>CM053265.1:76631385-77184398 GCA_028583415.1 Protea cynaroides | reverse complement strand
TTGAGTTTGTACTTTCAACCTTTGGACTATAAGAGTGTGATATTCTTTTTAATTGCTCTATAATGCCTATAAAAAACCACTAAAGCTGGCTTGTAAGGTAAAGAAAATTGAAGTGACTTTTATGAATAAAATTTGCATAAATGCAATACTTTGAATTTAGAAGAGTTCTTCCTTGAAACCTTGAAGTAGTTAATTCATTTCATCCTAAAAGAGTTGGAATTTAATTCTTTACCTATACCCTAGAAAAATTGTAAGACTCCTTTGGAGTTGATTAACATCTTGAAGAAAAATAAGTTACCTTAACTTCACTCTATCAAAGATTACTTTCTTGTTCTTGCAGATGACTACGTGATGTTCTCCAAAGCTAACCTTGGATAGATTCCTTCATTGAAAGATTGTATGGAATTATATTGCTCTACATTTGGTTAAAAGGTTAATTTTAAGAAACCATTTATTACATTCAGCCTTAATACTCCTTCAAGAATTAAAAGGTGGCTTTCTAGAATTTTCAAAGTACCATATACCTTGAACTTCCTTCCGAATATGGTCTGTCAAAATGCAAATCTGTTAAGAATATCTCAGATCATACTATTAACAAAATGAAAGGATGGAAGGCTTCTCTACCGACACTTGCTAGTAAGGAAATTTTACTTAAATCTTTTACATTTTCAGTTCCCACTTTTGTTGGTTCTCATTTCAAGCTGCCTAAAGCTCATCATGAATCAATTAGAAAGGAAACAACCCATTTTTCTGAAGCAATGGCAATGATAAAAATAGAATTTATTGGATATCATGGAAGAGATTGTGCAAAATCTAAAGAAAATGGTGAGCTGAGTTTGAGAGACCCATTTATGCAAAACCAAGCCTTATTAACTAAGTTCGCATGGAGACTCTGGAAGGAACCAAACTCAAATTGGGGGAAAATTTTCAAAACTATTTATTTTCCAAATGCTGATTTTTTGAATGCTAATTTGAGAAGTCATCCATCGTGGGCTTGGAGAAGAATCCAGAAAGATAGGAAAATCCTTTTAGCTAGGCTTTGTTGGTAGGCTGGAGATGGTTCTCATATTAGAATATGGGAGGACAAATGGGTTCCTACTTTAAAGGGGTCTCAAATTGGACATTCCAAATCTATTGTTTACCCTCTTTCTTTTGGTCAGTGATTTAGTTGATCACCAGAATAGAACTTGGAAGAAGGATCTTTTCAATCGCTAATTCCATCAAGATGATATTTCATAAATATTGAAGATTCAGTTAAGTCTTTTTTGGACTGAAGATATGTTGATTTGGGGAGGATCAAGATTTTCTATTAAATCCATACCAACCATTTGGATCCACATCTTTTCCTCCTAGAGAATCTGGAGGAGAGGTGGTGCCCCCTTTGGATGGACAACACCTGGGGCTCGGGTGAATCAGAGTCCTCCATCCAAGCTTCCCCCTAGCCGACACCCCCTGTCAGCTCAGCTTGTCGGCTAGGTGTCGACTCGGATGGAGGGCTTGGATTCATCTGAGCCCCAAGTGTCGTCCATCCAAATGGGGTACCACCTCTCCACCAGATTCTCTTGGAGGAGAGGATTTGAATCCCAACCATTTTATCTCAAATTTGCAAGATGATGTGGAGAAAGATCTTTCTTCCTCTTCTAGAATTCCTCATTGGAAGTTGATTCCTAAAGAAGTTTGGAAGCAAATCTGGCATTGTAGATCCCTCCCAAAAATCAAATCCTTCCTTTGGCGTGTTGGCAACATGGAATTGATTTAGTTGAGGATCTTTTGAAAAGGTGGATTAAGTCTGAGACATTTTGTAAATGGTATGGCACTGAATTAGAATCTATTGATCATATTATCTTATGTGACCCTTTCTCAAGAGTTGTTTAGTTTGGATCACCATTATCCTAAGTTGGGCCTGAATATTCAAGTATTAACATTCCTCAACGGATCCAAAGATGGCGTTCCATACTTCATTTTTCGAAGCAGGGGCTTCTCATAGGTTTGGTCTTTGCCTCTTTTATATGCCAGTACATTTGGAAAGCTCGTAATGATTTTATTTTTAATCATAAAAATTGGTCTCCACTTGATGTTATCTTGAAGGCAGTTTCAGCATATGATGAATTGGAGATAGCCCAGATTAGTATCCGTTTTCTATGTTTAAAGCCCCACATCTCCAATGATTATCAGATTTCCTGGTCTCCCCCACCACATGGATTTATTAAGATAAATACTGATGCAAACTTTGTGGATCAGGGAGAAGGTTTGGGATTTAAATGTAGAAATTCTGATGGAAAGGTTATTAAAGCTATGTCAATTCCCTCATCCTTTCCTTCCGCAAAATATGCAAAGGCTCTTGCCATTAGAGCTGCATTATTTTATGCTTTGGAGATTGGGCTTGATTCGCTTATCCTGGAATCTGACTGCTCGGATATCATCTCTAAAACTCATTGGAACTTTTGTAGTGAGGATATGGAGATTCAGCCTATCTTGTTATATATATCTCTTTTGTTCTCTAAATTTACAAAATGTTCTTTTGTTTGGATTCTTAGGGGAGCAAATCAGGTAACTCATTCCCAAGCTCAGAAGGCCTTTACCTTTTTGAGAGTGATGTGTTGGCTAGATTCCTGTCCTAGGCTTCATGATATAGTTGTAAACGAAGCCTTTGTCCATTCACGTTTATCTCAATAAATTTCCTTTTTACACAAAAAAAAAAAAAAAAAAAAAAAAAAAAAAAAATACCAATGAAATCAACCTAAATACTAATTCTACCAATCCAATTACCTTTAATTATATCATATCATTAATATATAGCACCAAAAATAACTAACTACTTTAAATCATGGGGAGGACTTATTATAATTCTATGGGAGAGGACTTATTATAATTCCAATGTTTGAAGAATCTCTAACACCACACTAAAGGAAAAGAAGGAAATGGTACCATAAGGGGCCCACATGATAAAGAATGTCAAAGGCGTGACAGGAAGGATGATTATTATGATTAAGCTCTTCTGAAATTCTGAATAAGTCAATCTTGTTGAATTGTTGATATGAGATTCGTGGTCCCAATAATGAATGATAATTATGGCTAATGAATTGCCTTTGTTAGAAAGGAGAAGGAACCTCTAAAGTCTCCACCCTTGCACAAAGCATCTCTTTTTATTAATGGATGTTATATTATCTTTTTCAATCATAGGAATTCATCATTACCTTGTTAGGAAGGAGAAAGACATCCTTTCCTCCAAGAAAATTTAGAGGAGAGGTGGTACCCCCATTGGATACACGACACCTGAGGCTCGGATGAATCCGAGTCCTCCATCCTCGCCGAGACCCCCTGTCGGCTCAGCTTATCGGCTAGGTGTTGGCTAGGATGGAGGGCTCGAATGAATGTGTCGTCAATCCAAATGGGGCGCCACCTTTCCTCCAGGTTCTCTTAGAAGAGAGGATTTGAATCCCAAGAAAAACTTCTAAATTCTCCACTCTTGCAGAAAGCATCTCTTTTCATCAATGGATGTTTTATATATTTTTCAATCATTGGAATGCATAAAAGTTGGTTTTAGAAATTTATGCCACATAAAATGTGCACCAAACTACTGGTTTTTTTATTTTTTTTATTTTTTATTTTTTTATGGTAAGATATCCTATGAAGTTAATGAAGCAACAAGTAGTAACTAAAACATTTTATTGGGGGCTTTGTTCGGCACACAGTTAGGCTTGATGTCTCTATCTCCTATTCTTTCTTTTTCCCCCTTCATTTTCATTGTAGGCAATTTTTTTTTTATAGATAATCTAAATTTCTAGAGAGGAGCAAGAACAACTATTAAGAATCTTCAAGATTCTAGTGCTATCACCTCAGAGCAACCATCACCTACATCTAAAGAAAGCTATCCCACATACGATACCAATCCATGAGAAGATTGTATCTAATCTCAAAGGAGATAAGGGAGCCACCTCATGAGAATATTCTCATGAATTATATCCTATCTATAGTTAGTTAAAACGGGAATGACAAAAAAACGAAATCGGACAAAACGGGTTTTAAATGGAGCAAAACGAAAACGCTACGGTTAAAAAAAGGGTCAAAGTTTTCGAAAATGGCAAAAAACTAAAACGGATGGTACGAGTTTTAAACAGATCAAATATAATACTGTACAGTGAAAAAAAAGGGCAACATACTCCTATAAATTGAAAAAATATACATAAATCAATGGGAATACATGACATTTATGATGTATCCAATCATAAACCGTGAGAAAAGAGAAATATAATAATGAGTTTATAAGCAATTACGAGGAAGTAGCCAGCCTTTAACCCCACATCGGTTACATGTAGAAAGCAATAAGAGTATTAAACGATGTGGGATTAATCGACTCATTACTCATGAATGATGCAGATTAAAATACGGATACAGGTATAGTACAGTAAGCATTTTAAACGCATTTTGAACTGCAAAGCTTGGAGTATGGAGTATTTTAAAATATTTTTGAGGTCAATAAGACAATATGCTTTTTAAACAGCCAAATACGGTACGACAATACAGTACGCGTTTAAAACACGTTTTAACTAACAAAGATCCTATCTCATGGATTCTCATACAAGCTGTAAATGGTTAATTGTAATCCGAGCTTGTAAATCTTGGTATATTATTATATGTAATCTTGGGATTCTATCAATCCCCATGTAACTCTATATATTGTAAAATATTTCAATTCAATGGACACACTAAAAATTAAACTCATTCTCTGAATTTACATGGTAACAGAGCATCCTACAGACTAACGTCTACACAGATCCTACCTTTCCTTTTTTTTTTTTTTTTTTTTTTTTTTTTTTGAAATATGTCTCCCACCACCTTTATTACTGAATCATCTTCTCTTTCACCTGCTTTCTCCACACCTAACATAGTTTCTCTACTTCTTGTGAAATTCAATGGGACCAACTACCTCATCTAAAAATCCAAATTTCTTCCTTTATTATTACTGGTAACGATCTCTCCGGCTATATGACGGCACCACAATTGCACCTCCTAAAACATTGCCTACCACACCAGATTCCAATTCAACTACTACGAGCACTCCCAATCCAGCCTTTCTTCTCTGGCACAAGCAAGACCAAATCATCCTCGATTAGATAATTTCCTCTCTTGCTGCTGGTCCTTTAGCATCAGATTGAAAATATTTAATTTTGGAATGAAAAATAGTGGCAACATGTGCACAAAATTGTTCAAAAGCAGTGAAGGCCTGAGCACAGCTTACAAGTGAATAGATCCATGTAAATCGACTAAAATCATCAATAATAGAGATGTAATACTTGAAATCATTAATAGATAATATTGGAGGTGACCCCTAGATGTCTAAATGCACTATATAAAAGGGATAAGGTGTTGAAGTTGAATTTGTCGCAAAAGGAAGTTTGTGGGACTTTCCTAATTGACATGATTCACACAGTGTGGAAGAGGACAATGTAGTAAGCAGCAGAGCTGCTTGACGATGGTCTTCAAGCATTTGTAAGATGGGTGCCCTAGCTAATCATGCCACATAGACTAGGAAACCTGTCCACTAATGTTGGTAGAAGGCAGCTTATTTTGTAATAGGAATTTGTAGAGGCCTCGATCAGATGTTCTTTGCAGGAGTATAGCCCCTGTCCGTAGGTCCTTTACGTAACAACAGGTAAGGTGAAATTCAACCATCACATTGTTGTCAGTAGTGAGTTTACTGACAGATAAAAGATTTTTAGTGATCGAAAGAACATATAAAACATCTTGTAGAGCTAAAGGATGAAAATAGGTGTGTAAAGAAGAAGTGCTAATATGATTAATGTTCAAACCGTTTCCATTTCCAACCCGGACTTGATCAATGTCGAGATAGGTTTGGGATGTTGCAAGGTTACCAAGATCAGATGACATATGATGTGACGCACCAGAATCAGGATACCAATTGGCATCAAAGGAGGCAGTGGGAGCTACTATAAATGCCTCCGTCGGATGTGTAGTGAAAAACGAGAATTTACCCCTATGAAAGGAGGGGTTAAAACGATTGTAGCACTGGTAGGCACTGTGGTTGAGATGATTGTAGATCTGACATACCACAGGCAGAGATGGAAGTAAAGGTTGCTGATTTGGAGAATGGGAGTAAAACCCTCTACCTCGTCCACCAGAGCGACCTCGGTTTTCACTTTGAGCACCCCTTCCTCTATAATGAGAGTGAGGGGAACCATAGGACTGGTGTTACCCTTTGAGAGCCATATTCCCTTCAACTGACGCTATGATGTATGATTAGTACGGGAGTCTTTGAGAATCTCCTGACTAAGAAGCAGTCCAATAAAGTCATCCAACGGTAAAGGGTCAACTCGAGTGGTCATAGAGGTAGCAAATGAGTCAAAGTTGGGACCTAGGCCTCACAGGACACTGAGAACAATGTCTGGATCTGAAATAGGGTAGGCAGCTACAGCTAAATGATCAACTAAACTTTTGATACGTTGAATGTATTCTATCATTGTAGAATTGCCCTTTATTAATTAGAGAAACTGGTATTTAAGTTGCATGACCCAAGTTCGGGAGGAGGAGGCATATACCTTAGCAAGAGCCATCCATGCTGCATGAGAAGTGGACAATCCCACCCTACGTTGGAAGGACTTATGGGAGAAGGACGGAAGACTTGGAAATTCCGTTGAACCCTCAAGCACTGATGTGCTTAAAAACAACCCACGTATAATCCTAAGGCCATACCTACTATTACCCATGCGCGGCAAAGGAGTATCGGGCATATGACCACTATTTCAAAAGAGCGGGCATCACCCATCTCTACTCTTGCCTCACACCTCTGAGCAAAATGGACGAGCAGAGCGAAAACACAAGCATATAGTTGAAACAGGTCTGACCCTCATGGCTAGGGCCTTTATCCTTATGAAATTCTAGTGCACAACCTTTACCACTGCCGTCTATCTTATTAATAGGTTACCTATAGAGGTCCTCAAGAATGTTTTTCCATTCACTGCACTATTTGGTAAGCAACCCGACTACACCCTTCTAAAAATTTATGGGTGTGTCTGCTATCCCTGGCTGAGACCTTACAACAATCACAAGCTCCAACTACGGTCGGTTAAATGTATCTTCTTAGGCTACAGTACCAACCATAAAGTTTATAAATGTTTTGACCCAGCCGTGGGCAGCACCTTCATATCACGTCATGTCACCTTTGATGAGTCAAGTTGTCCCTTACACAACCCAACACCCGAACCTCACCTCCCACCTCCCTCTCCCACCCCTCTGTTTTGTACATCGGATAATATCATCCCCACTTCTACTACCCAACTACCTCCCGAACCGACACCCTCCATGAATCTACTCCACCACCGCCGCCACCTCCTCCTATCTTCCCATCCTCACTCCCCCCAACCCGCAATTGTTGCCCCTCCCCCCTACAGGCTCTCGACACTTTGCTACCTCCAGTAGCTACTGATCAACCCATGGAATCTCATGTGACTCACCCCATGGTCCCGCGATCCAAAACAAGATGCACCAAACCAATCTCCAGAATGAACTTGATGGCCACGAAGCATCCCTTAAATACGACCTTAGTCTCTAGTCTCAATTCAGATGAGGTGGAACCCAACTCTTTCACTATGGCCAACCAATCACCAAAATGGCGAGCTACAATGGTTGATGAGTTCCATGCTCCCCTTAAAAATGGAACATGGACATTGATACCCTACAAGCCAAATATGAAAATTGTGGGCAGCAAGTGGGTGTACAGGATAAAGAGGAATTTTGATGGGTCTGTCTCCCGTTATAAGGCACGCTTTGTTGCAAAAAGCTATCATCAATGTGAAGGCCTGGATTTTTCGAAACATTCAGTACTGTGGTCAAGCACACAAATACTAGAACAGTTCTCTTTCTGGAGATTTCCAAAGGTTGGTATATCCATCAACTCAATGTTCAGAATGCATTCCTCAATGGGCATCTTGAAGAGAATGTATACATGCACCAACTACAATGCTTCATTGATCCAGTCTTTCCTAACCATATCTGCCACCTTAAAAAGGTTTTGTATGGGCTCAAGCAGGCCCCATGATCATGGTCTCACCGGTTGGGTAATTTTCTACTCTCTCAAGGCTTCAAGGCGTCACTATTTGACACCGCCCTCTATGTGAAGAATTGGAAAACCCATCTGATCTATGTCCTAGTTTATGTTGATGATTTACTTATCACTAGCACTAGTCCTTCTCTAGTAAGAAATCTCATTTCAACTCTTGGACACAAGTTTGCTATAAAGGACCTTGGTGGTCTCCATTACTTCCTTGGCATCGAAGTCCTGGCCAATGACAAAGGTCTTCATCTTTCCCAGTCAAAGTATGCCCTAGATCTTATACACAAGGCCCAAATGGAGGCAACCAAGCCACTGAACATGCCATGTGCCACAAACTCCACCCCTCCTGAGGATCACACAGCGTATGGTGATGTGAATAAATATCGCAGTATCGTTGGAGCCCTACAAGACCTGACCCTCACTCGGCCCGACATAGCCTTTTCGGTTAACCAGGTTTGTCAATTTAAGCATGTGCCTACAGCAGCGCATTGGATAGTTGTAAAACGTATCCTTCGTTACATCAAGGGTACTATTTCTCTCGAGATTCAATTTTGTCGCTCCTCCTCTGTCCAATTACGGGCCTATATATACTGATGCAGATTGGGCTGGTTGCTCCCATAATCGCAAGTCTACAAGTGGCTATTGTGTCTTTTTAGGTAAGAATCTCATTTCTTGGAGTTCAAAAAAACAACAGACTGTTGCACGGTCATCCACTGAAGCAAAGTACATAGGGCTTGCAAACATGGCGGCTAAATTAATGTGGGTATGATTTCGATTATTCAAAACTATATTTATCAGTAAAGTAAAAATAAGATTGAGTACATTGATCTCTCTCTAGATCCCAACCGAACATCATTATAATTATAATTTGAACCGCCATCTCCTACTTCCTCTCCTCTCTCTTCTTATTTTCTTCTTTTCTAGCCGTGTTCCCCCTAATGCCACCTCTTCCTCCTTACACGTCTCGCCTTATCTTTTCTTTTCTTTTTTTTCTAAACTCCAATCACTTTCTACTTACCATCCGGGATTCACATCTCCTCCCAGTCATTTTGGGAGGATGCGGCAGCCTCCCTCAGATGGCTGCCATGTGGCTCTTGGAAAAATTAGAGACCTACATCCAAGCCGACACCCTATGTCTACTTGGTTTGTCGGCTAGGTGTCGACTCGAACGTGAGTCTCGGATTCACCGAGAACTACGTGGCAATCATCCGAGAGAGGTTGCCATGGTCCACCCAAAATAACTGGGAGGAGAGGATGCGGATCCACCTTACCCTCTTCTCAGTTTCTTTTACCTCACAGTCGCCTCATGCTTATTACACTTGGTTTTCTCTCTTATCTCCTTCTTCATCTAAACTGCCACCTCTTTGATCTTTCTTTTTCTTTTTTGAGTTAAATCCAGGACACTTCAAAAGAGCTCTCGGTTGGCTTCTAGCTGTTTAATGGGGGTTTCACAAAATTATTTTTAAAAAGTTTTGTCCTTTGAAATAAGGAATTCCGCAGGGCCTCTTTTGCCATTTCAAGAGTTGATTAAATATTGGTCCAAAGGATCCAGATGCGCCACATCGCTACGGATCGGATTTGATGGATAATGTCAATGCACGGAAAGGGGAAGACTGGGTGATGCAAAAGATTCAACCACGAGCTTCGTGAGTGGATGGCACATTTTAATTCAGTGTAACGTGTTTTACATAATTAGGGTTTGATTCTTTTGCTGAAGGACTGCAATTTGCATTAATTTAGAAAAGAAAGTA
This sequence comes from Protea cynaroides, assembly GCA_028583415.1. Classification (NCBI taxonomy): domain Eukaryota; kingdom Viridiplantae; phylum Streptophyta; class Magnoliopsida; order Proteales; family Proteaceae; genus Protea; species Protea cynaroides. Next base: position 77,174,573 of record CM053265.1, on the reverse strand, counting down.
AAGTAAAATTACAAGAACATCACATCAATGATAGTAAAAACTTCACCTTCGGTATTGGTGTCAGCAGAGTCCTACCATTGATGACATTTAACTACTGAATGAATCGAAATCTTTCACGACCCGAAGCATCCCAAACCACATCCCTTGCAATGAATTTTTGGCATGTGATAGTCTTCAGAAATCATCTTAGTTGCAGCTCTCTTTGCCAAACAATCAGCTACTACATTAATTTCTCAAAAACAATGTGTCACCCGAATCCTTGTCTTATGTAAATCAGACTTCAGCCGATTCCACTGATGTCACATACCATGGTGTCTCATTTTTCGGTATGCATTCCTCTATTGATTTAGAATCACATTCCACCCAAAGATTTTTAATTCCAAGTTTGATAGATTCTTGCAATAGTTGATACCTTTGCTTGGTCGTTTGTTGCATTGTCAATGACCTTTGTGAAAGCAATGATTATCTGACCATTGTCATTCCTAAAAACTCCCTGGATTCCCTAGAGAGCATCCATCAACATTTAATTTAAACCAATCATATGACTGCTTTATTCCATGTCACAAACTTCACAGTGCGCTGTTTTGGAGGGCAAGAGACCAAGAGAAAGTGTTGTACTAAAATGTCTTTGTGTTAGAATTTTTAATGCAAGTTAGGGTTTTTCCCATGGGATTTTTCATGAACCCTAACGAATCCACCATACAGATAACTAGAATATAATGGGCAATAAAAGAGATGATAGAACACATACCATTTGCTGTAGAATGATTTCCAATCGTTTTCTGTAGTTTGAATGCCTCGATTAGAGTCTTCTACAGTCTCTTGGGATCCCTTTTTCCTCTATGCGTATGGGATCAACAGAGAGATAAAAATCAATGGTTGCAGGGACCCTAACCATAGTATTTATAATACTATCCTTAATCCAGAACCATTCCCACAGTGGACCGGGTTGATAGTCTTTAACCAGTGATGAACCAGAACTGAACCGGTCAAACCAGTAATTGAACTCCCACTTAACAACTGGTTAGGTAATTGATCAAGCCCACACAACAGGAATTTAACAATCTCCCACTTGAGCTAGATTAATTACAAAACCACTGTAAAAAAGTATGGCCATGGACCCTATTACATAATAAACCATCATCAAACTTTGATCCACTCATCAAGCCTACCAATGTCGAGCAACAGCGAAAAATACTCCAACACATCTGGTGTACTACCTTCTGTCAGCTACATACAAGGGTCTACTTAATGACATGAATCGCCTAGAGACATGTATACATGAAAATATTATTTCATGTGGGTCCATATCGAATAACCTTCGATCTAATTGCCTTGATAAAACCTCAGAGGCAATAAACCTTGATATTGACTGTTGCAAACCGCCACATACCCTTTTGGTCATCAATATCGTACTTTGGCACACCGCCGTGATCTATGGCTAAATACCGCCCCGTTCATTTGGCTTAATACTGCCTCATTTATTTGGTTAAATACCGTCATTGTCCATGATATGTCAATGAATATGCAATATAACAATAAATGAATGCTGAAATAAAAATAACCATGGTAATAAATATCTGTGCCAAAATCATAGGCAATGTAAATAAACATAATGAAATAAATCATTATCAATGTGAGAAAAGTCTCCCACTAACCAAGCACATTTAATTAATTAACCATTTCTATATTAAACATATAATCCCTTGAAGACTCCCATTGAAAAAACCTTCGTCAAAGAATCTACAATCAAATTGTTTAACGAATGTGCTCTACAATGATATAAATTCTTTGACCTTTTTCTCTCACATAAAGAGATTTGAAATTCGATCTCTATTATGCTTTGAATTACTAGATTTCACATTATTCTTTGAGAACAACACAACTGAACCGCTGTCACAATACATCTCAATAGGCTTAAGTAAAACTTACAACCTTCCAAGTCTGAAAGATAACTCTTCAATCAGATATGCTACTTATTAGTTTCGCATAAAGTTATAAAATCTACCTTACCAAGAAGGTGATGCATGGATAAATTTCTTTACATTTTTCCCCAAAGGGTACATCTACCATCATAACAAAAACTCTGTGATGGGATTCATGCCACCAACGCAGTCACCAAACACTACATCACAATAACCAAGAGTGTTACTACTACCACAAATGAGTAGATAATCCTTGGTCCTTTGCAAGTACCGCATGACCTTCTATTCCCGTTATTCAGTGAGCTATACCAGCATCCAATTAAAAATGTCTCAAAACACTCTAAACAAAGGCTATGTGAGAATAAATATAATCTTGAGCATACATCAAGTTCTGTACTTCAGATGCTCTCTCTCAACATCATTACTTGAACATAACTCTGTCAATTTGTCTCCTTTACTGATTTAAGCATCTGCAACTTAACTGTCATGCTTGTACATTCAATCATTTGAGAATACGAATAACGTATACCTTTTGAGACAAACCCAGAGTTTTATTTTTTCTATCACGAGGAAACTCAATGTCAAGTACAAAGGTACTTACTCACACATTCTTCATCTCGAATTTATCAGACATTGAAACTATGGTTTCAACAAGTAAACCATGTCACTGCTGGTCAGTAATTAACCATCAATACATATGACTAGGAAATGAATCCACTCCCACTGATCTCTATATATACATAATGATCAATGACAATCTCAATAAAGTTTTAAGAAGATACAACTCTGTCAAACTTCAGGAACCACTACCTGGATGCTTGTTTAATCCACGTATTGACTTTATAAGTCTACAAAATAGATTTTCTTTCTCTTTTACCTCAAAACCTTCTGGGTAAAGTCTATAAACACCTTCTTCCAAATTTTCTTTGATCAAAATGATCTTTACATCTATCTGATGCAACTCCAAAATAAAATGCACAACTAAGACCTCAAAGATTTGAAGTCTATACATTTCATTCTTTTTGTGTGATTCCACTTCGCTTCAAGTTTTACTTTGTAGCAATCAATTCTTCTACTGGAATCACATATTTTCTTATATATCCATTTTGAACCTATGAATACACCGCTCATGACAAGAGCATAAAATCCCAAATCTCATTGATGTTAAAAAATAACGATACATCATTTATGATTGGTAATCACTCAAAAGCAATTTCATTATTGACAACTTGCTCAAAACTATTGGGATCTTCATCTTATCAAATGTCCACTACAACATTCTGGACTATTTACGACGGTTGTTTTCCGTCGTAAATACTTATTACCGCCACTATTATATTTTTACCGACGGTAAATTACCGTTGTCTATTTGTCATTAAAAGTGGCGTCGTAAATGTTAACGACGGAAAATTGGATGCGTCGGGAATACCCTTATATACAACGAAATAGTTATGTCGTCTTATATGCCCTTATTAACGACGGTTTGATACTGCCGTTAATATATATACCAATTGCGACGGGTATATATCACCGTCGTAAAAATTTCTATAGAGACGGAAACCTACCCTCATGTAAAGAGGCATTTACAACGGTAATATATTTTTGTCGTTCCTTTTACGACGGTAGGTTCTCGTCGTAAAAGAAAGTGTTAGTATTTTTAATGACGGTTAATATAACCATCGTTAAATTGTTTTCTTTAAAAATATATCCCACATATATTAATTACAATTTTCCTGTAATATATTCATATTTTTCTCATTTTCATATATCCACATTCCACACACCAAATACATCATATCTAAATTCAAACTTCCATAATAAAATTTTGAAATACCAAAAATACATTGTCATTAATTCATAACATCAAAATACTTTAAATACATTGCCATAAGACAGTTCCAAAAACTTGAATAATTGTTCATTACATTAACACATTTAACTTCTAGAGTTTTTATATATTTAGATCAATTTTTTTCCAATACATCTACTTCATTCATAGTTTTACTTCTTCAGCACCATAAGTCTACAGAACTCCCGCATCTCCAGCTATATTTTGGGACCTATAATGATGCAAGGAAGATAGTATTAGTCACAAATAAAAAAAAATTTGATTATTAACAAACCATACTATATATTCATAAAAAAAAATATTTGGCTAATAAAACAAAGTGAGTATGATGATTTTATTCTAATCACCTATATTCAAGCAATACATTAGATAGAACACACACATCCTGTAATAGCTCTCCCAAGAAACGGGTTCATATTGGTGGTCGGGTCTAAAACATACATTCTTAATTATGAGAATCCTAATAAAAAAAATTTGATACCATGTAAATTGAAGAGAGAAAAGAAGAAGAATGGAGAGAATGAAAGACTGCTTGTGTGCACTTGTGAAGTTGCAGATTTGCAATCCACATTGACTCTTCTTGAATTTCCATTATAGTCTTATTACCTATTATTACTAAGGAGCACAACCATATCTAGGATATGCAATGCATTTGTTTTAGTTACATCAAGTTTGAAGATAACAATGTCTGCTTATGCCTTTTGTACTCATGCTTTGCTTATGGCTTTGAAACACATTAAATTGCATCTACAGGGAGTACGTTAATCAAGCAAATCCTATATACATACCAAGTTCAAGATAAGTGGTTGAGACATCTGGGTCTGGGAGTGGGACCGTATCTATAAGTTTCTGGAGGTTCATATAAATAGGCCAAGGCTATGAAATTTGTTCTGCTAATATTTGATATTCAGTCAATCCTTGAGATCTACTTCCATTTCAATTAGAAACCAATTTTACATGGTTGATCACGTTCTTAGGCCCTGCACAAGGGCTGTAGAAACATGTTACTATATTAAAGGTAACTAAACACAAGATCTGTAATCAGCTAGTAGATGGACAGAGGAGACTCACAGAAGAAGAGATGTAAAAGTATGGTTAATTACAACCTTACAAGTAAGCAATGCAAATGTGCTTTAAGCAACTATTCTAGAGTATATGATTTGTTAGTTGGATATTTGTATTCATACACTTGAAGTTTTATCAGTTTGTTTCTATATATTATCTAACTAAAATGCATAACATGTAACTCACACAGCTGTCAAGGAGGTTAGATTACAAAAACTTGAAGGTACGTAGCTAGTTTGGAAAATGTAAACCAAGACAAGAAAATGTTTCTAACCTTATTGACTTCGTCGTTCATTCATTAATTGAGTCATCATAGACTCCATCTGTGAAAATCTGTCATCTGTTATTTGTTTCTGTGCCTCAATGCTTTGTCTCAACGTAGAGAGTTCTTCACGTAATGAGTCATTCTCCATAGTCAATCTTTCAACCCGTACTGCTGCTGTCCCATGTAATTCTTTAGGTGAAATTCCATAACTGTACATCCGCACACGACAATGGATATCTTTTCCGACAACATCCGAGAAAATTGACTCCTTTACTGAGATGTCATTTCGTTGTTCTTCAGGTTTTTGATTGAGACATTGGTCCATCTCATCCTGCAATTGACATTGAGGAATTCAAATGACATCATAATTTATATGAATATAGGTCGTTGTGAAATTTGTTATGTACGTACCATCTTCTTCTTTGATATAGGGTCAGAAGGACCTCCATCTTTCTTAGTATGTGTTCTTTTGAACAAATCAAAACGGGAGGGATTCAACAGTTCAGGGTGCTCCAAACGCTAGTCATGAAATTCAAAATTAGCAAAAACAAAGATATTTTGGAGTAATCGGTAACAATATTAATAAGTTTAAAATACATATTACCATCTCCTCCTCTATACAAGCATAAGAAGTTTTTCCAGTTGATTTTGTCATGTTTTGACACTCTCTATTATCGGAATTTCGGATCGACATGGCCTACCAATTTTCAACACATTATATAGTTTTCTCTGCATCTTTGAAATTCATAGTTATAATTGAGTAGCAATAGCATACCTTATACTCTTCTATATTCCACTCACGTAAGAGGAACTCCCAATGCTCAGTTGGAATACGACCATCCAAATGTTTTCTCCTTTCTTCATTTGTAGGGTATTTATCAAATACACTCTTCTTCAGCTCATGTTTGAATTCTTTCCAACTTTTGTTGAGCCTACTAAAAACATAGACTTTACGACTATCTGATAGGTCAAATTTTGCCTACATAAAGAGGTATAAGCAATGTTAGTTTTAAAAAAATAGTTTTTTTTTTCAATATAAAAGCAATAGGAATCTGCTACAAATGTTTTTATTCTTTTACCTGAACTACAGCCCATGCATTGTTCTTACATGACTCTGGAACCTTCCTCCAACTTTGGAAGCAAATAGGGAGCAGCTTATAATTTCGGGCTTGAATTCCAATCCAAGTATCAAGCGTAGCTGATTTCTTGCTACATGGTATGCCCAATCTATTCAATCTAATTTCAAATTTCTCCCCTTCTTGCAATGTCTTTATTATGTCACATCTTGCTGGCCCTCTGCCTCTTTTTTTACCTATTTCATAGCAGACAATTAGAAGGATATGAATATATATTTACAATTATCATTAAAATTGATTGAAAAAAAAAACCCCATAAGTACACATTGACTAACCAGATGTAAAAGCTGAATCTGAGGTACCAGAGACTATCTCCTCTGCCATTTGTCACTCTGTAGTTTGATATGTGATGCAATCAAATACATATAATAAAATTTAAAATGTTACAAAGAAGAGACTATAGCATTCAAAGTGTGTAAAAAACACATATACAAGTGTATGAGAAGTTGTAAAAACTATGTTTATATGTACAATTGCATGTATTTAAACATTCAATTCGATGGATTACCATCTGAACTTTCCCCACCATTGGGGGTGTCAACTAAAACTCCTGTTAAATCGGTTCGTATCCACTTGACATCATCATCGCATTCACAATCGTCTAAGGGATGTAAAGCTTGGGTAGATTGATTCAGATTAGACTGAATCAATGCTTGTTCTTGAACTTCATTATTCTGCTCTCCAATATCATAGATATCCCTAATCTTAGACCTTATGACAACATGTCAGTTTGGGCTTAAATCATCTTCTACATAAAAAACTTGCTCCGTCTGTGAAGGAAAAACAAATGGCTCGTCAAGCTTACCTTGTCCACTGTACAATAAGTGTTTAAAATTTACAGTAGTTAACCCATCTCATCTTTATGCACTCCCATTGAAGGATCCACCCAATCACACTGAAATAACATTACTTTGATCTTATCAAAGTATTCCACCTCAATCATTTGTGTTAAAACTCCAAAATAATCAACATGTCCATCAATTGGCACCTTATCCTTTTTACTTGCGAACTTGCTTGTCAAAGCCATTACGAATACACCACTGTTTTGAGTTCTTCTACTAAGCTCTAGTGCCTTGGTATGGAACCTTATCCTATTTATAATGTAACCTGTGTAACTTTTAGCCTCAGCATTAGGTCCAACTGCTAGCCATCTGATGTGTTCCGATACCTCAACTCCTTTTTCACAAAGTTCCAATATCTGATAATATTAATGACACTAAATGAGAATGAAAATAGGGACTATTACACATAAATAACAAATCTTTATTATGCACTTACATGCTTATTGAACCAATTTGGGAACTCTCTATTATGCCTCTCATCGACCAAACGTGGGCGAGATCGACGAGCTAAATCAGTTTTGATTTCACTGCGGTGGAGGCTTCAAAATAAATGAGGAAAGTTATGTTTAGTTGGCACTCTATCATACATATATATTGAAGTACAATGGATAAAAATCCAGAAGGTAATACATACTTTCTATATTCTACTATCGCATCATAATGGAATAAGACATAGCGATGCACCTGCTCCAATTCAATGATGTTTAGGCGTACCATCTCGCACTTTCCCAAAGGCCTACCTCTTCCCGAGAATATATTATATGGATCTTCCATGCCTAATGACCCCTCATTTCTAGATGGTCGATTGGACTTCGTTTCCACACCTTCGAAATAGCTGGAGCAAAATACCAAACACTCTTCTGCAATATATCCTTCTACTATTGAACCTTCAGGCCTACTACGATTGCGCACGTAGTCTTTAAGTTGCTTGAGGAATCTAAACAAAACAACACTAGTGTTATTGATGTCCTATGTGATAATAATTAGTTGTATGAAAAACAATTGTTCAAATTCTTACCTTTCAATTGGATACATCCAACGGTAGTGTACTGGACCAGCAATGCTCGCCTCATGGCCCAAATGAATAATCATGCTACAACATTCTTTGGCAAAACATTACGTATGGCCACAGGTAGTAGTTGTTGCATAATGATATGACAGTCATGGCTCTTTAGTCCTAATATCATCCTCTCGTGCACAATAACACAACGTGCAATATTACCAGCATAGCCATCTGGAACTTTCACACCACTTAAAACCTTGCAAAATGATTCTTTGTCCTTGTTAGACATTGAGTAGTGTGTAGGAGGTAAAATGATTCTATTTCCACCTTCGATCATCCTGACTGAAGATGAGGACGTATTTTTAAATCTTTTAAATCTTGACGTGCCTTCAAGTGATCCTTACTTCTGCCTTTTACATTCAATAATGTATAGATGATACTTTCACATACGTTCTTCTCAATATGCATCACGTCTAAATTGTGACGGACTAAGTTATGTCTCCAATATGGAAAATTGAAGAATATACTCTTCTTCTTCCAGTTAAGTGGTAATTAAGGCTTCTTAGATGATTTTTTTCTCTTCTTCCCACCCTCTTCAGTAATTTCTTTGCCAAATTTAAAAAACTGTGCATCCCATAATTGATCCAGATGGTCACAACCGGACAACATTTTAGGTTGGACTCTATGTTCCTCATGTCCATCGAAGCTTTTTTTATTATGCCGATAAGGGTGACCTTCTGGAAGAAATCGACGATGTCCAAAATAACAAAATTTTCTTCCATTTTTTAGCCATCGAGATGAGCTATCTTCATTACAAATTGGGCAAGCCAAAGCACCTTTCGTACTCCACCCTGAGAGGTTTCCATATGCTGAAAAATCATTAATGGTCCACATCAAAGACGCACGCAATACAAAATCTTCCTTCTTGTGTACATCGTAAGTTGCAACTCCAGTGTCCCACAATATTTTAAGCTCATCTACTAGGGGCTGTAAGTACACATCTATATCATTCCCAGGTTGCTTTGGACCAGGAATAAGCAATGTCAGGATTATGTTTGAGGGCTTCATACACAACCATGGTGATAAGTTGTAAGGGATTACCACAACAGGCCATGTGCTATGGGTGCTACTCTTATTTCCAAAAGGATTGAATCCGTCACTAGCTAGCCCAAGCTTAACATTACGAGGGTCGTTGCAAAAATCCGGGTACAACTTATCGAACTCCTTCCATGCTTTTGAGTCATTGGGTGTCAGTAACTTACCATCGTCAGTACGCTCTTCGTGATGCCATCGCATATCGGTGATGTCTTAGACGACATATATAATCTTTGCGAGCCGTGGGATCAAAGGGAAATGGCGTAATGTCTTAATCGGTATGTTCTTACCACCCTTTTTATATCTTGATGACCTACAGTGTTTACATGAATCCAAAGTTGTTGTCTCCTTCTAAAACAACATACAATCTCTTGGGCATGCATCAATCTTATTGTAATCGAGTCCTAATTCCTTGATGATCTTCTTTGTTTCATAAAAAGAATTTGGCAAAGAACTTGGCTCAGGAAATATCTCTTTCAATAACTCCAATAACATAGTGAATGCTTTGTCGCTCATCTTGCATAAACACTTGATGTGATATAGGCGAAGCAAAAATCGAAGTTTCGTAAAATTTCTACTTCTCGAAAATAACTCTTGATCTGCATCTTCCATCAACCGTTTAATATTCCAGAACTCGACACTTGGACCCCTTGTATGCTCACCGTCTGCGAGTACTCTCAACTCATTCATTAACATGTGTTCCCTGCATCTCATTTAACATATTATGTATATCGTCATTTATATCTGTTTCATCAATGCCAACTGGATTTTCATGGGGAGCTGGTTGTGATGATGAAGATGGAGCTAGTTGTGATGATGAAGTTTCACCATGATAATTCCACATGACATAACCCCTGTGAAATCCATCGATGATCAGATGTTCATCAATAACGTCCTTGGTACACCAAAATCGATTTTGGCACTTTACACATGGACATAAGATTTCTTGCCCGATATTCGCTTTATTAGAAAATACGAATTCTATAAAACTTTTGACCTCTTGCAAGTATTGTGGAGATAATCTGAACCTTGCATCTCGTGAACCTCTATCAATCCAACTACTCCTAGACATTGTTGTACAAAGTAACTGACAAGATATTTAAGATAAAAACATATTAACACTTATAATCCCTTAAAATAATGCATGTAAAATAATAAATTACAAGGTACATCACAATTATAATTCAGACAATAATTAAATTGCTACATTGGACATTAATTTTCGTATTTCATTTTTAGACTCCACTTCTACCAATTCAAATATATTTCATATTTTTTGAGGTGCAATTTCAGGCATCATATTGATACTAGTCGCTGACTTCTGAAAACATAGAAGTGGAGTCTCAAAACATGGACATAATCATGTATCATAAAAATCAGTTATAATTCCAAACGATGCAAAGGTTCAGTCCAAACAATCATTAGCAATTGATGTATAATCATGTATCATAAAAATCAGTTATAATTCCAAACGATGCAAAGGTTCAGTCCAAACAATCATTAGCAATTAAGCATCCCTTAACTTTGTCAAACGTCAAGACCCCATGATCCAACAGAATGTCACTATGTTTCTATCGAAATTATAAAACAGTCCAACACCATAAAAACTTATTCTGAACTTAAATAAAATTCACACGGGTAGAAGAAATATTCAAAATTATAAAACAGTCCAACACCATAAAAACTTATTTTGAACTTAAATAAAATTCACACAGGTAGAAGAAATATTTGAAATTATAAAACAGTCCAACACCATAAAAACTTATTTTGAACTTAAATAAAATTCACACAGCTCTATAGATGTCCACGTCCCAAAAACTTATTTTCAACTTAAATAAAATTCACACAGCTATAAGAGGCAATGTGTATGGTGGTAGTGTTCATAAATTATAAGGGTCTGGATTTTTTCAATCGTTCATCAAACGGATTGAGATATATTGACATACGGATTGACGGCAAGAGAACATCTTTCTCTAATACTAGCGTTCTTATTTAGAGAGAGAAATAAAAAAAAGCCATTGATCTCAACTAATCATTTGAAAGTTGTTGTAAAACAAAACAGGAATACAGTCCTTGGGATCTGTGTTTTAGGATTGGATCGGATCAGATCGAAGCCAAAATAGAGTAATCGGTCTAATTCTCATGCCAATGGCCGATCCAGAAGGCTCATATGACCCAAACCAAGTAGGACCAGACCAACCCATTGGGAGTATGATTGTATGAATGAAAGAAGTCTCAAACGATTCACAGATCCGAAGCTTCTAGACCTCAACTTTTGGGGTTTCCAAAGTTCAAACTAACGTAGAATCAGAATCCTGAGTCACCACCAATAGAAATATAGATGGTCGTTATGGTTTTGGAGTAGTATAACATGTACTGAGAGAAAAGAAACTTGGAAATAGAAAGGAAAAGATAAATCTCTTTCTTCTAACGCAAGAAATAGTTTGTTTGGATATTATAAATACCCTTCTCCTAGTTTGATCTCCTCATTCTCAATTCCCACCTTACTTTCATCTCCTTTGTTAATCGATTTCAAACCTCTCTGTCTATCCATTGCTCTTCTTCTATCTTAAACCTTTTTAAAGATGACTAAACGACAAGCTGAATCTTCTGACTCGTAAGTATATTTGGTTTAAGCTGTTTTTTGTTATGGGTTGGTTGGTTCTTCATTCCTCTCATTGTTTATTCATCTAGTAACAGTAAAGGTGGTGGGGGAAGGGGAGGTGTTTGTTGCGGTTTGTTTAATTTTTGTGATTCTATGGTGGGTTTAATCAATTGCAGGAAGGGAACCAAAAAGGATTTCAGTGCCGCAATTCTCGAACGGAAGAAAGCTGCGAATCGTCTTGTCGTCGATGAGGCTGTCAATGATGACAATTCGGTGGTGACCATGAATCCAGAAACTATGGAGAAGCTACAGCTTTTCTGTGGTTATTTCTATTTTTATGTCCGGTTACAGTTTCAGATTGAGATGTTTCTGCTGTGTCTGGGGATCGAGGGTAGAGTTAAGTTTATGGGATAATCGATGCTTTTTTGTATTAGGACTTTTCAATCTAGCGTTTTAACACAGAGATTAGGTAACTATAGCTGTGACTGGTATGATCGACTTTTTGTTCATGATCAGTTTCCATATCTAACGAAGGGGGGAAGATGGAACAGAGATTCATGGGGATACAACATACAAATGAAAAATCAAAATAAACCATGGATGGAGGAGAAGTCACCTGAACCTGCACAGTAGCTGCCGCCTCTTCCTCTCCTTACTCACTTCTTCTTCCTCAATTCCTCTTTGCCTTATCAATAGACACCGGCGGATTTTCTAGCTGCACAGTACTTCCTTTTTCTTTTGATCCATATCAATAGACACCGGCAGATTTACCAACCCTCACGGCTCCCAGTAGCCTTTCTTCTGCAAATCCAAAACCCCTCTCTATTTTTGTCTCCTCTCTTCTCTAATCTCTCCCTGATTTCTCTCTTTCACTCATCTCCTTACAGAAGCACCGCGGCTTTCTTCCTCCTTCACTTCTTCTTATGGTTTCGGCTTCCCAACTGCAACTCCAGATTTTCCACTCCCTTTCTTTCTCCCTCACTGATTTCTTCTGCTCCCGCAGCTTCTACGTACTCTCCATCTCCCTGGCTGTTTTGTGTCGATCTGGATATCAGAAGGAGAATATTTAGATGACGATGGAGAAGGAGAGAGTTACGAATTGAGATGTAGTATTCCTTATTAGGTTTTGGATTTGGGAAATAGAGATGGAGATGGAGATGGCATTGAACCGACGAAGATGGAGATGGATAATGGCGTGCAGTGGGAAAACATTGGGAATATGGCGCTCAAAATATGGGATAATGGAGAAGCAGTTACATTCCTTATCCGACGGGTCATCCGAACCGTCACTTACCTGCAGGAAGTGGGAAGTGAAAAAAATTAATAGAAAAAATCAGGGGAATATATATCGGGGAAGGGATATACGAATTAATTAAGGGACTGAATTTTGTTTTTTTTTTTCCTACCGAAAATGATATGCTGACATTGGGAATATGGCGCTCAAAATATGGGATAATGGAGAAGCAATTACATTCCTTATCCGACGGGTCATCCGAACCGTCACTTACCTACAGGAAGTGGGAAGTGAAAAAAATTAATAGAAAAAATTGGGGGAATATATATCGGAGAAGGGATATACGAATTAATTAAGGGACTGAATTTTGTTTTTTTTTCCTACCGAAAATGATATGCTGCTGAAATCGCCAAACGGCTTATATATATGTGCGTTTTCTTTTTAATTTCTTGGCTGTTAAGATGCTTTACATTGATTTTGTTCTTCATATATAGTTTGTTTATTTTACCACTGTAGCACTTTTCATGTATGACATACATTGAATTGAAAGTCCGAGTGTATGATGAGTTCCTATGTTATTTGATTAATTATCTTAAATGCTATATTCTTCCATAATCATGATTGGGTGTTTTCCCTATACTCTGTTCTCATTAACCAAGATTATATCTTTAGCAATAAGCATGCACGATGGACTTAAATTCTGTGTATGATTACTCAAAGCATCATGCCGCCTGTTTTTCTTCTGTGTGTATTTTTATTTTATTATTATTTTTTTTGGGGGGGAGGGGCATATTTTGGGGATAGATAAATTGGGCTTTGGCAGGAATTCATGGGTGTTTAGCTGTATATGATAGGGTTCAGCCTATAGTCCAGGGGATACTCAGACTCGGAATATCGGAATATTTATGGTGATATTGCTTGTGGTATTTAATAGTTTTTCTTTTGTATCTTGTTGGGGTATTGGGTTTTCGTTAGCCTTATGTTTGAGTTTGGTGTTGCGTTTCTCCATTGTCTTATTTTTTTTGTTTTATTCTCTTCCCTAAATGGGAAATGTGGATAAGAAATTTTTAGAAAAAAGAAGAAGAAAAAATATCCCACCTATTACTTTATGTAGTGTATCGAATTAGCTTTTTGTTGATTTTCTGTTTTACTCAACCAATCTGAATTGTTAAACGTTGGTAGTGGCCGTTTACTGGTTTTATATACGACGGGATTACATTACCGTCGTAACTATATATCTATATACGACGGGAATTAATTTTCGTTGTAACAATATATCTATATACGACGGAAATTAATTCTCGTTGTAACTATATATTTATATACGACGGAACTTAATTCCCGTCGTAACTATATATCTATATACGACGGGAATTAAGTCCCGTCGCAACTATATATCTAAATGCGACGGGACTTAATTTCTGTCTAAAATGAATATCCATTTAAGACGGAAAATAACTTTCGTCATAACAACCATATATATACGACGGTAAATGATTTCCGTCGTTACTGCATATCTATATACGACGTGTACAACTGTTCCGTTGTAATTATGAATTGGCAGGAACACCGCGGGAAGAAATATACATACGCGCGTAGGAATTTGGTTATACATGACGCCATGTATAATTCCGTCGTATTTAAGTGGTTATATAAGACAGATAACTAAAACCGTCGTTAAAACATAACTATAGATGACGAAATATAGATAACATCGTAAATATGAATTAATTAGGACGGTTACATAAAACCGTCGTTAATTTCCGTCACAAAAACCCATTTTTGTTGTAGTGGCCAAAACATCTATTTTTGAGGTATAACATGTGATTGGATAAAATCATAGATTTACATAGTCTAGTGTATCTCCTCATTGCCTTATCTAGCTCTGGTATTTTGACTATGCATCAACCTGAATGAAGATAATTTCAACAATTATCTCATTACACTCTGATAATATTTTGGATACCTCAACTAATTGCTCCACAATAATTTTCATGTGGTCTCATTAAACTTATGTTTCTTGGATGTGACTGCTAACCAACATCATCAATGAATCTTGTTGAATCCTTCAGACATAAGTGGATATCTCAAAAATGATAACTCAATGTCCTAAAATAATCACTCTCCCACGAGTGTTATGAAAACGCGTTACTTTTACAGTTTCAATCAAGAAGATAACTTGAACAGAAACCAACTTACATGGCACCCTATTAATACTATAGGCTGCAGAATTGATCACTCCATAGGAGCTAATATATTCTTGAGTTCTCTTGATCATATTTATTTGTCATTCTTTTATTGTTGAATCTCATTCACATGATGCTAAGCCATAAGCTTTAGCATTTGTAAGCATTTGGCTAAAATCATTGGGAGTATATTAATATCACCCGATCTAACTTAACAATTTACATTCTCCTTCAGATCCAACAGACTTAATCCTTTAATAAAATATTTTCTTTTCTTTTCAATATATTGAAAAACATCTAGTGAACTGATTATCACAAGAATTCCTAGATAAAATCTTGATGTCCACAAGATCCAATAATTTTCTGTTGCAAATACCTTTTAATATTTCTTAATCTTGTCATCTTCCCCTTAAACAATCTTTACAAGTAAGCAAGTCATTAACTTTAGGAGTTTCTGGAATTCTGTTCTTTACAACATTTTTATAGTCTTTCCTTAGATAAGAGTCCTAAATGTCTATGCTAAGGATGGAGTTAGGATATACTGTCTAACTTCTATGGCTAAGTAAACTACAAAAAGTAAATAAGGATTTTTGCTACTCCTATAGGTTTGGATTACTTTTACTAGTTAAGTCTCCAATCTCCATTACCTTCTCACTCGAAAGTTCATGATCCTACTTTTCTTTCAGTTATAACCTTTTCCACATGTTCCTTCTGAGTTCTTGTAGCTCCATAAAATCATTTTTCTTGTCAAAAGTTTCTTACTATTCCTTGAAAAATTATTTTTCTTTCTGTTAGACCCTACCTTTCACTTACTGCATTTGTCAGAGTATGGCTCACACGTCATGACATTGGCATTCTTTCATTTCTCTTTTATTTGAAATTTCTTCCTTAGTGTAAAGGAAATCAACTCATCTTCTGGCCACTGAGTTTATGGGTCACCACGATCTAACTTTGCAGTTTAGGTGAGGAAGTGAAAGTCAAGTGAATCATCTATAATATTCCAATGAATTATCTACAGAGATTTACATATCTTAGAGCTTATTAGTGATGACTAATAGATCCAACCTGTGTTTTCTTCACACACCATTATCATCCTATACCATCAAAACTGGTACAGACAACCTTGAGAATATAATATCTCTCCACCCTATTTTAAAGGCCAAAATTTCTTTAGATTTCACTCTGAACATCTATTTTCAATGTTCCTTATTTGAATTTTCTTTTATCTGATCTTAGGGATTGAATATTTTTAAAGACCAGAATACAATCTTTACTAAGTATATCTAGGTTTATCACTCCTAGACTAGCTTTCAATTTTTCATGCCAATTCATAGAACTGGCCCGCCATAACAGGCATCATGAGGTATTTGATCATTATATGTTCTCTAATATGTGTGATATAATGGAAACATATACACAAGATAAGTTAAACTTACAATAATTAAACATATGCAAGTCCATTTCCTTTGAAGAGTCAATCGAAACTACACCCTCATCCTTTGGGACAAGAGTGCACTGATCCTCTTACTATCCGTATAAAGTCAATCGAAACTATACCCTTATCCTTTGGGACAAGAGCGCATTGGTCCTCTTACTATCAGTGTAGAGTCAATCGAAACTACACCCTTATCCTTTGGGACAAGAACGCACTGATCCTCTTACTATCTGTGTAGAGTCAACAGAAACTACACCCTTATCCTTTGGGACAAGAGCGCACTGGTCCTCTTACTATCTGTGCAGAACCTGCGAAGGGATAATGACTCTCAAAATTTCATCACCTTTGGGTGTATGAAACTTCTAAAGTCAAGATCATTCATTCATGTGCACGAGTATACATGATCTTTGACACCGCCACCTTTGGGTGGACAATGCCGCTCTTTGCTGCTTCCACAAAAGTGAAAATCTTGATAATGTCACCTTTGAATGAGCACTATCCTTCTTTGATGTGTCTATAAATGCATACGTACTGGATTTGAGCATATCATGATAGAACTGAGCTTTCTACTTTGGTGGTCCCACCCAATCCTTACACAATATGTACAAATCATAATTTGAATAAACTGAGACAATGCCACCTTTGGGTGAACACTATCATTCTTTAAAGCATTTACAAACATAGTCGCTTGAATTTGAACACATCATGACAAAACAAGGTATAACACTTTGGTGGGATCCATCAAGTTCCACCATGATATGAATAAATCACAAATTACAGCTCTAGTGGAATATATATAACCATGAATGTTTTCAAAAATCAAATTTATAAGTCTAAACATTTAAATAAACATGCACTTTAGCTCAACAATCATTATGATACAAGAATATAGAGAAAAATCAACATAAACACTGCAAAATGAGCTCTAAAAGAGCATTAACTTGGAAAAACACTATTCTCAATATACCAAAATGTAACAATATGTATTTCAGATTGAAGAGCATTGAGAATCAAGTCCAACGGAACAAATCGTAGGTCAATCCGACCTTCCTAGCCCCCACAAATCCAGTTTAAAGTCGGATTGTGAATGCAGTCAAAAGGCTGCAAGGCAAACAGGTCTTAGAATCTAGACTAGGATGAACCACGGTCTGAACCAAACCAAATCGGTCTGATCAGACCAAACAAGAACCCAGCTCAACCAATCGGGTTAATGTGTCAAAAAATCGAGTTTTCGGGTCAGTTTATCAGGTCGACCCATTCGGGTTTGCGGATCAAATCATCGGGTTAACCCATTCGAGGTTTTCGGGTCAGATTATCAGGTCGACCCTGGACTGGCTGGTCAGCCCTGGACTGGTTCTGACTGGCATGGCTGGCTTGGCCTGGGCTGGGTTTGCCTAGTCTGGACTGGACCTGGGCAAGTCTGGGCCAGGGCTGGCGGTAGAGCCGGTCTGGGCCTGGCGGGCCTGGGCTCGGTGGAATCGGCCCGAGTCAACCCAGTTGAAACCGTTTAGGGTTTACGATTCGGCGCCGAGTCGACCCGGTGATGACTCGGCGCCGTCAGAAATTTTTTTTTAAAATTTTCAACCGCCGGCGTGTGGATCTCACACATTTTTTCAGGCGGAGCGTGAGGGCGCATCCGACCACCTCCAACGACCAACTTTGTGTCGGTCGATTCGTCTTTCAGTGTACTACAACCTGGTATGATTTATTTTGAATTTCACTGGTCAGAAAAAATTTCGAAGGGTTTTAAACTTTAACAGTTTTGTGGGAAAAAATTATGAAGAAAAAATTCTCCCTTTTTCAATTCAATCAGTCCTATCATCTTAACTGTCCCTTACCTATGATCCTAGCTCTGTGTGGGAGGCTCTGATACCAATTGTTAGAATTTTTAATGCAAGTTTTTTTTTTCCCATGGGATTTTCCATGAACCCTAACGAATCCACCACACAGATAACTAGAATACAATGGGCAATAAAAGAAATGATAGAACACATACCATTTGATGTAGATTGATTTTCGACCGTTTCCTGTAGTTTGAACGCCTCGATTAGAATCTTCCACAGCCTCTTGGGATCCCTTTTTCCTCTGTGCGTATGAGAGCAATAGAGAGATAAAAATCAATGGCTGTGGGGACCCTAACCATAGTATTTATAATACTATCCTTAACCCAGAACCATTCCTACAGTGGACCGGATTGGTAGTCTCTAACCAGTGACGAACCAGACCTGAACCAGTTAAACCAGTATTGAACTCCCACTTAACAACTGGTTAGGTAATTGATCAAGCTCACACAATAGGAATCTAACAGTTTGGTCCCTCTTACTTTGCACTGTTTTCTTTCTGAAGCTACTTTCAAACTCTTACCAATCTCAAATAGGACTCTCCTCGGCTTTGGCTTTACACCATCGAAATGGCTCTTGTTTCTTTCCTTCTATATATTCTCCAAACAAATGAAGAAAAGTGGCATCCATAGCTCTTTAATTGAAACAACACTCTTCTTTCTTTTCCACCAAGAGAAAAGAAAATATGCTGTTTGAAAACATTTCCACCTTAAGTTATAGATGAATAATAGAGTTTTCTAGATTTCCGTTGAGATCTCACATTTTAAAAAAATGTGGTTGAAAGACTCCTCACATTTATGTTAGAGGTGGCACTGAGATACTATTAAGGGCCTGTTATGTGATTCCAGCGTTGGACTCCAAACTTCAACGAAAACAAGCAAAAAATCTTCTCGCTATCTACAATAGATTTGGTTTTCCCACCTTCCATTGGAGTATCGAAATGAACGTATCCTTTTGTCTCTTGCGAAGTCGGTTGGAGGCCAATTTCAGTGGATCGCCATACCTAAGTGGTTATTCTTGGAAAAAGATCATCTGTAGTGAGGCCACCTCTGTAGTAAGGATTGTTAACAATATGTTTCCTCAAGCCTATCGTTGTTCGACATGTGTAGACTCACCAATCTCAGCAAGAGGGGGACACGTGTTATGTCAGGCGGCAATTCCACTGTAGTGCCATTGAGAATGCTTTCATCCATGTGGGATAAAGCCCGTGGTCCATCAAAGGCATGAGTTAAGGGTCTCTATCAAGAGTGGATCCACTGATCATGTCCATGGATCACTAGTGACACCTCAAACGTGTATGACAGCTCTCGAAGACTTAAGCGGTGGGTATGCAGTATCGTAGGATCTTAATCCTATGGTCCAACATAAGAGTACGGATTTCTCCAATGAATTATAGGAGGAAAATATGCAAACATCCATAAGACAAAGATCTAATCAATGATTGACGACACAACTATAGATATTACCAAAGATCACAAGGTAAGACATCTTGAATTTTAACCATCTTCACTACTCTGAGAATATTCAGGGACCTCATATTCCTCAAAGGAACTTACTTCTCTTACTGTAAGCTCCATACTGTTTGCTCTGTTTATTAACTTGATCGTCGGAGCGGACACCGAACACCCCGTCCGGCTCCGATAACCTCTTTACTCTGCCTTGCAGGAGACGGGACACATCAACAGAATCAACTTTCAATGCATTGGGATACATGCCGATCCACTTTGAGTGGGTGGGATCCTCACTACAAAGGTAGCCTCACTATAGAGGATCCTAATCTGTTATTCTCAGTTACTCTGCTTGTGTTTGTGTAGAGGTTGAGAAGTTAAAGCCTTGTTTGAAAGAGATCATGGTGGATGAACTGAGTTTGGCTTTAGTATTACTTCTTGTTCAATCAATCGACAGTTTAGAAGGATCCTCCTACCTATTGTGTCAATGCCATAAGTTTGGTTATTAGACGGGATCGTGTCCAAGTTTGATGCCTGGAGATTCTTTTGAGAAATATGCCCCTGTAGGAGAGATTAGGCCAGAGGGTGGTATTCTTAGCTCTGCTGTTGGCGCTGGAGAGGGGTTCCAAGGGAGTCGATGAGGATCCAAAGTCCAATCATGGGCAGATGTGGTTGACTCTGAGTCGGATGAGGATGGGGAAACAACGGTTTGGGTTTAAGAGGAAAGGCAAATAAGGGTGACCTTAGTTGATTTCAGTGCTTCTGGGGGTGTAGTAATGATGTGGATAAAGCATCTTTACTTGCCATTGTGTACGAAGTAGGTTCTTGATCCTTTTCTAGTATTGTAGACAAGACATCTGTAGATAGAGGATGCTTAGTAGCAAGAAGATTCAGCTTTGTAATCGGTATGGTTATACCAACCTTTGACCGAGTAACCATCTGATGTCTTTCTATAGGAGATGTATATTCCACGGCATTGGGTTGGGGGATTAAATATGAGTTTACAAATAAATATTATAATACAAACCATGAGGAAGTAATTATCGAACATGAAAAAGATATGGATTACATGAGGATGATTGGATGAATTTATGAATATGTTTGATTTTAGGGTTAATTACACAGATACCCCCTCTACTGTAGTGAAACTACACATAATTACCCAGCTTTTTCAAAAGTTACATAGAATACCCCTCTAACAATGCTATCATACAATCTCACTCACACAGTTACTTTCAACTTAACGATAGAGGGTCAATTTTTTTTAAGACGAAAATACCCTTACTAAGGGTAAAATGACCTAAAAGGATATAGGTCATTTTACACCTTATTTTCAATGAGTTATTCTCCAACAGAAGCTAATCAAGTTCTCTTCTTCCCTTTCTCAGTCCTGTTGTTGTTTTGATTAGCCAAGCAGTTCACGGTTGTTGGAAAAATTGATGGGTCTCGTTCTTAAGAAGGATCAGTACTCGATTTGAAGGTCAGCTTGCCAATGTTGCCGCTGCTGGAACTCTATAAAGAAACTCCACGGTGAGCGTGATAGCATTGCCTCAAGGGTAGAGGAGGCGGCGGTGATGGTGGAACAAGAGAATCCAATGGAAAACCCTTACCAGATTTTTGGTTTTCATTGCTCTGAAACCCCACCACTACCAATCCACCATCTACCCCAAATCAGGCGGCACTTCTAGTGGCACCCAGAATCCAGTGGCATCCTTGATTCTGTTATGGTCGACCTCTGTTTTTTCTTGGTTTTTTCTTCTGCTTTTCTTCTTCTTGGTTCTTTTTCCCTTTTTTTCCTTGGCCCAATACCTTTATATTCTCATAATGGATTTTAAGATACCCTATTTGGGGTACAATTAGAAGTTTTGAATCGGTATTTCAATTAGATTACAGAGCAGATTATCGAAAACCTGCATAACAGAGACAAATACAAAAAAAATTGGATGAAACTGTTATAACATTACTCAGTAATTTTTTTTTTTTTTTTTTTGGAAGACAGAGGAAGAAGAAAGTTGATCTTGGGAGCCCTTGACTAAGAAAGAAAAAGCACAAAACCCACTACCTATTTGAATCCATCAAACCGTCTTCTACGGGGAAAAGAAGCCTCACATGGACGTGGAAATGACGTCATTTCCTCCTTGATTCTTTGAAACCATCAATCATGGTAGCGGCACTGGTTTTCTTCGGAAGAATGGCGACAATTGACGATGTCTCTCTCTCTCCCCCTAAAGAATTGAGGTGAGGTGTTTGAGTTGTTTGAGTTGAAGCGCTAGTAGTGTTCTGATTGATTCCTTATTTTTCTGTACCTCCTATCAATTTTAATTTTATCACAACTCTCTTCACAAGAACTGATCTGAACTCTCGATTCTAATCCGATCTATCCGAGTTTGAGTTACTGTGGTAATCTGGGGGTACAGTTTCTTTTTGGCGTTTCGACGATTATTTTGCTGTTTCAGTTCTTCTCATTCACAATTTCGACCTCCTTGAGAGTAAGACTTTCACATCGATCATGGAGGATTAGGTGTGAAGAGTATAAAAGGGATTAATCTCATTTAAAGACGACTCGATTCGTCTTGGAAATTAATTCACGTGAATAGTAATTGTGATTTTAGTTTTGTTACAGAGTGGGATGTCTTACTTGATGGTTCTATTCTCTTCTTTTTCTCTGAGTTTTGGTTTTTGTTGGACATGGCATCTGAAAGATGAGAGATTGAAGAATAAACAGAAAGTGTGATGGTAAATGAGAAGAAGACCCTTAGGAAGAAATTATTATGGGTATTTTTGTCTTAAAAAAAATTAAACCTCTACTGTTAAGTTAAAAGTAACGAAGTGTGTGAGAGTGTATGATAGCATTGTTAGAAGGGTATTCTGTGTAACTTTTGTAAATATAGTTTTGTGTAATTTCACAACAGTAGAGGGGGTGTCTATGTAATTAACTCTTGATTTTATGAACATCTCCACTAAATTAGTATTGCAATCATAATAAAATCTAATGATTCACACTATATACCATAATGAAATCGAATAATTCTTTTTACCAAAAAAAAAATCTAATAAATCCACCTTTATAATTTATAAATAAATATTATTCTAATGTCACTTGTATATTATGCAAATGTGATAATTGATTGATATTGTGAAATAGGAGCATTATAATTAAAAATTAACATCTGAATTTTTTTTAAACAAAAGAACAATTCTCGAACCGATTCAAATTCGAATTTTATTTTAAGTTCGCATCTTTGACCGAATTCTTAAAGTATCGAAACGACTCATTCCGAACTATTCTCCTTCCAAATAATTTCCATATCGGTGAAATCAAATCAAAAACATTAGGATGATTTCTTGGGTGCAAAGTTAAGAAGCTAGTGAGAATATTCAACATTTTGATTTTGACTATTTTGTGAACAATATATGATAGTTTGTCATATTCCTTTGAGAAATTGATCTGAGATATTTAAACATGGATCCACATCCTCTCCGACCTGAGTTTGGGCGGGAGACTTGGCGGCCCGGATGGATGGCCGCCACTTGGCTCTCGGGTGGATCCGAGCCCTCCATCCAAGCTGACACTCTTGTTGCCTCAGCTTGTTGGCTCGGGTGTCGGCTCGGATGGAAGGCTCGGATCCACCTGAAAGCCAGATGACGACCATCCATCCGGACCATCAATTCTCTTACCCAAACTCAGACAGAAAACGATTTCTATACTTTAAACATTCGGATAAAGTTAAAAGAACAAAATAAATAAACGCATGAGGGAAGAAAAAGTTACTAGTTAATCTATAACAAAATCAAGAAAGTCAGAAACCAATATATTTGTCCCTAAAGAAAACATAATCATTTTTGGTCCCAAGAAAAACAACGGTCTTTCTTGTTGACCCCGGTTTGGTGTCAACACCGACTGCCTTTCGTGCTGACTCAGTGATGATCATAAAAACCATAAACATAAGGAATAGTATTAATATTTAACCTGATTTAATAGCTGCCACTGACACCAGCTTGGTGTCAATAAAAAATCCCTTTGTTGACAGCCTGACAATTATGTATCCAGCTTGCGCAGTAATTTTTTTTTTTTGGGATGAAATGTTTCAAATCATATTTCAATTTAGCTGATAAGCAAATCAGGCAAACTTTCTCTAATATAAAATGTCGGTTTCTATAAACCAAAAGAAGACACTCTACTCTACCCCGGTAGAAGACAAAAGAATTCAGTTTTGTAATTCTTCAAAGACATAAGGTTTCGGCAGTGCATATGAATGATCATATTTTCAATAATTGGATGAAACAAGAAGAAAAATGTGTAATCTCAAACAATTAGTTTTTATTGAATGAAAGGTTGATGAATTGACTACACACATCAACGGTTGATGAACAAAAACGGTTCATTTGATTTAGGTATTTGATTCCTTTGCAAATTGTATACTGACTCAGCATATCGGATCAATATGAATGGATACAGTCAATATGTATTTGATCTCATATTGGTTTCTAAAGTGACAAATGCCTGTTCTGATACCGTGAATTAATATTATGATTGGGCCAATCTAAAGTGCCTATCATTTTTCGAATTTGATAAAATTGCTAAGATGAAAAAAAAAAATTACATCATTGAACAAAGAATCAAATACAATACATGAGGAGAAAAAATTTGAACTACATAATAAATACACCTTTCTAGCTTGTTCTTCCTGTTAGACCCATATTAAATACAAATTAATTGAAAGTTAAAAGGTAAAACATATATATCACCTACATTTGAACCCAAATCCCCTCACTAGGTATACCTTGATGAACCAGGAATAAAATATAATACCCAGAAGGTGCCAGGACAGTTGAACTTGGAACCGTTACAGCCACGGAATAAGACGAGTTCGTGACCGCAGCCATATTACTGCCTTCCAACACCAACAACCTCTGATTCATGGAGAAGGAGTGCGTCGTAAAAGATGGACTCACCATTGTCACTTCAATGCTGTTCACATTCACCGTACCAGTCACCGAGAACTGTAACTTCATATCTTGCCCATAAGTTAGCTTCGTATATGACACCGGGCTGATGATCCTAGGCCGTAATCCCGAATAACTCGAATCCAAATAACCAGGTAAGAATGCTTCTAAGCTTAATTCCGTAGGAAAATTAACGCCAGTGAAGTTGTAATATTGATGGGGATTGCTTCCTCCCACTAGAATTCGACCGTCACGTAGTAATACTGCAGTCGAATGGTACATACGTGGAATGGTAGATGGATTTAGTACAGTGAATCGAGACCCGATCTGGTTATCGGGTTGGTATAGAACCGGGTTCAAAACCGGATCTCTGCCATAATCCCACCCGGCAGTCCCTTTGTC
Organism: Protea cynaroides; assembly: GCA_028583415.1. NCBI lineage: Eukaryota > Viridiplantae > Streptophyta > Magnoliopsida > Proteales > Proteaceae > Protea > Protea cynaroides. Next base: position 77,149,295 of record CM053265.1, on the reverse strand, counting down.
AGCACCATTGATGAGCAAGACTTCGCCATTGGGGAGTAAGGTCATGTCTCCCATCACTCTAGCTAGAGGCATTGTCTCCAAGGTCCATGTTGGATTTGGGTCAGTAATTTGGATTCTGGCACATGTGTCTAGGGCTTTGGTGAAGTTCCCTGAAGCGGCATCCTGGTATGCGCTCCACTTAGCTCCACCACAAATGAGGACCTCAGCTTTTACAGAAGACTGTTGTAAATTCCTTAGTGGGAGTAGAACTGAGGAACCAGTCCATGGGTAGGTCCGAGAATTATAATCTGGTATTGATGGGTACGTTTGGACAATAGAGTTGCTGGTATAGTTGAACAAGATTGCTGAATTGTAGGCGAAGATGAATAAGTTGCCATCCACATTCAAGTGAACAAAAGGATAGAGATTACTAGTTTGTTCCAAAAATGTAAAATTGAATATAGTCTGAGTCGATGCAGTTTTCGGATAGAACTCGTAATTGTTCTGTTGGCCGCCGATGATGATGATCTGACCATTTGGCAGTATTTGATTGGTGGCATACCAACGTCGTTGAAGGAGTCCATCTTGAATCTCTTGCCAATCACAAGTAGCACAAGGCTGGAAAGTCCTGATCACACGATCACCATCATTGTATCCTCCAGATTGGATGAGGACGCCGTCAGCGTTCACTGCACCGGAAGAGCACCAGGTATCTGTTAAGACCATAAGGGCCCGTACAGAATTATCAGCTACATTATATTCTGCAGAGTGAGCGGTGCAGTCATATTTGAGGGCTTCATCATTGTAGTCATTCCTGCATTTGCCCGCAGGCAAAGAGAGATTGGAAGCGCCAAAGTCTGTGCGGTCGAAGATGATCACACGATCATCGTTGAGCAGCTGCATGTGCATGGCTGAGATGCCGATGCTTTTCTGGAGGAGACGCCATTCACCTAGTGAATCTGCGGATGCTAGAGAAGTGAAAATGAGGAAGAAGGAGGAGAAATAAAGATTTTGAGATATACTCATGACGAATAACTGGGTCTTCGTTGGTTTCTGGTTGAGCGCGCAGGATGAAAGCTTGAAGATGAGGATGTGTTTAATGTATATGGGAAGTAAACGAGGTTTGGTTTCTTCTTTTTTTCCTTGATGAAAACGTGGTTTGGGATTCGAAGCTGTCTGTCGGGTGGTTTTTTTATTATTATTGCAGTTTGTTGCAAGTCTGTAACTCTGATTAATGATTTGTTCTACTGCCGCAACAGGGCTGCTTGCATTTTAAAACTCTAACTCAACCTCCGATTCCTTAGTTTAACCCAGCCTGGTTCTAACCTTGACTAAGGGCCTAATAAGGTCAACCTGGGTCCTGTCTTAATTCTTGCTAGCCTTTGTCCAGCTCAAGCCCACTTTGATTGACCTTGATTGGTCAGGGCCGGGGTAGGTTAGCCCTATTATGACTCAAGGTCAAATCTTCTGTTGTCTGATTGTCGTGAGTAGTAAGTTAAACCTTTTCTTTTGGGGTTTGATCAGAAATAGAAAATTTAGAATTGAGAAAATAAAGTATATAAATAAATCTTCTCTTTTGGGTCTGATTAGAATTGGAAAATTTAGACTAGATGAGATAAAGTATATAAAACGTACACAATCCCGAAAGGCTCAAACACCAATAAAAAAAAAAAAGCACCCTAAAGGCTCGAGTTGGATTAGGTCGGGCTCAGTCTAAGGGTTTAGCATAGACTTAACCAAACTCTGTCAAGGTTTAACAAAACATAGACCTAAATTGGCCTTATTCGGACTTAGGACGAGTTCAAATGGGTTTGGACTCACATGGTCAAATTTGCACTCCTAATTCGTTCATCCCCACATTTTGCTATGAAACCCAATTAACTTATAAGTTTTTCCTTATTTTATCTTATGTTCTTATTGACAAGGTTCAAGTACCCACTGTACCAAAATTGATACGTACTGACTTTACAGCCAATAAATTTCAAACACATGTCTGGTAGCGTTTAATAGATAATAAAAATATTTAAAAACTCAATATTGAATCAGTATCCATTGATACATGGTTGATCTGATATCGATTACTAAAACTACGATCATTAATACCTAGAAGAATTCAAAATTGGGATATGAGTTTGATGCTTATTTAATAAAATTTGAAATTTATGTTTTTATTTCAAGAAAAAACAAAAACATAAACAAAAACTGAAGCTATAAAAATACAATTTAAGTAGCATAATTTAGTAAGTACCAACTTTTGTAACAATCGTAAAGGACATGAAAACACCCAAATAACAGAAAAGAGATGCTTTTTGCGAAGTTGGAGAATCATGGATGACTTCTAATATAGGGCTGGCTTCCTTCCAAGCAAGTCACTTCATTGGGACCACAGACTTTCTGTGATTATCAAATTCAACACGGTTTTGTTGCTGCTGCTTTCTTTGTTTTAAATGCGGGCTCACAAAGTGTAAACAACTAGATGATTGTCATTATTATATATGAGTATTTTCTATATGATATAATAGTCAAATGGTTTTGGTAGAATCTTGTATTTATGTTTACTTTTTGGTAGGTTTGCCCTAATGATCCATTTATCTTATGTCATATATATATATATATATATATATATATATATATATATATATATATATATATATATATATATATATATCTTAAGTATCATGGTCTAACACGTAAAAGAATGATTCTTAGTCTTGAACAATTACTTGTATTACATGCATAAGTGTTACGGTGATTTTGATTATTCCTAACTATATTTTATCAGTAAAGTAAAAGTAAGATTGCGCACATTAATTTGAACCCACTGTGGTCGAAGCATCGTGCACTGGATGCGTCCAGGAAATAGTATGGATGCGCCGAAGTGTACAGTTTTAATTTGAACCGCCATCTCATACTTTCTCTCCTTCTTCCTCTAAACTGCCACCTCCTTCTAGATTCTATCTTTATCTTTCCTTTTTTTTGTTTTTTAATCCATGCCACTTCAAAAGAGCTCTCCGGTGGCTTCTAGTTGTTTAACAGGGGTTTCACACCGAAGTGTACAATTTTAATTTGAACCGCCATCTCATATTTTCTCTCCTTCATCTAAACTGCCACCTCCTCCTTCTAGATTCTATCTTTATCTTTCCATTTTTTTTTTAATCTATGCCACTTCGAAAGAGCTCTCGGGTGGCTTCTAACTGTTGATCGGATTTGACGGAAATTGTCGATGATGGGCGGAAAGGGCAAGGCTGGGTGATGCAAAAGATTCAACCACGAGCTCCATCTGTCCTCATCATCGTCATTAGCCGTGTTTCTTTTGGGTATCATTTTCCCGTTTATCTCAAGTCCTTTTCGATATCTTTTTCTGCTCCGCTCCTTTAAGGAGGGTGGAATAAACGGGAAACTGGTACCGACAACTGCAAATTGATACCGACAGCGTTTCTAATCCATCAAAAGAAATGGGCGTAATTTGATTTATTTACTAAATTTGTTATTTTCGTATTTTAGTATATGGAAAATGAAACACAAAGTTGGTGATAAAATCGTTTTCACCCATTGAAAAACGAAGTAAATGTTCTGTTACAATGTGGTTGTCTTTTATATGTAACTCAAGACAACTAGTTATAGTATAAAACTGTAATACTAAAGTATGTAAGTATCTAGCCTTTATACACATAGAAGTATAAAACTGTAATACTAAAGTATGTAAGTATCTAGCCTTTATACACATAGAACTCTGATGTAGCAACACGTTCCCTCAAGCTATAGGCGGAGAAGCTCGAAGACCAGTATAGAAATCCTCTCCCGCCTGAGTTTGGGCGGGAGAGTTGGCGGCCCGGATGGATGGCCACCACCTGGCTCTCGGGTGGATCCGAGCCCTCCTTCCGAGCAGACACCCTAGCCGACAAACTGAGCCAACAGAGATGGAGGGCTCGGATCTACCCGAGAGTCAAGTGGCGGCCATCCATCCAGGCCGCCAATTCTCCTGCCCAAACTTAGGCGGGAGAGGATGTGGATCCCGAAGACCAAGCTTGTTAACAATAGTCTTAAAGAGGCTTTGCATAATGCTTTACTGAAGATGTCTACTGGTTGGACATCAATCCGGATGTGCTCAATGGATATATAGCCAACTTGTGTCTTCTCATGAATCAGGTGGCAGTCAAATTCTATGTGTTTGGTTCTTTCATGGAAGACTAGGTTACTTCCTATGTGTAGATCAGTAGCTTTATTGTCACATGGGCATTGGATGTAGAATGTCGAGATCAAGTAGGAGTGACCATAACCACGTGAGCTCACAAGAGGCAGCTGCCATGGCTCCATATTCCGTATTTGGCCTCAGTCGAGGATCGGGGAACCGTTGTTTGTTTCATGGTGGCCATGAAAGTGGACTAGTGCAAAGATAAGTGACGTAATCGATGGTGGATCGTCTGGTGAGAAGGCAACCAGCCCAATCCGAATCACAATAAGCAATCACGATGTGATCCGATGTAGCATCCATATGTAAACCAAAACCGAGTGTTCCTTTGAGATATCGTAGTACTCGATGGATTGCCAATAAATGTGGGAGCCGGGGTGTACTCATGATGGCTTAAAATATGAACCACATAACATAGATCGGGCCGAGATAATTGTTAAATAGATTAATCGACCAACCAGTTTTCTATACGTTGAAGGATCATCCAAAAGTCTCCATCGGTTGGAGTTAGATTGCAATGTTGCTCCAAAGGAAAACCCAAGGGCCTACATGTTAGATTTATGTGGGCTTAATTAATTATCTAAATTAGTTAATTCAGTGGGAGTTTGATTGACACGATAGAATCGATTTGGTTTGATTCGTCACATGTATGAGATAGGTTTGGTTACCTTAATTCTATTGTGGGAAGGGTTTTAGGGTTATAGTAGTATTCTATAAATACTAGGTTAAAGTCCCCACAGCCATAATTAATCAGTTCTCTCTACATCGATTAGCAAAAGACATTAATGATATCCTCTGGAGGCTGAGGAAGATTGTAGTCGAAGGATTTCGATCAAAGTATGGAGCGTAGAGGAATCAAACTTCACATACATGTATGTCTTTATGTTCATTGATAGTTTCATCACTATTGTACTCTATGATAACTGTATGGATTGGGATGGATTTTTATTGAAATCCTAATCACGTAATATTCTAAGAATTGGTATTAGAGCCAACCATACAGATCTAGAATTAATGGGGGTTGATTATAAAGACTAGTAAAAGCAACAAACCATTGAAAAGAGGAGATCGAGACGAAGCTGGTGATATAAAAATCACCGATGCAAGCCGTCGGACGCGTCGCCACTCGCCGGCAGTAGACTCGAGTGGATCTCACTCACGAGGGAAGAATTTAAAAAATAAAAAAAGTGGTTTAATCTGACGGTGTCGATCCTTTACAGGGTCAAGTCGGCGTCACTCGAAAACCCTAATAGGTTGATTCGGCACTGACCCGGTTAGGCCCTAGTTACCCCGGGTTAGGCCAGCCCCATATGCATGTGTGGACCGCATGTGTACCCTGACCGACCTAGTAACCGACCCGTTGACTTGGTCACCAGAACTGATAACCCGGATTACCGACCCGGTATGTTGACCTGATAACCATGCAAACTGACCCATTTGATCGACCCGAAAACCTGAAAGTTTGAACCGAAATGAACCGGTGGTTGATTCGATGGTTGAACCGATAAACCAACTCGGTGGTTCATCCCGGACAGGCCAGTGGTTCGGGCTGGACCAAAGTAATAATAATAATAATAATAATAATAAAAGGGGTTTAATATATTCGATTCGGTTCAAGACAAACTAAACCGATCCTGGGTAGGCCGAATTGAGCTGAACCAAACCGACCCTGACAGCATTTTTTAAGGGCCTGTTTGGTTTCTGATTTTAATTAAAGGACATTAAACTGTGATTTTGGGAGCTAGGAAGGTCGGATTGACTTCCGATTAGTTCCATTGGAGTCTATTTTTTATGCTCTTCAATTTGGTATACTGTAAGATCTGTACGTGTAAATTTCGAGGACAAAATTTCTTTTAAGGGTGGTAGAGTTATAAGACTTACACTTTACTAACCCGATCTTACCACCTTGTATTAGGTCTTCCTATCATGGTCGGACCAAGTGCGTGAAGTAACCACAAGACTAAGTATGTAATTCGAACAAAAAATCATCTAATTGAGACGTGTGGTCGCATATCGAAACAGGTGTGGTCGACCACACCTCAGAATACTGAGACCTCTCGAGTCTGGGAGGTGTGGTAGCAGTTTTGAAACGTGTAGTCGATGGATTCTGGGACCCCACGTGCGACTACACGATGCTGAACCGACTCCGAGTTTTGAAAACTTTCCAAAACTTAAGGGATCTCTTTCCTAATTAAAGTGAGACTCTATATGAAGGTTTTTCTTTATATAAGGGACGTTCCTTAGCCTCTCTCACTCTTTTAAAACCCAAATTGAAACTCTAAACCTAAGAGGAAAAGAGAGAGAGAAAGAAAGAGAAGGAGAAGAAGGAGATTTGGAGAAGAAGGCTGAGAGGAAGGTTTTGCAAGAGAAGGTTCTAGCTCCCTACAGCAAGCTTAAGGTATGGATTTGATTCTGTAGGCTAGATCAGAAAGGATATGTTCTTTTTATCAAGTTGAAATGTTGAATCTAATGTAACGATTTCGGTTATGGAACTTCTAATGAAAACCATAAGAGAATAGGTTAAGGATAATGGTTAATGAGAAACTATAAATAATAGCCATAGGATAATCATAGGATGAACCCAAGTGATGAGCCAAGGAATCGACTCAGAAAGAATTCGGATTGAAGATGAAAAATTGACCAAACATCATGTGGTAGTAGCCTGTGGTCGACCACAGGGGTGACCAGAGGATCGACCACAGCTATTAGAAAAGTTTTCAGAAAGGTGTGGTCGCATAAAATGCGACCACAAGGTCCGACCACACAGTGTGTGGTCGTATATATTGCGACCACATGTCCGACTACACGTCCGACCACACCATAATAACAAGCATATTTTGATACCAAACAAGGTTTTTGACTACTGTAACTTGAAAAACTTAAACTCTAACTTGCATACATTAATTGTTTAAGTTTCCAATAGATTCAAAGTGACTTCCAAACTTTGGGAGAGGAACAAACATCGATCAAAGGTGAGGGAATAAGACCTAAACTAATTGGCTAATAATAAACTATTTTATTTAATTGAATCCAATGCAATGATTGATTCTATGCTTGTATGCTTGTAATGTGCATCTCACATGTCATCCAATATTATTGTTATTACTGCCCATGTATATTTGTTTTTGTTTATTTATAACATGATGATGATGATGCTAAGAATAGGCATGTGATTGTATGTGTGTGGTTAGTGTGTTGGATGCGAGTGGAGCATCAGGGGGAGGACGTGATATTATGGTTCATCTTGGTCACTAGACTCTAGCTCTATCTCTACTTAAGTCTTATCCACTGACATTGTCGTATTGCCATTACCTTACCAGAACTATTACGTCGTAGGGCATCAGGAGAAGTGTTGACGATGTGTGATCCGGACACTTTAGCTCTAACTCTATTCCATGGTGGGTGCATGTGGGAAGGCAATGGTATTTGATCCATTGGACGGATGCACACACTCGTGTATAGAGGTGTGGGGGCCTCCAAACTTTTCTATAGCACATTGCAAACTTAAAAACCAGACCAAAGATATGAATTGAATGCATGTATATGTTTGTTGCATTGTTTTGTTCACTCACTGAGCTCAAGTTGGAGAGCTGAACCTCGCACGTGTAATTCTTTTTACTTTCTGATGTTGCAAGTGTTACTGTTGAAAACTACATGGATATGTCAACATATGGACATGTAGCAGCTATGGATGTGCAAGCTATGGAGGACGAGCAAGACTCGTCAAGTGAGTGTTTTCACCGTGGTTATGCTTAGTGTTTAACTTTCGTATTTTGATACTTGTAATATGTATTAATTATGTTTTGGTTAATTGGAGTTAACTGAATCATTTAATTATTTATCATATAGACCTCAGTTCATTATTGATAAAACTTTCTCTATTTACTCAAATATCTCTGATTATTATTGTGGAATGTGTTTTGGTTTAACATGGTTGGCATAGTCTATACGAGATCGTGGTTTGAACAGTTCGTTTTCATGAAGGTTCATCACACCATTGGTTAGTCCAAAATTGGAGTGTGACAGCTTAGTATCAGAGCTCTCAGGCCTTGCCCATCAAACCTGAATACTTTGACAAGAGTCATGAACTAAGTTAGGTTAAATTTAAAAGCTTTAATACAAACACACCATAAGCATTTGTGTTGGTTGAAACAAAACTTAAATAAGACAATGATGTATATATAAAAGGTGGAACCATATGTATATACAAACAGAAGAAAAAAAAATCTAAACGTATCTATCCTGATAAACAAATAACATATGGTACAGTCTACAACTCGAATAGTTGCCTGAGTATACAAAGGATATAGTACAGTAACAAAAAGGGAACATCTGTAAAGTAGAAAATTAAAATGCTGAGTGGATACTCACAAGATATGGAATTCGATATATGACAAAGGAAGAAGGAAAATGGCTAGTAACGCCTAAATCCCTGCTGAGGTAAAGGAAAAGATCTCGGGTCAAATCCAAGAGAGATAAGAAAACCATGACATATACCAAATAAGAGTAACTATAAAAGGAGAAAAAGCTATACTCCTGGGTGACGTGGAGACTCAGAGTGAGATCCGTCATACGCTGATCCATCGTCTGCTAAGCATTAAGAAGAGGTCGCAACCCGACCCCACCACTATCTGGGTTGAGAATGGGTAATGAGAACCCATTTGAATAGATTTTAAATAATGATAATCAGACTAGAGCAAGTCAAAGAGGTAAACAACCAGACCACTCCAGCCAATCTACCTGGACTACCAAGCACCTTGGCTGCAGTTGTAATAAACTTGGTCCAATAATATACAAAAACAACAACAGATGATACCGACTATGCAAGTTACTATGGAAATCGCTACCCAAGTTGTCAATACCATACCAACACCTCCGAGCCAGACCAAGTACGGTATCATTTAGTAACAACACTATATATCTACCACCAGTTAGCCATAATACAGTGTCACACCCCAATTATGGACTAACCAGAATGGTGTGATGAACCGTCAATAAATCAACAGTTCAATCAGGATCTCGTATAGGCTATGCCAACCATGTTAAACCAAAACACATTCCACATTAATCAGAGATAATAAAGTAAATAGCGGAAGTATTATTAATAATGAACTGAGGTCTAATCATGATAAATAATTAATATTCCTGTTATCTCCAAGTAACCAAAATATAATTTAATGCATATTACAAATATCCATATACGAAAGTTAAACACTAAGTGTATCCATAGTTGAAATACTTGCTTAACGAATCATAATAGTCATCCACTTATTCATATGTTGGCATATCTACATAATCTTCCACCGTAATACCTGCAACATCATAAACTAAAATGAATTGCACGCGCGAGGGTCAGCTCTCCAACTTGAGCTCAGTGAGAAAACAAAATAATGCAACAAACATATGCATGCATTCAATTCATATCTTTGGTCTGATTTATAAGTTTACAATGTGCTATAGAAAGGATTGGAGACGCCCGCACCTCTATACACGAGTGTGTGAATTCTCCCAATGGATCAAACACCATTACCATCCCACATGCATCCACCATGGAATAGAGATAGAGCTAAAGTGTCCAGATCAAACACCGCATAACACTTCCCCTGATGCCCTATCCATACCAACATGTAAGCCCCTGCTAGCGAGGGCTTGTAAACTGGGCCCACAACTAATCAATCCTAAATGTCATCCAGTGTATCCAAGGCCTCACCCCAGCATCCCTCAATACATCCATAGAGATAGAACTAAGGCCCCCAGCAGAGTCAGAGACTACACAGTCCGAGACACCTCCCCTGATGCCCTACGACGTAATAGTTCTGCTAAGGTAATGGTGATACGACGATGTTAGTGGACAAGACTTGAGTAGAGATAGAGCTAGAGTCTGGTGACCAGGATGAACCACAATGTCACGTCCTTCCCCTGATGCTCCACTCGCATCAAGCACACTAACCACACATATACAATCACATGTCTATCCCTAGCATCAACATCATCATATTGTAAATATACAAAAATAAATATGCATGAGAAAAATATAACAATAATATTGGATGACATGTGAGATGCACATTACAAGCAAACAATCATAGAATCATTCATGATATTGGACACAATGAAATAAAACAGTTTGTTATTATCCAATTAGTTTAGGTCTTGTTCCCTCACCATTGATCGATGTTTGTTCCTCTCCCAAGCTTTGGAAGTCACTTTGAATCTATTAGGAACCTAAACAATTAATGTATTTAAGTTAGGGTTCAAGTTTATCAAGTTACAGTAGTCAAAAATCTTGTTTGGTCTCAAAATGTGCTTGTTGTTATCGTGTGGTCGGATGTGTAATCGAACCTGTGGTGGCAATATATGCGACCACACACTGTGTGGTCGAACCCTGTGGTCGCATTTTATGCGACCACACCATGCGACTGCACCTTTCCTGAAAACTTCCTGAATAGCTCTGGTCGACCCTCTGGTCACCCTGTGGTCGATCATAGGCTGCTATCACATGATGTTTGGTCAATTTTTCACCTTCAATCCAAATTCTTCCTGAGTCGATTCCTTGGCTCATCACTTGGGTTCATCCTATGATTATCCTATGGCCATTATTTATAGTTTCTCAATAACCATTATCCCTAATCTATTTTCTCATGGTTTTTATTAGAAATTGCATAACCAAAATCGTTACATTAGATTCAACACATCAACTTGATAAAAGGAACCTATCCTATCGGATCTAGCCTACAGAGTCAAGTCCATACCTTAAGCTTGCTGTAGGGAGATAGAACTTTTCTTTTCAAAACCTTCTTCTCCAAGCTTCTTCTCCCAATCTCTTTCTTCCCCTTCTCTTCCTTTCTCTTTCTCTCTTAGGTTTAGGGTTTCAATTTGAGTTCTAAAAGAGTGAGAGAGACTAAGGAACATCCCTTATATAGAGAAAAACCTCCATATAGAGTTCCACTTTAATTAGAAAAGAGTCCCCCTCAAATTAGGAAAATTTCCTAAACACAGAGTCTGTTTAACATCATGTGGTCACACGTGGGGTCGCAGAACCCGTCGACCACACGACCAAAATATGCTACCACAAGTCCTAGACTCTAATGGTCGCATTATCTTGAGGTGTGGTCGACCACACCTGTTTAGGTATGCAACCACACACTCCTAATTAGCTGATTTTGGGTTCAATTTCATACCTAGCCTTGTGGTTTCTTCACGTAATTGATTCACTTGAGTCGATTATGATGAGAAGACCGGTCACGACATGAGAATGTAAGGTTAGACCGGATTCGTGACGTGTGGGTTTTACGTACAGTACCTACTATATAGTAGGTCCCAGTAATGTACACCCCGTACAGAAGCTTGGTGCACAACAAGCAGTGTATCAAGGTGGTTATCCTTATCAACCACTGATGTATGGGATAGCTGCTCCATGGCAGAATAATCCAACAAGGATTGAGGAATGTTTTATGAAGATGAAGCTTGGATGTTTTTAGCAATGGTTCCAATCTGTTTTGGCCATATAACTAGACAGGTTTATATAGGACGCAATGCATCATTGACTTACTCTTATGATTATAGAGAATGCACATACCTAATTTTGAATTCCCGTGCCTTGATCGGATACCTTCTCGATTCAACCTGTCAATTGGAGTTATAGATGCTGTTTCCATAGAATTAGTCCTGATTATATCAATCTAAGCCACTCTCATGATCGACAACATGAATACAGATGTGAACTAAACGAACAGTTAAAGGTTTAATCATTCTGAATGTACATCTTTTCGATTTATACCTGATTTATTGATGTACCAAAACTTTCTCTAGATTTATTCCTGTAGTGCCTCGACCAATGGCATTATATACTCCATAGAACCTATAACCATGAGGTTAAGAGCTGTATAACCTCCATTTCTAGGTATTCGGGCCACCGTGCAACCTAATGACCTTTTGATGCTGGCTGGATTACCATAGATTTACTCTTAATCCTTTAATTCTAAGTTCACTAGATAAAACAAGTGTTCGTCATCATACCAAATTTGAATTAAAGAAATAATTTTTTTTTGATAAATATTTTGATTCTTACATTTTCTAACCTCCGTTGATAATAGGGTTGATTAATAAGGAAAATTATGGAAGATGATTGGATTCAGATAAATCTCTATAGCCAAGAAACCTCAGATGAAGTAATGGATAATCTACTTTAAGATTGTTGGATATATGGATTTGAGTCATGATCTATAAAAGAATGCATAAGCAAGAAGTGAGAATTACCAAGAGCAGCCAGTAAAGAGTAGATAGCACTCGAATTGAGTTAAAGATGACTATATTGGAATGAATTTTGATAAGGTAAAAGATTTCCAAAAGCATATCTAAAAATGGATACAACGATGAAATTGAAAATGGTGGTATTGTTAGTACTCGATTTAGTACAATTACTATTGAGTTATTCCCATTGTTGAACAAGAGGATTGAGTAAAAAACAAGAGAATTTGGTGGAATTAATGAGAATATAAGCATATACCCTAATGCTTATAGGTAGACTCGATATATGTAGAGAGTAACCAAGCAAAAGATGCTTTTCGGGATATATGGAAGAGAGATCAGGGTAAAACAGCAGTGATAAGAGAGATATAAGCTACTGAGTGCAATATGAGATCATTGACGATAGTCTTTAAAAAACCATAATAGATGAAGGAGCTAGATGTGCTCTTAAGACCTTATACCAGAATTATGAACAATGTCTGAATCGTATGGATGGATGAAATTTGGATGTAACCTAATTCGACTTGAGATGACAGACTTTGACGTCGTATTGAGAATAAACTGGTTGTCTCAACACTCTTCAAAGTTGTTATGTGCATAGAAGATGTTGTCATTCAAGAGCTAAGATGGCACATAATTTAGTTTGTTGGAAGCATATTGCCTAGGAAGTGAAAGCTTATCCTCTATGCACGAAAGGCGAATAGATGTTTTGAAAGAAAGGGGCTGAATATATGGTATCTGTGGTAGATGTTACTAAAGAAGCACCATAGATGAAAGATATTGATGTGATGTGTAAATTCCTTGATGTGTTTCCAAGAGACTTACCTGAGTAGCAACCTGATCGTGCGACTGAGTTCGTTATCAACTTGTTACCAGGGACAACACCTGTGTCTAAGGCACCCTACGGAATATCTCCTACAGAGTTGAAGGAACTGAAAACTCAACTACAGGAGTTATTAGACATAGAATATAATCAGCCAAGTATTCCATCACGGGAAGTGCCAGTGCTATTTGTGAAGGAGAAGGACGGTAATGGTCGCCTATGTATAGACTACCGAAAATTGAATAAGCTCACCATAAAGAATTGATATCCATTGCTACGGATTAATGACTTGTTCGATCGATTGTAAGGTACAAGGTATTTTTCACTCACGACCTTGAACGGAGTATCATCAATTGAAGATTAAAGATAGTAATATTTCGATGATAGCTGTTGGAACCAAGAATGGACATTATGAGTTCCTGGTTATGTCGGTCGACAATAGGAATCCAAACATGGCCAAAAATGATTTTTGCCCAAGGGTATTCAGTGACCAAAAAGAATTTTTGCCCGTGGGAATTTCAATCCTGTCTCTAAGCTCTATGCTTTTTGGTCATTTCCAAATCCTCTTCTCATCGGCTCCCACCCCATCGAATCATTGGAGTCTGTTGGCGTTCGTGCCAGCTCACAACTCCAACGGTTGGATGGGGTAGGAGCCAGGGAGGCGGGGAGGAGAGGATTTAGACTCTTTTTGGCCACGGGAATCAAAGTCCTGTCGGCTAAAATGATTTTTGGCCATGGGAATTTGGATCCCGTCGAATAAAATGATTTTGGCCATGGGAATTTTTTCATCTTCTGTAAACTCTATGATATTTGGCAATGGGAACCGGAATACCGTCACTAAACTCTATGATTTTTTGCTACGAAAATCTAAATCCTGTCGGTTAAAATAAAGTTTGGCCACCGGAATTTATTCCCGTTGGCTAAAATGATTTTGGCCATTGGAATTTTTATGCCCTATAAACTTTATTACCTTTGGCCATGGGAATAGAAATCCCATGACCAAAAATGATTTATGGCCATGGGAATCTATCTACCGTCGATCAAAATAATTTTTGGCCACAGGAATTTAGTTCACGTCCCCAATTCTAGTGATATCACCTCACAACAACCATCTCCTACATTTAAGAAAAACTATCCCATACGATATTAATCCATGAGAAGATTGTATCTAATCTCAAAAGAAATAAGGGAGCCACCTCATGAGAATATTCTCATAGATTGTATCCTATCTCATGGATTCTCATACAAGTTGTAAATAAATAGTTGTGATCAATCTTGTAAATCTTGAGATATTATTTATTGTATGTAATCTTGAGATTTTATCAATCCCCATGTAACTCTATATATTTGACAAGATTTCAATTCATCAGGTGCACTGAAAATTACACTCATTCTATGAATTCACAGGAACAACTGTGCAAAAAAGAAGCGCGGACTATCACTCAAACAGGATAAAACTCCCACAAAACAAAGGAAACACACACCTTCTAATTAACAAGGACAACCGAAAAACCACAAAACAAGTGCAATAGGTGATAAAAATCCTTTGTTATCCTACTCCATGATGGCCCCAAAGAAATTCGGGACCTGACCTCAACAGATCATCTCACAATCATTCTGGATGGATCTCCCAACTCTTGAGATTTCTGGAATTACTCTGTGGACCTTTTGGGATGACGGTCGAACTTCCACATTTGCATGAATAACAAGGCGATATTTTATTGAAAATCCACCAACAAACTCATACCCTAGTTTTGACATCCAATAATTAATGAGAGCCCATGACGCAACAATAATGAACAATTGTTTGTTGGGAGGGAATTTCTCAGGTACCATAAGAAAATTGGTTTTCTTATAATGTTAGAGAAAGAGTAAGGATGAACTAATCATTGATGAACATACAGAATCAACCCAGGATACAAAACGACAGCTTGCAACTTCCAACCTTTTTTCTCATTAAGAAAATGAAGAATTTTTCTCCCTTTACGACTATTTAAGAGGGACAACCCTCACATAGAAACACACCATCACCAATCCCTTACGTACATTCTTCTTCTCATTGGACGCAAGCAGGTAGGGTTGATGGCTTTATCTCCGATTTTTTGTTTTTGCATTTCCTTTCTCTTTCTCAATTCGTTTACATCAGCAGCTCTACTAGGTCATTGGAACCTGCTCCAGAAAAGCATTGGCATATCAGCCATGCATATGCAGCTGCTCAACAATGATAGTGTCATCATCTTCAACTACGCAGACTTTGGCTGTTCCAATCTCTCCTTGCCAGATGCTGAAATGAATCCAGTGATTTGGTCGTCAAATATGATTGCACTGTTCACTCCGCTGAGTATAATGTAGCTGATAAATTTGTATGGGCCCTTTGTCAAGTTCTCAATTTAAAAGTTTGAACTAGTAAGTAGAATGACTCTCTATATGTATAAGACTCGAAGATTCCAATCTCATTAGCAATGTGAGACTATTCCCAATACTCCCCTTCACATGTAATTCCACCGTTAGGTGATGTATATGTGATAATATATGTGGCAATATATGGTACTTTTCAGGTGACTGAGCCCTCTTTTGGGTGACATCTAGTCCCTCTCTTGGGTGACCATAATCCCTCTTTTGTGCATTTGACTTCTCACTTTCGGTGACTTCGCCTCTTCTGTTTTTAAGGGTTATTATGAGAGGGAACCTGGAGCTTTGATACCATATCAATTTTTCAACTCAAAAGTTCGAACTAGTAAGTGGAGGGACTCTCCATATATAAGACCCCAAGATTCTAATTTTATTAGCAATGTGGAACTATTCCCAATACCCTTACGGTCTTAACCGATATTTGGTGCTCTTCCAGTGCAGTGACTGCCGATGGTGTCCTCATCCAAATTGGAGGATTCAATGATGGTGATCGTGTCATCAGGACTTTCCAACCGTGTAGTACTTGTGACTGGCAAGAGACTCCATTTGAACTCACTGAACGACGTTGGTATGCCACCAATCAAATACTGCCAGATGGATGGGTCATCATCATCAGTGACCAAGAGAACAATTACGAGTTCTACCCGAAATCCACAACCACTAATACTGTATTCTCATTACCGTTTTTGCAACAAACCAGCAATCTCTACCCTTTTGTTCACCTGAATGTGGATGGCAACTTATTCATCTTCGCCTACAATAAAGTAATCTTGTTCAACTACAACAATAACACTGTCGTCAAAACTTTTTCGGTAGTGCCTAACTCTCAGCGTTGGACCTACCCATGGACCGGCTCTTCAATTCTACTCCCATTAAGGAACTTAGAACAATCTTCAGTGGAAGCTGAGGTCCTCATCTGTGGTGGAGCTTGGTGTAAGTCAATTTTGACTTATGAAAATAATTGATCGAGAGAGTGGATTTATACAAAATCAAAGGAACCGAAAGGAAGGTGAAGTGCAGAAATAAATTTTGAAATTATTTTTTTAAAGATAAAAAGGATATAATTGATGGAAATGAAGGTGGGGTGACTTACTTCTCTTTTAGGATGTAAATCAACTCTAAAGGTGGCCTACAACTCTTCAAGGAAGTAGGTGAAGAATAAAGTTCCAATTCTTCTAGGATGGAATGAAACTTCTTCAATGTTTCAAAGGATAGGAAAACTCCAACTCTTCAAGGTTGAAGTGAAACTGTTCAAGGTTGAAGTGAAACTCTTCAAGGTTGAAGTAAAACTCTTCTAGATTTCAAGATGAACTCTTTAAGGTTCAAAGGAGAAGATAAACTTCAATCCAAATTTCATTCACCAAATCATCTTCTACTATTATATAAGAATAACCACTATTTATAGGCTTAACAAACCTTAAATAACTCAAAATAATCTCAACCATTCCTTATAATCTTAAGGTTGAGATTGTATAGAGAGAAAATAAAAAAGAAACATAAATAATTTAAAAAATTTTAAAACATAGAAACTTGTCCCAATGTATTGATTCTTGTTTCAAGACACTAAAATTTGTCCCAATATGTATTGATGTAAGCTCCAAAGTTTTGATGTAAGTTTCAATATCTTGATGCAAAGTCTCATGTCTTGATGTAAGTTCCAATGTAGTGAAGACTCTAGAATTCTTGAATAGAAAATGTCACCTTACTCTCCACTAGAGACTTGAAAGGTCATGGAAAAGGGGTTGGTCTCAACGAGGTAGGCCCAGGTTCATTGGTTCTTTTGTAGTTTGATTCATACATTGGTCTTGGGCCAAATGGTCTTAGACCAAATGTGCTTTGTGGGTTTAGACCTTATTATAATGGCATAATTATTGAACTTGGATGCAATTGGGCTGCATCAGAGCTCTGTTGGAGTCATACAACAATGTCCAAAAAGGGATCTTCACCGATGCTTCAAACACATGTGCGAGGATCCGAATTACTGACCCGAATCCGACATGGTCCATGGAGACAATGCCCTTGGCTAGAGTGATGAGAGACATGATCTTACTCCTCAATGGCCAAGTCTTGATCATCAATGGTGCAGCAAGGGGGGTTGCCGGTTGGGAATTAGGCAGAGATCCAGTGTTAAACCCGGTTCTGTATGCACCTGATAACTTGATTGGATCTCGCTTCCAAGTAAAACAGCCATCTACAATTCCACGTATGTATAATTTGACTACAATATTACTATGTGACAGTCGAGTTTTTGTGGGTGGAAGCAATCCTCATCAATACTACTACTTCAGCGGCGTTCTTTATCCGACGGAATGAAGCTTCCAGGCATACTCACCTGCTTATTTAAGTTGGACCTATTGGCAAACACGGCCATATATCAGCAGCCCGGCGTCGTATACTAAGCTAAGGTATGGGCAACAATTTCAGTTACAGTTCTCAGTGTTGAATCAGGTGAACCAGGGGAGGCTAGCGGTAACAATGGTGGCTCCATCTTTCACGACACATTCCTTCCCCATGAGTCAGAGGCTGTTGGTGCTGGGTACCACAAATATGATTCCGGTTACAAACACTACATATACCATGGCAATGACAACTCCAAATCAGCTTTCTTGGCACCTCTTGGGTATTATATTTTATTTGTGATTTATCAAAATATACCTAGTGCGGGGATTTGGGTTCCCATCCAGTGATATATTCATGTTGTTTTTAATTTAAATTAGTGTACAATAATACGTTTCTAATAGGAATAGATAGCCATATCTAAGGGGTTAGTTTGGGTTACTTCAGTTGACAAAGTCTAGCATGTCAAAGAGGTCAGAGTTCAACTCCTTGACACCTTTCTCTACCTGAGACCCAAAAAAAAAAGCATGGAAAGGCAAATGTATGTATTTATATTTTCTACTCCAGTGGGACGTAGTACTGCTGTGTACTTATTTGTTCTTTCAATAATAGGTACGTAATATCGTGTATTTTATTTTTCTATATGAATAAATATGTTAGGGAAAAAGAGTTGTATTTCTGTCTCCATCTCTCCTTTCCAAATTTTCAACTTTTCACTCTTCTCTCTCCTTCAAGTTATTGACAATAATGTATAAGATTCCGATATACCCTATTGGCATGTAGAGCTTCTCCTATATATTATATTCAATAAGCCCAATTAACAAAGGGCCTTCCAAGAAGGGGATATGCCAAAAAAGCAGAAAGTAAAAGAAGCAAGAAAGTACGGCACAGGGGGAGACGCTACAACAAAGCGTGTTGTGTGTTTATTTGTTTAATGGGAAACAGTTTTTTGAGCAACTGGGGTGTGATGAAATCTCCCAAGCCCCCAACACTTCACCTTATTAACCATCTAATCTACCTCACTATATCTCACAGCCATTTAACCCGTTTGTTGCCACAAGTTATTCTCATTACTTTTGCTGCATTTTCACTCTCTTCTCTTTTCCCCGTGCTTCAGATTCATCCTATGCCCAAAAAGAGAGATCACAATCAACCAAAAAATGGTACTACAGATGCCTCACATGTCACGTAAACTGCCAGGTCATGATCTAAAAGAGGGACCACATATTCCGGTGTACTACCACACAAAAGAGGTGTAACATGTGGAGTGGAGGGGAGTGTTGAGATTAATTCCACATTGATTAAATCTGAAATCTTAAGTGCTTTATATACTGGAGAGTCTTCTATGTACAAATTGGGACTTTTGAAATAGAAACTTTAACACTTATTTTTCTCTCTCCATCTTTGAATCCCTGCTCAAGAAAATTTTCTTTGTTGCGTATCATATCAAAACTGGTTTCTTGTAACCTTAGAGAAAGAGGGTAATGAACTAATCATTGATCAACATGCGGAGGGAGGCCAGCGAGGATAAAATTGACAGCTTCCAACACCCGAGGTTTTCATTTAAAAAACTGGAATCCCCCCCTCGTTTATCTTCTTCTTTTACACTGTTAAAAAGGGCCAACCTTTGTACACACCCTCATCCTCCTTGGAGGCTCTATCTCCCATTCTTTATTTCTCCTTCGTAGTTGTATTTCCCATTTTTTGTTTCTCTTTCTTCTTTCTCAATCTCAGTTCAGTTGAGAATTTCGTAAATAAGGGTATTATTGACAACATTGCAAATATTCCATAGAATGAGAACATTGTATATAGGTGGAGTTTTTGCTTGAGGTGTTAATCTTTATGACACCTGAAGCAGTGTCATATAAATTAACCCATTATTAAACATTTTCTAAGGGTCTTTCAACTTGACACTGCCCGGTGTCAAGACCCGTTTGTCTTCAATTCCCTTAGATGTTCCGTGATTGGGCCATCAAAGTAGCTTTGGATACAGACTGTATTATTAGCATTTGGATTGGGAGGGATTGAGTTTTGCGTCAATCTGACAGACACGTCCAGCGCTGGTGTCAAATGCGACCCCTATTAAAAACTGAAATATATAAACTGCAAAAGATACAAGAGGCCCAGATAGAGTCCACTGAACAAATCCAAAAATAAACCCATCAACCCCAAATACCGAACTGACTATTAACTATCCATATAACCCATTCTTAGGGAGGCCCAGAGCCAAGTGAATGGCCCACGACCCAGAAAGTGGTAAAGACATTTACTGTAGAGCCCATTGTGGCCGACACAGAGAATATGTGACCACTAGCTATTTGGGGTTTATATTGTATAGAAGGCTAAAAGTTCTACTGGGTGAGAATGTTCAGCCGAAACAAATATATGGAAAGTGCCTATAAAATTAGGCAAAAGTGATGACAATTACCCACGTGCAGCTACAAATCCTGCAAGGTGACACTAGACATGTCAACTGAGGTAAGGAATTTTCGAAGGGATTCAAGGGAAGAAGACCGATCCCATTGTGGATCTCACTCTCAATCAGGATCCGTGTCTTACCCCTATTTTTTGAGATACCGACAAAAAAAAAAAAAAAAAAAAAAAAAAGAAAAAAAAGAAGAAGAAAATGGAGGGTAAAAAAAAAAATAAACAAGAGGGGCCCAAATTTTGCTTGGGTGCTTAGCCGAATGTTACTACAAAGAACTAATTTTAACCGTCTAGCAGGGTATCATCAATCAGGTTGGGATTTGTCTAGAATCCATGCCAAACACTTTTGTGGGATAGAAGTGAGGCCCATGATGACAATGAAGCGGTTGAAAATTCAAATTTCAAACTAACAGTTAGAATCTAACCATAACAACCGAGTGAATCACGGATAGAAATCCTCTCATGCCCCTCATGATGGCATGAAGAAATTCAATGGCAGTAGTTTACTTACGTCGGTATATGTGTATAGTAAATTACAGCTTAGGGCTGCAACAGGGTCGGGTTGGGCCGGGTTTTTCAAAACCCTAACCCCAACCCTGACTATTGAAACTTAACCCTAACCCAGTCCAACCCTGCCAGGGTCAAAAAATGTACAACCCTAACCCCGACCCCGACGGGGTTTGCCTAACCCTAACCACCGCCCGATTGACCCGACGGGGCCGGGTTGGGCCGGGTCAACCCCGATTAACCCTGATTCAGGGTTAGATTGACCCTGATATTGACCCTGATTGACCCTAAACATACAACAAACTATCAAATAACAATTACAACTTAAAACATATGACAAATACAAGCAACCTATGATATTCTTTTAAGAACCTAACAAATACAAACCAAATCAGTTTAAGTGTTTAACAAAGAACAAATACAAATCATACATATATTTATAAATATATTCAAATATATACAGGGTCAGATTGGGCCGGGTTCAACCCAGGGGGTCAACCTTAACCCAGCCCAACCCTGTCAGGGTTCATATAAAATTGAACCCTAACCCAACCCTGTCAGGGTTCGGGCCGGGTTCAACCCTGCTAGGGTTCAGGGCGGGCCTGGGTGGGTTCGGGTTGTCAGGGTAAAACTTGCACCCCTATTACAGCCACTGGATTTCCTCATGCCAACATGAAGGACATGAAAGAATTTCTATCCAAACACTATTGATGGTAATGTATATCAATTTTACTCAGTGAGAACTTTACTTTCCTTTCTTCTTTTTCTTTCACAGTAAGGAGTTGGTCCAACGAAATTATTGATAGATATGGAGAACAGTACTTTATGGTGAGAACCTTTTCTTTTTTTATAGGATATGTGAAATGTTTGATCTTTGGCCTGACCAAAAATTTATCTTTATAGAGCTAAAATATTTGGTGACACTGGCTTCCACTGATGCACTTGGGATGGTATAGAAGTCGAAAACCTTGATTTTCCACTATTCTCTGCTTCAAATTTTCCCAATATGATGATATTCTGTCTGGGTTTTATGGAGGTTTGTTTAAGAAAAAATTTCATCTAACCCCCAAAAACTATGTCAAATTCAATCTAACCCCCAATAATTTCAAAAGTCTCATTTACCACCCAAAAAGTTTCCAAATGTCTCATCTACCACCTAAAAATTTTCCACCGTTAGTCAAAGAGACCCCACCCGTTAGTAGAGTTCCGTTAGTCGATGACGTAAGCACTATTTGAAAAATCTTGGGACGATAATACCCTTATTCTCAAATAGAAAGACTATTTTACCCCTATTGAACCATCATTTACAACCCTCATTTTCCCCAATCCTGCAACCATTCAGACTCTCCGCCAAGCTTACGCCTTCAATGCCTCCTCCACCGCCGCCGCTGGTCCTCATCCTCCTCCACCTCCACAAATCTGGTTTCGTCGCTCTTATTTTGCTTCTAGTTTTTTCAATATATTCTAAAGAACATTGCACTCTCTTTTTCTCTTCTCGCAACTTCTCCTTTCTGATAATTGATTTGGGAATTTTCGCATTCGTTGTTTCCATTCTCTGCTCTGTTGTTTTCTTGTACATTGCCAAGGTCGTCTCTTAAGAGCCAAATATAGGTATTTTCCTTTCAAATTTTTGTTTCATTTAGGATGAAATTGAAGAGAAGGTTGTTACTTTTCCTTTCAGGGGTTTATTTATTTATGTTTTCTTCATGTAGGTTGCTTAAGGGTTTCCCCTCACCGTTCTCCTCTTTGAATTCCCCTGTTACCGTATAGTCTCTAGTCAAGTGGATTTAGGGGTTTTTAGAGTAAGGAGCTGGATAGGGGATCAGAATCCGTTTAGGACCAGCTTTGTTTTTTATGTTTTTTTTTACTTTGCCATTTTAGGATCGCCCTCTGCAACCCTTGTCGATTTTGTTGCTGATCAGGATTGGCCGGTCTGATCCTCAAATCACTAATCTCATCCAGTCAATTCTTCGTCACTGCAACCACAACAATCGAACCCATGAAGATCTCTTCTCCGCCGGAGAAGCCTTCGAACCCTTGTTCTCCACCGCTGCAACCTTCGAATAACCAAGCCCTTGAAGCTCTCTTCTCCGGCGCTGCAACCTTGAAGGAAGGCACCTCTCTCGATGCCCAAATTGTCGTTGCCAGTTCTTTGCTAAACCTCGCCATAGATCAAGAAAGGGTTCGTATCATCTCCGGTGAGCTTGGGATTCGGTTGATTGTGCAGGTCCTCTTTGTGGGAGAATAAAAAAAATAGGTCTATTTTTGTTTGAGAATGTCTTATCAAATGGTTAAAAAAATAATTTAGATTGTGAAAGTGGTAAAATGTCAAATTAGTAATTTTATCTCAATTTAATGTTTTTTAATTTCAAATACAAAAGGTAGAAATGTCTTATCACATTTTCAGTCAAGTCCGTCAATTAATTGGGGCCGGTTGAAGTTTATGCAAACTATTTGGGTGGTAGATGAAATTTTTAAAATTATTGGGGGTTAGATCGAATTTGACATAGTTTTTAGGGATTAGATGAAATTTTTTCTTTGTTTAATTATGGTCCTTCAAGGTCGCTCCTTCCTTGGATTTTCACTTACATCCCCAGATTTAGTCATCTTTGCAGGTTCACCTGATATCAATTGTAATGGATACGAAGAGATGGTTGCAAACTTCTATGTAGACATGGTTCCTGAAGCTTCCCTCGAGCTATTTATGAAATCAACCATGTTGATTTCCATCTAGGAAAGATTACATTCATAAATGGCCCTCCAGCAACAAGATCTATAAGACTGAAACCAAACCAACCAGATAATGGCATGATAAGAGTCCACTACGTCGATATTTTATTAAATATACATGTAGCTAGATTACCGACACCAAAACCAAACCATCCCGATAATGGCTCGATAGAGCCCATTAATCCAACCTTTTTACTACTATACACATAGTAAACCAAAACTGAATCAATAGCGGATAAGCCCGGATCGCTTATTGGACATATTTCGAGCTGCCCCTTACAACCCTAGACCAACTTGGCCCGTCCGAAACTGACATGTTGACACCCCTAGGATTTATACCTTAAACAGTTTCTTATTTCGCCATCGATGCTGGATCCGTGGGGAAACCGTCCCAACCTATTTAATATTTGGTCCCAAAACTGATTCATAGAACATCCCATTTTGTAATTGTACAATTCTAAGATGGGTTTTAATAGGTTCATCCCGAGACAATTCCTGATGTAAAACCCAAATTGACACCCTTACTTCCAAGCAAGTCACTTCATTGGGACCCTGAATTTCTATGATGAAATTCAACATTGTTTGCTCCTTTTTTATGCAAGCTAACAAAGTGTATATATATTACCAAAAAAAAAAGTGTATATAAATAAAAAAAATTTGGGTAAAAGATGTATATAAATAGATGATTATCATCATACGAGTATCTTCTATATATATATATATATATATATATATATATATATATATATATATATATATATATATATATATATATATATATATGGTCATATAATGGTCACTTGGTTATCGTATAATCTTGTATTTATGTTGACTTCATTTATGTAGACCCATATATATCATAGGTATCTTGCTCTGACAAATATAAGAATGATTCGGATCCACATCCTCTCCCCAAGTGAATCTGGAGGAGAGGTGGCGCCCTATATGGATGGACGACACCAGGGGCTCAGAGGTGTTGTCCATCCATATGGGGCACCACCTCCCGTCCAGATTCTCTTGAAGGAGGGGATTTGAATCCGAATAATTCTTGGTCTTGAACAATCATTTGTGTTAGATGAATAAGTGTACGTTATTGATGACATCATGGGAGACAATGATAACATCGGCATTTAATGTCCCTTCCATTTCAAACCCAATTCAAAAGTCTCCCAGTGTGCGTCTCTATCCTCATCTAATGTATACCACATCATCTCTTTCTTTTCTCCACTCCCCCGATGTCTATGTATTCTTTCTCCTTTACCAAAAAAAAAAAAAAAATGTATTCCTTCTCTTATTTTGCCTTTATTTATATTTTTGTATTGAACAATTTTTTTTTTTGGAAGCAATTTGTATTGAACATTTGGTGATCTCTATATTTTGAAGATCTATTGAAGCTCTATTGAGAGTGTGTGAGGTCCTTTTTGTTGTGAAAAAAAAAATTTAATCACACTGCTTTGAGCAGATCCCCAAGAGATTCTTGGTTTAAGTGGTCAAATTGTACTTGTCTTCGTACTTGTGCTATAAAATTACTTTCAATTTCTAAGTTGCTCTTCTATTAGATTGTAAACTATGTCAAGTAGTATTAGAACAAATTCGATTCGTGAGTACTATACTAAGAGGTAAAGCAAAACAAACATCTTTTTAAAAAAATTCACTCAGTGATGAGGTGAATGAGCTATGACAAAGCAATGCCACCCTTCAAAGAACAATAAAAGAAATCTTAATGAAACTACCTTCAACTTGTAATCCACTACCTCCACCACCTCGTATCCCATTCGATGTTCCCAAATCTAGATGAAGAACAAGATGATGCATCAAGTTCAACTTCAAACCGGTCATACTGATCATTGCAATCTTAATCACCACCACAAGTACAATCTTCGTGAGCAATTGAGCAACTTGCACGTGCTCTTGAAAATGCCGACAAGAGTATTCGAGTGGATGTATTCGACTTTGATGGTAAACTCGTTAATTGGATTGCTTCATTTGAAACATTTTTTAAATCGGAAGAATGACAGAGCAAATGAAAGTTGATTTTGTTGCTTCCAAGCTCTTCCTGGAATCCATTGGATTGGCGATGTTAATAAAGCTTTTCTTGCTAGGAAAGCTTGGAATATTTGTACGCATGATTCATTCTTTCCTAAGTATGCTCGTGACCGATATCTTAATGGTGATAACTCTCTTTGCTCCGAGATTCCAGCATCGATGGTGTGGTTGAGTGTTAAGAAGCATTGGGATTGGATGTCTTCTCATTCCAGCTAGATTATTGACGATGGCGGAGGATTAAAATTTGGCTTGATCAACGGCTTGGGGATTTCAATTTTGGTGCTTCGGGCTTGGATCCTCAAGTTTTCTCCGACCTCTCTTTTAAGCTCTCAGTTTTTGTTGTTGGTGGTGCTTGGGTTTTTCCCTTCGTAAAGTCCCCTACATAGCAAAAATTTTCGATCTTGTATTTGAGATCCCGTTTAGCTCGGTTGGGCTCGATATATCGATTTGGGAAAGACCGCAAGGTGGTTCCTTCTCTGAGAAGTCGAATTAAGATCTTATTAGTGTTCATCATCCTACAACCCCAATGGGCAAGAAAGGTTTGGGCCAAAGGTATGCTCTCGCTAATTTCTTTCTTTGGCTGGAGATGGAGTTGGGGTTCCCTCTCCAGTTCTCTTGAAGTGGATTTGATTCTTTTGAATTTCTTTTCTCTTGGTGGAAGCCCAAGGCTCATGTGATGCGATTGCTGGTTGTATGGGATGCAGGGTTATTTGTGGTGGCTTGGAATATTTAGAAAGGACAGAACCTCCGATTGCTCTCTTGCTTTGAAGGTGAGAGACCATTTGTGGGTCTCATTTTTTTAAGAATTGTGAAAGGCATTTGGCTTTGTTTGGTTGCAAAGGGAATTGAAGGGAAGAAAAGTGAATTTTTTTAACTTTAAATGTAAACTTTTATAGTTGTAATACAACACAATTGTATAAATTACCTAAACTTCTTAACATATTTAGTAATGATACTCAAAAAATGTAAAATTTATTTTCCTTTTCAAATGGGAGGGATTTGGATGTAAAATGAAATGTAAGAATTATATGGCATGTTTTAGAAGAGGGTATTATTTGGCATGTTGAAAAGGGGAATAAAATCCAGATTTGGGAAGATCCTTGGATCCCTAATATCGTACATTTCAAACCCCTCATCAATTAAAAATCCAGATTACCCAATAAGTTTGGTAAGTGATCTCATTGATGCGAAGAATAGATGCTGGAGAAAAGATCTTACTCTGAAGATTTTTTTCCTACCCGGAAGCCAAAGCAATATTAAATATTCACTTAAGTTTATTCCCAAAAGAAGATTATTTAATTTGGGGAGTTTCCAAGTCGGGTGATTCTCAATTAAATCGGCTTATTATCTCCTCAAAAACAAGGCTGATTCGGATCTCCTTTCTCTTCCATCTACTTTTACAATTCTTGAACAGAGATTGATTCCTAAATCAGTTTGGAAGTTGATCTAGGGCTGTAAAACCCTTCCGAAGATTAAATCTTTTATGTGGAGGGCCGCTGCTGGCGGTTTGGCTGTGGGAGAGGAACTCTAAAAGAAATATGAACCCTGGCGATATATGATGCTTTGATGGATGTGACGAAGTCGGGATACAAATGGTTTATAATTAAATCAGATTTCAAATATCTTTATTGTTAGAGCTATTATTAGTTGTCATCATTTTGTAAAAGTTGTATTTTTTTTTTTCTTTTATTTATAGGGAGGGGAACTGTATTGCACACTCCCTCCCAAGCAAGGCCACATCCGTTTCAGGGTCGGTTTCGTGGCAGCTGTCTAGTTATTGGATTCAGGAATTACTAGTCCCCGACTCCTTTGTTGTTTCCCGTATTTATTAACAATAGATTCAGTTTTTACCCAAAAAAAAAAAAAAGGTGAAGCGTAAGTTAATAATTAAATATAGAATAATCTGGAATAAATTATATAGTAATGTGATAGCATGTATTATAATCATTACAAAAAATTTCATTTAAAATTTAAAATTTTCACTCCTTTTCCTTTCAATTCTCCTTGCTTGGTAGGTAATATTTCGAATTGGCTTCTAGTGTTTCGTCTACGGCTATGTACTTGTGTTGAATTGCCAAGTAGTTATTCCAATATAGAATTGTTAAGCAGCTATTTTGGAATAAGCTGATTGGTCGATTGCTAAAACTGAATATTGATGGTTGCGCCTCAGGGAACCCTAGAAGGGCGGGGTGCAGGTGGTCTCTTGCAGGACTCGTCTAGTATGTTCTTGTTTGCTTTTGCTTCGTTCCTTGGAGTCTCTACAATCTTATGCCAGAGTTCCGAGCTTGTGTGATTGGGATCCTAAAGTTTCTTGATTTGGGATATGATCATCACTGGATTGAATGCAAATCTCAGTCAGTGTGGATTGTCTCCTATGGGGTGTCATTCCATGGAGACGTAGACAGCACTGGATTAATCTTCTCCCCTTGCTTGAGCATTTGTAGTGGCGCCTCCTGTAAGATTTTTATAGATCCTCTTTGAGTTTTTCCATGGAATTTCCCATGAACCTTAACGAACACACCACACCGATTACTAGAATACAATGGGTATTGAAAAGAGATGATTAGACACATACCTCTTGCTGCAGATTGATTTTCGACCGTTTTTCTTTGATTTGAATGCTTGGAATGCTTGGATCAAAGTCTTTCACAGTCTGTCAGGATCCCTTGACCTTCTCTCTACGTATGGAAACAGGAGAAGAAAATAATACCGTAGCTGTGAGGACTCTAACCATTGGTAATTATAATACCACACCCAATCCTGGACCAGTCCCACAGTGGACCAGGTTGGTCCATCTCTAATCATACTTAAATTGGTTTACCTGTAAGTAGACTCCCACTGAACCAACTAACCGTATAATTAATTTAGCCCATAAAAATATCTTACAATTTCTCACTTGGGCTATAATAATTATAAATTCACTATTGATCCAATGTGGTCATGGAATCTAATTACGCCAAAACCATCCTTTACTTTGATCTAGTCATCAAGCCTACCAATGTCGAATAACAGCGGAAAGTACTCCTACACATCCGATGTACCCCCTTCTGTCAGTCACATACAGAGGTCTACTTAATGACATAAATCACTTTGAGATGAATACTTGAGTCCAATGATCGAATTATCACGATCCCGTTACCTTAAAATCCTTATAGGTCAACGCACTTTGATATTATCCAACTTATATAGTCAAATCGCTTCCAGTTTGGACTAATATCATACTTTGGCTTACCGTCTTCTTTGGCTAAATACCACCTTCTTTGGCTAAATACCGCCTTGTAATTTTGACATGTCTTAAATAATCAAAAATACATACAAGCAATAAATGCTCACCAATAATCCTGCCCATTAAACCACAGGCAGAACAATCAATTACAGATAAACCATCAATTACCAGATCTCCCACTAACCAAGCAGATCTATACACTTCCACTGACTAAGAGAATCTAAAGACTCCCACTGATAAAATCTTTTCAACCATTTCAAAAAAATCTTTTTAATCTATCTCTACATTGTCCTAGAGATCAACTATGACTGGTACAACTAGTCAAACCTAAGATTACATAGTCAAACATGAAAAATAATTCACCACATCACATGCAGTCATTTATCTTACAACATCATAAGCATAATTTTCTTCAATTTAATTGAAAAGAAAAATTTTACATTCCGATATTTCAAATAATATCATTACATTTTAATATGGGAACAATATGTTAAGTCAAACAATAAACATAAAACGAAGTAAAATCAATAGCAGAAAAAACATTTGAATGTAAAAGAAACTTTACAATATTCAAGCCAACAGTCTTCAAGACCCTCCTACCCCAAATACCTTGGGAGTCCTAGAATCGTTATCCTTTTCTAGATATGCTTATCAGCTTAATAATATTTAGTCAAACCACCTATCTTTGATTAATCTACCCATCTTTGAGTAATTCACCTTGGAGTTACCCAACAACAATCTTATCACTAGCTATTTCTCCCATTTGGTAATGTAAGCCACCTAGATCTGAATATATTTTCTAGCAAGGAATGAAAAATTTAATATATCAATTACATTGGTC
Organism: Protea cynaroides; assembly: GCA_028583415.1. NCBI lineage: Eukaryota > Viridiplantae > Streptophyta > Magnoliopsida > Proteales > Proteaceae > Protea > Protea cynaroides. Next base: position 77,119,525 of record CM053265.1, on the reverse strand, counting down.
TCATTGTCCTTGAGCTTTTCAGTGATAGTTGATAGTTCCCAAAAATAATTTCTCATATTACTATTTTCAGCATAACTGGTACTAGAGAGATAGGTTAATAAACTATCTTCTAACCCCCTCTAAAATATTATTCTTATCCTTTGGATTTTTCTTAGATAATCCCTTCGCAATATTTTTCATCTTAATACTACTACACATAACCTCAATAGTAGAATACCTCACAACTTATGTAAACTACAATGAAAGATACATCTAGGTCAAACAATCCTAGACTAGTCTCTAACTTTTTCATAATAAATTTTATTCTTTGTCTCAGGAAGATAACAAGATAGATATCAAAACATTCTTTAGGACTGTCATACTTGGATGACACATCAGTGTATGAGTTTAAATACAATATTAAACAATTGAAGACTCATACACATACCATTTACTTGCATTAACCATATAAACCTTTCATGCAAATAAATATCATTTTTCAAGAGTTAACCAACTACACATTCTCCTTTGGGATAAACATGCAGTGATCTTCTTAGTTTCTGTGCAATAACTGCGAAAGAATAATGACTCTCGAAAATCCCACCACCTTTGGGTTAATGAGACCTCCTAAAGTGAAAACCCTTTCAACTCATGTGCATGAACTTACCTTTAACTTTGACAATGTCACCTTTGGGATAACACTGTCTTTCTTAGTTGCTTTTCACACCATGGAAAATAATGTATTAAAATATATCCTTTATTGTATATGTAAATACACAAATTTGGGGTTTGAGGATCACCATGTTGGAACTGAGTGTACCACTTTGGTGGATTCCATCCAATCTTCACATGATACCCACAAACTTTAATTTGATCAAAACTTGACAATGCCACCTTTGGGTGTACATCGTCCTTACACAAGCATTTACAAATACATGAACTTTGAATTTGAAGACATCATGATGAATTAAGAGTACTATTTTGGTGGGTTCCATCCAATTTCATAATGATATCCTCAAACCCTACTTTGCAACACATTGTGGGTCAACAAATAAAATATCATGCATACATAACCTTTTACAAATATCTGGTACAAAAATAACTGATAAATAAGTAGAAAACTACAAATCGAATTAATTTGGAGCACCTTTTAATCAAAATTAAATTCTCTAAATCACCAAACTGTGTCAAACTATGTACCAAACTGTAGAGCATCAAAATACGAACCCAACGCAAAAAATCACGTCAAAATCCGACGTTCCTAGCTCTCACAATCGTCGATCAAAGTTGGCTTATGCATTCTTGCATCCTGAACCGGTTCTAGTCGGTTCATCCGGGTTCGGTTCGGTCTAACCGGGCTCGGTTATGGGTGGACCGAACCCACAAATTAAAACCCTTTTTTTTTTAAATGCTTGATCCAGGCCAAACCAATCGGTCTGGACCTTTAATCGAACCGTTAATCGGCGGTTCAACCTTCGGTCCAACCAACCCATCCAGTCGGGTTCTCGGGTCCATTTTTTGGGTTGCTGGGTCGGATTCTCGGGTCAAAATTTGGGTCAGTATCCGGGTTACTGGCCATAAATTCGTGTCCCTCGGGTCGGGTTACCGGGCATGCTTTTTCGTGTCATCGGGTTAAACTCCCGGGTCAACTGTTCGGTAATCGGTTCGGACTCACGGAACCCCTTTGGGTTGGCCGGGCTGGTCTGGGCCCTGGTTCGATCTTGGACTGGCCCAGATCGGTTCAGTCCAGAACGGGGCTGACCAGGTGACGTCAGCCCTACTTTTCCTTTTCATTTTTTTTTAATTGCCGCCGGCGCATGGATCTCACGCGCTTTTTCAGGCGGCGCCCAGATCTTTTTTTTATTTTTTAATAAAATTCTGCCGATCTTTAGTTAAATAAAAAAAGAAAAAAAAGGGAATAGTAACCCAAATGGGTGGGAAAAAAAAAAATTCCTTTCAAAATGAAAACACAAAAGATGCTAAAATAAGTCTTATAGCTAGAAAGGCCCAGGAAACCACAATAAACGTGTTCAAAGGTGAAATCAAGTCGGAAGCATCAAGGTAATTTCTTGGGTGCTAGGTTAAGAAGCTAGCGAGAATATTCAACATTTTGATTTTCACTATTTTATTAACAATATGTGATGGTTTGACACATTCGTTTTAGAAGTAGATCTGAGATATTTAAACATCCGGATAAAGTTAAAAGAACAAAATAAATAAAGGCATTGGGAAGAAAAAGTTATTAGTTAATCTATAACAAAATCAAGAAAGCCAGAAACCAATATATTTGTCCCTAAAGAAAACAATAATCATTTTCAGTCCCAAGAAAAACAACAGTCTTTCTTGTGGACCCGGTTTGGTGTCAACACCGACTAACTCATTGATGATCATAAAAATCATAAAAATCTTAAACATAAGGAATCGTATTGATATTTAACCTGATACGATAGCTGGCACTGACACTGGTTTGGTGTCAATAAAAAATTTCCTGAAAATTATGTAGCCAGCTTGCACATATATATACAAGCGGAGGGATCTTTCGGGGGATGTAATTTTTGGAAGAAGATTTTTTGAACGATTTTGTATTTTTTTTTTGTTTTTGGGATGAAATACTTCAAATCATATTTCAATTTAACTGAGAAGCAAATCAGTCAAACTTTCTCTTATATGAAATGCCGGCTTTTATAAATCAAAAGAAGACACTCTACTCTACCCCAGTAGAAGACAAAATAATTCAGTTTTATAATTCCTCAAAGGCATAAGGTTTCGGCAGTGCATGTGAATGATCATATTTTCAATAATTGGATGAAACAAGAAGAATTAAAGATGTGTAATCTCAAACAATCCTTTCTTATTGAATGAAGGGTTGATGAATTAAGTGCACAGATCAACGGTTGATGAACAAAAATGGTCCCTTTTTCCAAAATAAGAGATTTCATTATAAAAAGTGTCCACTTGATTTAGAATTCTCGATTCCTTTGCAAAATGTATGTTGACTCAATGTATCAAATCGATACAGTCGATATGTATCTGATCTCATATTGGTTTTTAGAGTAACAGATACCTGTTCTGACACCCTGAACTAAAATCATGATTGGGCAATCTAAAGTGCCCATCATTTTCCAAATTTGATAAAATTGCAAAGATGAAACAAAAAAATTACCATATTAAATAAAGAATCAAATAGAGCACATGAGGAGAAAAAAATTCGAACTACATAATAAACACACCTTGAAACATATTAAATACAAATTAATTGAAAGTTACAATATATATATACACACACACACACACACACCTACATTTGAACCCAAATCCCCTCACTAGGTATACCTTGATGAACCAGGAATAAAATATAATACCCAGAAGGTGCCAGGACAGTTGAACTTGGAACCGTCACAACCACAGAATAAGACGAGTTCGTGACCACAGCCACATTACTGCCTTCCAACACCAACAACCTCTGGTTCATGGAGAAGGAGTGTGTTGTGAAAGATGGACTCACCATTGTCACCTCAATGCTGTTCACATTCACAGTACCCGTCACCGAGAATTGTAACTTCATATCTTGCCCATAAGTTAGCTTCGTATATGACACCGGGCTGATGATCATAGGCCGTAATCCCAAATAACCCGAATCCAAATAACCAGGTGAGAACGCTTCTAAGCTTAAATCCGTCGGAAAAAGAACGCCGGTGAAGTTGTAATATTCATGGGGATTGTTTCCTCCCACTAGAATTCGACCGTCACGTAGTAATATTGCAGTCGAATGATACAGACGTGGAATGGTAGATGGATTTAGTACTGTGAATCGAGACCCGATCTGGTTATCAGGTTGGTATAGAACAGGGTTGAACACTGGATCTCTACCATAATCCCACCCCGCAGTCCCCTTGTCGGCACCATTGATAAGTAAGACTTCGCCATTGGGGAGTAAGGTCATGTCTCCCATCACTCTAGCTAGAGGCATTGTCTCCAAGGTCCATGTTGGATTCGGGTCAGTAATTTGGATCCTGGCACATGTGTCTAGGGCTTTGGTGAAGTTCCCTGAAGCGGCATCCTGGTATGCGCTCCATTTAGCTCCACCACAAATGAGGACCTCAGCATTCACCGAAGACTGTTGTAAGTTCCTTAGTGGGAGTAGAACTGAGGATCCGGTCCACGGATAGGTTCGGGAATTATAATCAGGTATTGACGGGTAAGTTTGCACGACGGAGTTGCTGGTGTAGTTGAACAAGATTGCTGAATCGTAGGCGAAGATGAATAAGTTGCCATCCACATTCAAGTGAACAAAAGGGTAGAGATTACCGTTTTGTTCTAGAAATGTAAAATTGAATACAGTTTCAGTTGGTGAGGATTTCGGATAAAACTCGTAAGTGTTCTGTTGGCCGCCGATGATGATGATCCGGCCATCTGGGAGTATTTGATTGGTTGCGTACCAACGTGGTTGAAGGATTCCATCTGGAATCTCTTGCCAATCACAAGTAGGACAAGGCTGGAAAGTCCTGATCGCACGACCACCGTCATTGTATCCTCCAGATTGGATGAGGACGCCGCTCGCATTCACTGCACCGGAAGAGCACCAGGTATCGGTTAGGATCATAAGGGGCCGTACAGAATTATTAGCTACATTATACTCTGCGGAGTGAGCGGTGCAGTCATGTTTAAGGGTTAGATCATTGTTGTCATTCCGGCATTTGCCAGCAGGCAAAGAGAGATTGGAAGCGCCGAAGTCAGTGTAGTCGAAGATGATGACACGATCATTGTTGAGCTGCTGCATGTGCATGGCTGAGATGCCGATGCTTTTCTGGAGGAGACTCCATTGACCTAGTGAATCTGCGGATGCAACAGAAGTGAGAATGAGGAAGAAGGAGCAGAAACAAAGAATTTGAGATATAGCCATGAAGACTAACTGCGTTCGTTGGTCTCTGGTTGATGAGCAGGATGAAAGCTTGATGATGAAGATGAGTTTAATTTATACGAGAAGAAGACGACGTTTGGTTTTTTTTTTTTCTTAATAAATCAGTTCTGTATTTTTTTTATATTATTATTTCGGTTTGTTGCAAGTCTACCTTTGGTTAATGATTCGTTCTAACTGCTGCAACAGGGCTACTTGCATTTTAAAACTCCAACCCAAACTCCGATTCCTTAGTTTAGCTCAGGCTGGTTCTAACATTGACTAAGGGCCTTAATAATGTCAACCTGGATCTTATCTTGTCGGGTTTTGATTGGCTTTGAATGGTCAAGACCGGATCAGGTTAGCCCTATTCTGACTCAAGGCCAATCTTCTCTTTTGTGATGGTCGTGAACAGTAGTTTAAATCTTCTTTTTTACGGTTTCACGAGAATTGGGATGTTTAGAATTGAGGAAATAGAGTATATAAAATACAACCCCTAAAGGCTTGGGTTGAGCTGGGTCAGGCTCAGCCTGAGGGTTCGGCACAGGTGTGCTGATGCTTCTTTGAGACAACGGCTTTCTGTGATTATCAAATTCCACAAGGTGTGCTGCTGCTTCTATTATTTTAATGCAGGCTCACAGAGTGTAAACAACTGGATGATTGTCATTATATATGAGTATCTTCTATATGATATAATGGTCAGATGGTTTGGTAGAATCTTGTGTTTATGTTTGACTTCTTTGGTAGGTTTCCATATATTTTATCATGTATCCTAACTATGTAAAAGAATGATTCTTGGTCTTGACCAATTACGTGTATTACATGGATAAGTGTGTTATGGTGATTTCGATTATTCAAAACTATATTTATCAGTAAAGTAAAAATAAGATTGAGTACATTAATCTCTCTCTAGATCCCAACCGAACATCATTATAATTATAATTTGAACCGCCATCTCCTACTTCCTCTCCTCTCTCTTCTTATTTTCTTCTTTTCTAGCCGTGTTCCCCCTAATGCCACCTCTTCCTCCTTACACGTCTCTCCTTATCTTTTCTTTTCTTTTTTTTCTAAACTCCAATCACTTTTTACTTACTATTCGGGATTCACATCGTCTCCTCCCAGTCATTTTGGGAGGCCTCCCTTAGATGGCTACCATGTGGCTCTTGGAAGAATCGAAGACCCACATCCAAGTCGACACTCCCTGTCCGTTTGGTTTGTCGACTAGGTGTCGACTCAAACAAGAGTCTCGGATTCACCGAAAATCACGTAGCAATCATCCGAGAGAGGTCGCCCCGATCCACCCAGAATAACTGAAAGGAGAGGATGCGGATCCACCTTACCCTCTTCTCAGTTTCTTTTACCTCACAGTCGCCTCATGCTTATTACACTTGGTTCTCCCTCTTATCTCCTTCTTCATCTAAACTGCCACCTCTCTGATCTTTCTTTTTTTTTTTTTTGTTAAATCCAGGACACTTCAAAAGAGCTCTCGGTTGGCTTCTAGCTGTTTAATGGGGTTTCACAAAATTATTTTTAAAAAGTTTTGTCCTTTGAAATAAGGAATTCCGCAGGGCCTCTTTTGCCATTTCAAGAGTTGATTAAATATTGGTCCAACGGATCCAGATGCGCCACATCGCTGCGGATCGGATTTGATGGATAATGTCAATGCACGGAAAGGGGAAGACTGGGTGATGCAAAAGATTCAACCACGAGCTTCGTGAGTTGATGGCACATTTTAATTCAGTGTAACGTGTTTTACATAATTAGGGTTTGATTCTTTTGCTGAAGGACCGCAATTTGCATTAATTTAGAAAAGAGAGTAATGTAAAAGTACAAGAACATCACATCAATGATAGTAAAAATTTCACCTTGGGTATTACTATAGTCCTACCATTGATGACATTTAACTATTGAATGAATCGAAATTTTTCACAACTCTTAGCATCCCAAACCATATCCCTTGCAATGAACTTTGGGCATGTGGTAGTCTTCAGAAATCATCTTAGTTGCAGCTCTCTTTGCCAAACAATCAGCTACTACATTAATTCCTAAAAAACAGTATGTCACCCGAATCCTTGTCTTATGTAAATCAGACTTCAGCCAATTCCACTGACGTGTCACATACCATGGTGTCTCATTTTTTGGTATGCATTAATTCCTCTATTGATTTAGAGTCACATTCCACCCAAAGATTCTTAATTCCAAGTCTGATAGATTCCTGCAATAGCTGATACCTTTGCTTGGTAGTTTGTTGCATTGTCAATGACCTTTGTGAAAGTAATGATTATCCGGCCACTGTCATTCCTAAAAACTCCCTGGATTCCTTAGAGAGCATCCATCAACATTTTAATTTAAACCAACCATACTACTGCTTTATTCCATGTCACAAACTTCACAGTACGTTGTTTTGCAGGGCAAGAGACCAAGAGAAAGTATAGTACTAAAAGGTCCTCGGTCCCTCTTACTTTGCACGGTTTTCTTTCTGAAGCTGCTTTCAAACTCTTACCAATCTCAAATAGGACTCTCCTCGGCCTTGGCTTTACACCATGGAAATAGCTCTTGTCCTTCCATATATTCTCCAAACAAATGAAGAAAAGTGGCATCCATAGCTCTTTAATTGAAACAACACTCTTCTTTCTTTTCCACCAAGAGAAAAGAAAATAGGTGGAAAAGAAAATATGTTGTTTGAAAACCTTTCCACGTTATAGATGAATAATAGAGTTTTCTAGATTTCCGTTGAGATCTCACATTTTAAAAAAATGTGGTTGAAAGACTCCTCACATTTATGTTAGGGGTGGCACTGAGATACTATTAAGGGCCAGTTATGTGATTCCAGCGTTGGACTCCAGACTTCAACAATAACAAGCAAAAAATCTCCTCGCTATCTACAATAGATTTGGTTTCCCCACCTTCCATTGGAGTATCAAGATGAACGTATCCTTTTGTCTCTTGCGAAGTCAGTTGGAGGCCAGTTTTGGTGGATCGCCATACCCAAGTGGTTATTCTTGGAAAAAGATTCTCTGTAGTGAGGCCACCTTGTAGTGAAGATTGTTAACAATATGTTTTCTCAAGCTTATCGTTGTTCAACACGTGTAGACTCACCAATCTCAACAAGAGGGGGACACGTGTTATATCAACTGGCAATTCCACTGTAGTGTCATTAAGAATGCTTTCATCAATGTGGGATGAAGCCCGCGGTCCATCAAAGGCATGAATTAAGGGTCTCTATCAAGGGTGGATCCACTGATCATGTCCATGGATCACCAGTGACACCTTAGAGACGCGTATGACAGCCCTCGAAGACTTAAGAGGTGGGTCTATAGCACCGTAGGATCTTACTCCTGTGGTCCAACATAAGAGTCCGGATTTTCCTAATGAATTATAGGAGGAAAATATGCGAACATCCATAAGACAAAGATCCAATCAAGGTTTGACGACACAGCTATAGATATTACCGACGATCATAAGGTAAGACATCTTGAATTTTAACCATCTTCACTACTCTGAGAATATTCAGGGACCTCACATTCCTCAAAGGAGCTTACTTCTCTTACTGTAAGTTTCATACTGTTTGCTCTGTTTACTAACTTGATCGTTTGAGCGGATACCCGCGGACACCCCATCAGGCTCCGATAACCTCTTTACTGTGCCTTGCAGGAGACAAAACACATCAGCAGAACCAACTTTTAATGCATCGGGATACATGCCGATCCACTTTGAGTGGGTGGGATCCTCACTACAGAGGTGGCCTCACTATAGAGGATCCTAATCTGCTATTCTTAGTTACTTTGCTTGTGTTTGTGTAGAGGTTGATAAGTCAAAGCCTTGTCTGAAAGAGATCATGGTGGAATGAACTAAGTTTGGCTCTAGTATTACTTCTTGTTCAATCAATTGGCAATTTAGAAGGATCCTCCTACCTATTGTGTCAATGCCATAAGTTTGGTCATTAGACGGGATCATGTCCGGGTTTGATGCCTTGATATTCTTTTGAGAAATATGCCCCTGTAGGAAAGACTAGGCCAGAGGGCGGTATTCTTAGCTCTGCTGTTGGCGCTGGAGAGGGGTTCCAAGGGAGTCGATAAGGATCCAAAGTCCAATCATGGGCAGATGTGGTTGACTCTGAGTCGGATGAGGATGGGGAAACAGCGGTTTGGGTTTAAGAGGAAAGGCAAATAAGGGTGACCTTAGTTGATTTCAGTGCTCCTGGGGGTGTAGTGATGATGTGGATAAAGCATCTTTACTTGCCATTGTGTACGAAGTAGGTTCTTGATCCTTTTCTAGTATGTAGACAAGACATCTGTAGATAGAGGATGCTTAGTAGCAAGAAGATTCAGCTTTGTAATCGGTATGGTTATACCAACCTTTGACCGATGACCATCTGATGTCTTTCTATAGGAGATGTATATTCCACGGCATTGGGTTGGGGGATTAAATATGAGTTTAAAAATAAATATTATAATACAAATAATGAGAAAGTAATTATCGAACATAAAAATGAGATGGATTACATGAGGATGATTGGATGAATTTATGAATATATTTTATTTTGTGAACATCAGCTTCACTAAACTAGTATTGCAATCATAATAAATTCTAATGATTCACACTATACTGGAATGAATCGAATAAATCTTTTTACCAAAAAAAAAAATCTAATATTTGACATTTTGATTTTGACTATTTTATGATCAATATATGATAGTTTGTCACATTCCTTTGAGAACTTGATCTGAAATATTTAAACATTCGCATAAAGTTAAAAGAACAAAATAAATAAATGCATGAGGGGAAGAAAAAGTTATTAGTTAATCTTCAACAAAATCAAGAAAGTCAGAAACCAATATACTTGTCCCCAAAGAAAACATAATCATTTTTGGTCCCAGGGAAAACAACGGTCATTCTTGTTGACCCCGTTTTGGTGTCAACACCGACTGCCTTTCATGCTGACTCATTGATGATCATAAAAACCATAAACATAAGGAATAGTATCAATATTTAACCTGATTTAATAGCTGCCACTGACACCAGCTTGGTGTCAATAAAAAATCCCTTTGTTGACAGCCTGACAATTATGTAGCCAGCTTGCGCAGTAATTTTTTTTTTTGGGATGAAATGTTTCAAATCATATTTCAATTTAGCTGATAAACAAATCAGTCAAACTTTCTCTAATATAAAATGTCGGTTTCCACAAATCGAAAGAAGACACTCTACTCTACACCGGTAGAAGACAAAAGAATTCAGTTTTGTAATTCTTCAAAGACATAAGATTTCGACAGTGCATGCGAATGATCATATTTTCAATAATTGGATGAAATAAGAAGAAAGATGTGTAATCTCAAACAATCCTTTCTTATTGAATGAAGGGTTGATGAATTGACTGCACACATCAACTGGTTGATGAACAAAAACGGTTCCCCTTTTCAAAATAAGAGATTTCATTATAAAAAGTGTCCATTTGATTTAGGTTTTTGGATTCCTTTGCAAATTGTATATTGACTCGGCATATCAGATCAATATGAATGGATACAGTCAATATGTATTTGATCTTATATTGGTTTCTAGAGTGACAAATGCCTGTTCTGATACCGTGAACTAATATTATGATTGGGCCAATCTAAAGTCCCTATCATTTTTCGAATTTGATAAAATTGTGAAGATGAAACAAAAAAAATTACATTATTGAACAAAGAATCAAATAAAATACATGAGGAGAAAAAATTTGAACTACATAATAAATACATTTTTCTAGCTTGTTCTTCCTGTTAGACACATATTAAATACAAATTAATTGAAAGTTAAAAGCTAAAACATATATATCACCTACATTTGAACCCAAATCCCCTCACTAGCTATACCTTGATGAACCAGGAATAAAATATAATACCCAGAAGGTGCCAGGACAGTTGAACTTGGAACCGTCACAGCCATGGAATAAGACGAGTTCGTGACCGCAGCCACATTACTGCCTTCCAACACCAACAACCTCTGATTCATGGAGAAGGAGTGCGTGTAAAGATGGACTCACCATTGTCACCTCAATGTTGTTCACATTCACTGTACCGGTCACCGAGAACTATAACTTCATATCTTGGCCATAAGTTAGCTTCGTATATGACACCGGGCTGATGATCCTAGGCTGTAATCCCGAATAACCTGAATCCAAATAACCAGGTAAGAATGCTTCTAAGCTTAATTTCGTAGGAAAATTAACGCCAGCGAAGTTTGTAATATTGATGGGGATTCCTTCCTCCCACTAGAACTCGACCGTCACGTAGTAATACTGCAGTCGAATGGTACATATGTGGAATGGTAGATGGATTTAGTACTGTGAATCGAGACCCGATCTGGTTATCGGGTTGGTATAGAACCGGGTTCAAAATCGGATCTCTTCCATAATCCCACCCCACAATCCCTATGTCAGCACCATTGTCGCCGAGTGAAAACAACCAAGCGTCGTATTGCAGAATAGGTGGGTGCAGGCGGTTCATGCCTAGGGCATATGCGTGCTTACTAGCACCACGACGTCGAGACATTGTTTAACTACAAAACGAAACAACACAATCGGGATTAGTCGATATTTTTTGAAAATTCGACAGCATAACGACAGTATTTCAAGAAAATGCCTCAAACTTATCCAAAATTTGGGTAAAAGGACTTATGTAATCATTTAGCAAAAAATAGAGACCAAACAATCATCAAACAAGCAAGAATTTTAACATTTACAAGAAAAATCGATTTTTGACCAAAACCTAGGTCAAAATTCCATAAAACTTCGATTTTTAGTAAACCATAGGGTGGAACCTCAAATAATTTGAGGGCTTTTGTCCATAGAGGTCCCAAAACTATTTCTAAGCAGAAGAAAAAGGGTTCTTATAGTTAAATTCTTCTGAATATAGAAAAAACTAGTTTTTGGACAAGAAACCATGAAGAAACGATGTAAAAGAGAGTTAGGAAAGAAGAAACTTACTTGGAGAGGTTGTGAAGTACTCTTGGGTGAGAAGAATCGCTTTTACAAGCATCGATCGAACTGTAGCAACTCACCAAGCCAGAGAAGAATCGCCACCGGAGAGAAAATGAGAAGAAAAAGTGAAAAAAAAAAGAATAAAAAATCACGTTTTTAAAGCCTTTCTAGGCATACTGGTCAACGGTTTTACCCTATACAGGTCGACCAGTACCTCTTGGGTGAGTCGACCGGTATCTCTCGGCCAAAGAGAGAAAATTTTCAGGTCAACTATACCGGTAGCACCATACCATACAGTGCTGCGACCGGTACATCGACCGGTACCTCTTGGGAAGTCCGAGAGGTTTGTCCGCCTGGACATACCGGTCGCACCATATTCTATAGTGCCACAACCGGTATGTTGCAACCGGACAAGTTGTTTAAGCCTAGAAAATTTTGAGAAAAATTTAAAAATTTTGATTTTAAAGTTCCATTACGATTTTCGCCTTGCACTTGTTGAAAACTAACACTAATATGATAAAATGTGACTATTCGAATGTATCTTATGTGTTATGTCTTCCTCTCAGATCCAAACAGGGACGAGTAATCTGAGATGGTAGGCGAAAATGATCGTAGAGGTTCATGAAAACGCCACCACTCGAGGGTGCGTCAAGTTGAAGACAATATGGAAGCAGAAAATATTGGTGAGTAAAACTTGAACCCAGAAAGAGAAAACCTAATGAGAGATGATGGGGACATGACACCAATGAGGAATGGTGGAGAAGGGCAGAATCACAAAACACCAACAAATCTGCTAGGCCCTCACACCAATTCTGAGACTATAGTGACGAATTTGGTCTACCAGATAGAAGTTCAGCAGAAGGTGTTCTTGAACGAGATGTTGAAAATATTTAGGCCACTGGGATACGTCCCTACCGAAGGTACGCCCGAGTCTGGGGGAAATAACACCGCACTGTCAGTGGATGGTAGCACTGGGCCGATGGGCCAAGAACAGAATCCACAACTACCACTGTAAATTCCAACATCATCTGTGTAAGACCCGTATCCAACTAACCGGTTTTACCATCTTGTATCAGGTCTTCCTATCATGGTCAGGCCAAGTGGACCAAGTGCATGAAGAAACCACAAGACCAGGTATGAAATTTAACCAAAAAACAATCAATTATGAGCGTGTGGTCGCATACCTAAACAGGTGTGATCGACCACACCTCAAAATAGTGTAACTACATGAATTTTGGTCGTGTGGTCGCATGTTTCAAAGGGTGTGGACGACAGGTTTTGCGACCCCACCTCCGACCACACGGATTCCAGACAAAACCAAATTTAGGAAACCTTCCTAATCCGAAGGGGGTTTTTTTCTAAACTCAGTAGGGCTTATTATGGGGGGTTTTCCTCTATAAATAGGACGTCCCTTAGCCTCTTTCACCCTTTTAGAACTCAAACTGAAAGTGGGAGAAAGAGAAGAGAAGAAAGAGAAGGAGAATTGAAGAGAAAGACTAAGGAGGAAAAAAATTTAGAGAAAACTTTGAACCTTCAACAAGCTTAAGGTATGAAAATATTCCCCATGTTAAATTGAGAGTCTAGAATAGTTCATGAAAGAGATAGGATTTAGGTAAAACCCAAATCATCAATCCATGGATAAATTCCAAGAGAATCCATGGGAGAAAATTATATGGACAATGGATTCTGTATAAAATACTAGTTCTAAGTAATAGAACAATCATAGAAAGGACCATAATGATAAGCCAAGGAATCTGAGCATGAAAGAATTGGAGTTGAGAGTGAAAGGTCGACCATCACACGTGTGGTCGCACGTATGGTCGCATGATATGCAACCACACGAGACACACATGTCCGACCATATGCCCTCGGGAATTTTCCAGGGAGGGTGTGGTCGTACGTGTGGTCGCAGGATATGCGACCACACCTTGCGACCCCACGCCCTGTGGTCACAGAAACTGAGACCACAGATGCTGCCACACCTGCGACCCCTCAGTTTCTGTTAGTCTAAATTCATGGAAATTAATTCTAATTTAAAATCTATAAATTTGTTAGGTTTCGAAGTGGTTTAAGAGTGAATTACAAAGCTTGAACGAGATTCTATTATCAACCAAAGGTGAGGGAACAAGACCTAAATTAATTGGCTAATAATAAATTATTTTATTTATTGAGTCCAATACCATGAATGATTCTATGCTTGTATGATTGTAATGTGCATTTCACATGTCATCCAATATTCATGTTATTACTGCTCATGCATATCTAATTCAGTTTATTTATAACATGATGATAATGATTATGCTAGGAATAGGTATGTGAATGTATGTATGTGGTTAGTGTGCTTGATGCGAGTGGAGCATCAGGGGGAGGACGTGACATTGTGGTTCATCCTAGTCATCAGACTCTACCTCTATCTCTACTCAAGTCTTGTCCACTGACATCGTCGTATCGCCATTACCTTAGCAGAACTATTATGTCGTAGGGCATCAGGGGAGGTGGTCTTGGACCGTGTATTCTCTGACTCTGCCGGGGGGCCTTAGCTCTATCTCTATGGATGTATTGAGGGATGCTGGGGTGAGGCCTTGGATACACTGTTTGACATTAGGACTGGTTAGTTGCGAGCCCAGTTTGTTACGTGTTGGTATGGGTAGGGCATCAGGGGAAGTGTCATGCGGTGTTTGATCCAGGCACTTTAGCTCTATCTTTATTCTATGATGGGTGTATGTGGGACGACAATGGTGTTTGATCCATTGGCGGCTTCACACACTCATGTATAGAGGTGCGGCGGCCACCTATCATTTCTATTGCACATTGTAAACTTATGAACGAGACCAAAGATATGAATTGAATGCATGCATATGTTTGTTGCATTGTTTTGTTTGCTCACTGAGCCATGATGTGTGCTCACCCTTTCGACGTCGAATATTTTTAGTTGATGTTGCAGGTCCTACAGTAGAAGATTATATGAATGCTCCAATGTACGGGCATGTTGCGAAGAAGCTATGATGGAGTCGCATGATTCGTCGTGCGAGTGCAACTCATGCGTCTTTGATTAGATTATTTGTTGGATTATTTAGAAGATGTAATTGATTAATTTATTTTATTTTATGTCTTAGTCTTTTGGAGATAATTGGATACTTTATTTATGTTGTCACTGTTAAATACTCAGTTTATTAATATTAAAGACTTTCGCTATTGTTTATTTACTCTGATTATGGTTGTGGATGTCTATGGTTTAAATAAAAGAACACAGTCTATTCAAGATCCTGGTTGAACCGTTGGATCATAGACGGTTCATCACACCATTCTGGTTGGTGCAGAATTAAGGTGTGACAATCTGCCTATCAAGGGGTCCATGCGTATCCACCACCATGGTATGGAATGAATGCACAGGAGCAGAACGACCTAAGCCTAGCAGTGGATAGGTTTTTGAAACTGAAACCCTCTACCTTCACGGGGAAACTAGGAAAACCGTTATGGCCTGCACAATGGGTTGCTGAGATGGAGAAGAACTTCCGTTTGATGACTTGTACAAAGGATGAGAATGTGCTATTTACTACACTCATGCTTAAGGAAGATGCTAAT
The DNA here is from genome assembly GCA_028583415.1 of Protea cynaroides. Taxonomy (NCBI): domain Eukaryota; kingdom Viridiplantae; phylum Streptophyta; class Magnoliopsida; order Proteales; family Proteaceae; genus Protea; species Protea cynaroides. The sequence continues at coordinate 77,104,106 of CM053265.1, read as the reverse complement.
GCATGGTGAAATTCTACTAAGTCATACTTGGAGACAAAGCATACCCAAATCACCTGGAAAATATTCAAGGGGGCCTTCTTCGACAAGTACTTCCCTAAGAGTTTTCATGACCAAATGGAGAAGGAATTCCTCAACCTGAAACAAACCCAGATGACTGTAGATGCGTACCAACAGAGGTATGAAGATATTTTTCTTCGCTCCAGTTAGCATGTAAAATGAAGAAACCAAAACCCGTAGGTTCACTATGGGGTTGTGAGGAAGCGTCCGAGAACATGTTTTGGGTTTGGAGAACAAGGTGTATAACGAAGCTGTGCAAATCACTAGAGTGGTCGAATAGAGTCAAAGAGACAGCTTCTTTGCTCAAAATAGGGGACTGAAGAGGCCTGCTACTGAAACTTCTGGTGGAGGTAACACTAGACCATTCCGCCCTTACAGGGCTCAGTCTGTTGCGGTGCCAGCAAGAAATACCACTGCACCACCACCACAAGTAGCTAGTCAGAACCCTAACGTCAAATGCTTTAACTGCCAGCAGATGGGCATTATGCAAAGACTTGCACCTTACCAAGAAAGAAACCACTACAGCAAGGGAAGGTGTTTGCAGTCACTACTGAGGAAGCATCAGCATCACTGGATGTGGTTACTGGTACGAGTCTGTCCCTTACTATTTTTCTCACTATGATGTTATTTATGAGCATGTAGACTAAGGAATAAAGTAAATTCCAGGAACGATAGATGTAGCTGGTGTACCCGTCAGAGTACTATTTGACTCTAAGGCTACACACTCCTTTGTTTCTATATCTTTTGGGAAGAGACTAGAGTTACCTGTTAAGCCCTTAACTCCAAGCTTAATGGTCTACTCTCCTTTGGGAGTTGAAGTGGTCCTGAATAAATGCTATGGACCGTGCCTAGTTATTATTAATGGACGAAACCTCGAAACAAATTTGGTTCAACTCGAGATGGTGGACTTTGACGTCATCTTGAGAATGGATTGGTTAGGCCAGCATTCGGCTAGTTTATTATGTGCTGAGAAGAAGCTTGCTTTCAAGGATGATAATGGAAAAGAGTTTAGCTTCGTTGAAACTAAGTTACCTAGGAAGCGAAAGCTGATCCTCTCTGGTCTAAAAGCTAAGAGATGCCTAAAAAAGGGAGGAGTGTGATACTTAATGTCTATGGCCGATGTCACGGCAGAAGTGCCAAAGATGGAGGATATAGATGTGGTACGAGAGTTTCCAGATGTATTTTCTTAAGATCTATCCGGACTACCTCCAAATAGGGCTACAGAGTTCGTAATAGACCTTATGCTAGGGTCAGCACCGGTGTCTAAAGCACCATACAGGATGGCCCCTACAAAATTAAAGGAGTTGAAGGCCCAATTATAAGAACTACTAGACAAGGGTTTCATACGACCAAGTATATCACCGTGGGGAGTGCCTGTGTTATTCGTAAAGAAGAAGGATGGTAGCGTACGACTATGTATCGACTACTGAAAGTTGAACAAGTTAACCATCAAAAACTGATACCCTTTGCCTAGGATCGATGATCTGTTAGATCAATTGTAGGATGCAAAGGTTTTCTCAAAGATCGATCTTAGATCGGGGTATCACCAACTGAAGATCAAGGCAGAAGATATTCCGAAGACTGCTTTTAGGACAAGGTATGGGCATTATGAGTTCCTCGTAATGTCGTTCGGGCTGACTAATGCCCCAATGTCATTCATGAAACTGATGAACTGAGTGTTCCACGACATGTTGGACACTTCGATCATCGTATTCATTGATGACATACTGGTCTACTCAAAGGACAGGGGGACGCATGCATCACACTTGAGAGCAGCTCTATAAAGGCTGAGAAGGGAAAAGCCCTACGCCAAGTTCAAGAAGTATAAATTTTGGCTAAAGAAAGTAGCCTTCTTGGTCACGTAGTATCTACAGACGGAATCAAGGTAGGTCCCAGCAAGATCACAGCTATTGTAGGATGGGAAACACCAAAATTAGTTGCAGAGATTTGTAGCTTCCTTGGATTGGCTGGTTACTATAAAAGATTTATGGAAGACTACTCAAGGATCGCTGTTCCACTCACCAGGCTAACCAAGAAAGGAGAGAAGTTCATATGGACAAATGAGTGTGAGAAATGCTTTCAAAATCTGAAGTCAAGATTAGTCTCTGCACCTATCTTGACCATCCCAGCACCAGGCTTACGGTTTACTCTATATACTGATGCATCGGGTTTGGGACTAGGATGTGTTCTGATGCAAGGAGAACAGGTGATCACCTATGCATCAAGACAGTTGAAGGAGCATGAGAAGAACTATTCTACACATGATCTGAAATTAGTAGCGGTCATTCACGCAATCAAGACTTGGAGGCACTACCTCTATGGTGAAAAGTTTCAGATCAAGTCAGACCACGAGAGTTTGACTTACCTTTTCACTCAAAATGACCTAAATATAAGACAGTGGAGATGGCTGGAACTGTTAAAAGATTATAATTGTGACATCCAGTACCATCCGAGTAAGACAAACATTGTAGCTGATGCCTTAAGCAGGAAGTGGGCATTGAAACCTGAGGCAGGACCCAGTACAAATGTCGCACTATGTGCTGCAGCTTCGGGCTCAATAGAGAATGAAGAAGAGCATATACTAGAGACAGCAGACGATCCAGTGGATCAAGGCTTGATTCATAAATTCACATTGATGTTTACAGCCTTGAAGATCTTATCAGATCTGATAGATGAGGTGAAAACAGTAATCCGGTAGGATCCACACCTCAAGACTGTGCAAGAAGATCTAGAGAAGGGTAAAAGCAACCCTAACTTCACCTTGGATTCAGACAAGGTACTCAGGTATCACGGACGATTATGTATACCTGAGAGTGAGAACGCTAACATCAGAGATAGAATTATAACAGAAGCTCATTATACCCCATATTCGATACATCCAGGAAGTACTAAGATGTACCATGAATTAAGGAGATTATATTAGTGGAGGGGTATGAAAGTAGATGTAGCTCGGTTTGTATTCCAATGTCTAAATTGCTAGCAAGTGAAAGCGAAAAGACAAAAACCCGCATGTTTGTTACAACCACTATCGGAGCCAGCATGGAAGTAGTAGGATTGTATCACAATGGATTTTGTCACTGGCCTACCCTTGACACCAAGGTTAGTAGCGGTACGGGTGATAGTCGATCGATTTACCAAGACAGCTTAATTCATCGCCGTCAGACCTCAGTACACCATGGACAGGTTGGCCAAGCTATACGTGGATAATATAGTCAGACTTTACGGTGTACTGGAGAGTATAATATCTGACAAAGACCCCTGATTTACATCAAAGTTCTAGAAAGGATTACAGAAAGCTATGGGAACCAAGTTGAAGTTTAGTATAGCTTTTCATCCTCAGACAGATGGACAATCAGAAAGAGCCATTCAAATCTTAGAGGATATGCTCTGAGTATGTGCCCTAGATTTTAAGGGAACTTGGGACGATAAACTATCGCTCATCGAGTTTGCTTATAACAATAGCTACCAGTTTACGATCCAGATGGCTCCATATGAGGCACTCTATGGGAAGAAATGTTGTACACCTCTGTTATGGAATGAGGTGGGAGAGAGAAGGATTGTAGGACCAGAGTTTGTAGAAGAAACTTGTTAAGCAATCGATCAGATTAAGGAGCGAGTAAAGACAGCTCAAGTTCGAGAAAAACACTACATGGATAACAGACGTCGAGATCTAGAGTTTCCAGTGGGTGATAAGGTATTCCTCAAGATATCACCTGTACGAGGTTTGAAAAGATTCGGTAAGAAGGGGAAGCTATGCCCCAGATACGTGGGACCATACGAGATACTACCAGACGTGGTAATGTGGCGTATCAACTGGCCCTACCACCGTCTATGTCAAACATTCATGATGTGTTTCATGTTTCACTACTGAAGAAGTATGTCAGGGATCCATCGCACATCTTGACAGCAGACCCACCAAACTTGACAGAGGAATTGACATTTGAGATGGTACCCGTGATGCTCACAAGCCGAAAGGTATAACACCTTCGAAACAAGGATATCCATTATGTCAAAGTACATTGAAAAAACCAAGATGTAGAAGAAATCACTTGGGAGGAGGAGAGCGCAATGCGAAAGGAGTACCCCAACCTTTTCAACAAAGAAGGTATGTGCAAATTTTGAAGTTAAAATTTCTTTTAAGGGTGGGAGAGTAGTGAGACCTACATGCAAATGTCAGGGACAAAATTTCTTTTAAGGGTGGGGGAGTTGTAAGACCCACACTCCATAAACCCTATCTAAACCTCTATTTCATGTCATAACAGGTCTTCTAATCATCATCGGACCAGACGGAACAAGCGGATGAATTGTAAGACCCACACTCCATAAATCCGATCTAAACCTCTATTTCATGTCGTAACAGGTCTTCCAATCATCACCGGACTAGACAGGATGAGAGGATGACAATCAGGTATGAAAACGGATCAAAACTTATGATAACTTTCATACCGGTCTCATGATATCGATTGTCTCCGTGGGCAGACTAGTTAGATCCAGAAATGGATCTCTGTGGGTCCTGCTTGCTAAATTTCAGTCCTAGAGACTTTCCTAACGTAGGAAAACTTTCTAAACTCCAACCTAGTTTATTTAAGGACCTCTCAATCTCTTTAAACCTCTTTGATTGATTCTCACAAACCCTAGAGAGGAGAAGGAGATCTGAAGAGGAAAAGAAGCTGAGAAAGGTTGAAAATGAACCACTGTTGGACGAAGAACACCATAGTTCGTGAACCAACTGTAAGTGCTTGAACTTCTCTCTAAGTTAAGCATTATGGATGACTGATCAATACCATGCAAGGCTAGGTATTGATCAAATCCCTAAATTTTCATTAAACCTTAATTCAGTTGATGAACCCTAGATTGAGTGCTAAACTAAAGTTTCTTAGAATGTAAGCCTCGAATGGGAGATAAAAACAACCGTAATACATTGCTCAGGCCTAGAAGGCATAGGAAGAACCCTAGAAGCCATAAAGGACGACCGACAGAAGACGATCACCAAGTTGGTGGTCTTTCGGAGGCATACCAATCGACCATACCAGTGGCACTAGGTGCGACTGGTATATGGGACCGATACCTCTTGGGTAGCCTGCCAAGGCTGTTCGGTAGATTATACCAGTCGCTTCATTGTACAGTGACCTTCGATCGGTATATGCGATCGATATGTCCAGAATGGGTTGATTTTTGACCCAGTTGATTTTCAACCAACGTAAAACCTACGAAACTAATTCTAACTAAACCTGAATGTCATGTAGGACCTTGTGATAATGAGTTTAGACTCTGTGACGAGGAGCAAGCTAGCAATCAAGCGTCAGGTAAGGAAAGTGGACCTAAATCCTAATAACTTGATAATAGTAAAACGTTGTTAACAACTATTGTTCTATGGAGTATTGATTGTGCATATTCATATGTCGTCTTTACTTTCAGTTATTATATTGTTCATGTATATTCGCTATGCTAGGATGTGATTGCTAGGTATGTGATTATTTTCGTTGATGTGTGGAATGAGAAGGACCTGTGGTTTTGGATCATTCTTCACACTGGCACCTTTTCGTATCGCTTTTATCTTAGTATGCTTGGTGCGGGTAGGGTGTCAAGGGGAGGACTTGGCACTGTGTTCTCCGACCTGGCCACAAAACTCGAGCCCTATCTCAATGTCGTAGGAAGCTGTGCTGGGATAGGGCCTACTATGTTGACATATAGGATTGGTTAGTTGCGAGACCAGTTTACAAGCCCTCACCAATAGGGCTTACGTATTGGTATGGGTAGGGTATTAGGGGAAATGTTGACGGTGTGTGATCCGGACACTTTAGCTCTATCTCTATTCCATGGTGGGTGCATGTGGGACGACAGTGGTGTTTGATCCACTGGATAGATTCACACACTCGTGTATAGATATGCGGTGGGTAGATTCACACTTTAGCTCTATCTCTATTCCATGGTGGGTGTATGTGGGACGACAGTAGTGTTTGATCCACTGGGTAGATTCACACACTCGTGTATAGATATGCGGTGGCCGTCAATCCTTTCTATAGCACGTTGCAAACTTAAAAACCAATCCATAATGTGAATGTTACTCATGCATATTGCTTGTTGCATTGTCAAATTTTTTTACTGAGCTAAGTTGTGAGCTCATCCTTGTGTACACACTATTTTTAGATGTTGATGCAGGTTATACTGTGGAGGACTACGTGGATGCTCCAGTGTATGGAGGTGTTGCTGCTCTGGAAGTGCAAGCAGGGGCGGACGAGCATGACCCTTCATACGAGTGCCCTTACTGCGTGTACCTCTAGGATATTCTTGATTTAGTTATTTTATTTATTTCAGTTGGATTTCATAATTGATGTAAAGATATTTACGTTTTGATATTTTGAATAATTAGATAATTTATTTAAGTAGCAATAGAATACTCAATTCATTTAATTTAAAACTTCTGTTGTATTTATTTGTAATCTGATTATGGTTATGTGCAATGATTTGTATAAGTGGATACGATCTTATTAAGATCCTGGTATAAATCGTTGGTTTAGTGACGGTTCACTCACATTTCTAGTTCAATCGGAATTGGAGTGTGACACAGACAATATTTGGCCAGACACCAGGCAGTATTTAGCCAAATGATGAACAAGGCAGTATTCAGCTAGATATATAAGGCAGTGTTCGGCCAAGATAAGAGGCAGTATTCAGTCATACAAATAATGACGGTAAGTCAAAGAAAGATGTTAATCAGCTAGAGGCGGTTTGCCATGAGAGGATAATATCAAATAATAAAGGCGGTGTCTAGCTAAGGTATGATATTATATTTTTAAATTATTTAAATATCATATTTTATTACCCATAAAGGTTTTGGGGCATTTTGATTAAAGTAATCAAGTTTGGACTTGCATGAAGGTTTATTTTCATGCATTATCTCAGACGATTCATGTATTGAATGGACCTCTGTTGTGGCTAACAGAAGACCGTACACCATATATTGAGGTGTATTATCCGCTATTGTTCTCATTGGGAAGCTTGATGGATGTTTCAAAGTTAGTGATGTTTTAGTGTATTGGATTCCATGGCCACATTGGTTAATGATAGTTTTGTAATTAATATAGTCCAAGTAGAAAATTATTAGATTTATGTGGGCTTAATTAATTACCTAAACTAGTTAATTCAGCGGGAGTTTGATTGACATGGTAGAACCGATTTGGTTTGATTTGTCACATGGTATGAGATAAATTTAGTTACCCTAATTCTATTGTGGGAAGAGTTTTAGGGTTACAGCAGTATTCTATAAATACTGGGTTAGAGTCCCCACAGCCACAGTTAATTAGTTCTCTCTGCACCCATTAACAAGAGACATCAAGGATATCCTCTGGAGGTTGTGGAAGACTATAGCCGATGGATTTCGATCAAAACTTAAAATATAGAGGAATCAGACTTTACATACAAATGTCTTTATGTTCATTGATAGTTTCATCGCCAATGTACTCTATGATAACTGTATAGATTGAGATGGGTTTTTATTGAAACCCTAATCACATAATATTCTAACATTACAATCCAATTGGCCAACCTCTTGTCACACTATATTTCAGTTGAGTTATCATAATACCAGAAGTGGACTGATTGACCTCCAAGCGTAAGAAATATGTAAGTGGGCGGAGATCTTTTAACCGGAAGTGCTTCAAGAGGCCAGACTTAAATTGCTGGATGTGGGCTTAACTTTGGATGTGGGCTTAACTTTTCATAGTGACAATAAAGTCTTAAACGGAGACCAGTACAGTGGTAAAAACCGAACCCTCGTTGTAAGTGAATAGTGAATAGTCCCCAACAGACACATGAAAGCCCATGGAAGAAAGTGCCTCGGCAAACTTGGAGAACCACTGTCTTGAGGATTGTTTAAGCCCATATAATGAGTTGCAAAGACAGCATACGAGGTTTGCACCAGGTTTTTCAAAACCTGGGTGTATGTTCATATAAACTTCTTCGTCCACGTCACTGTAAACAAAGGCATCATTTACTTCAAGTTGGAATAACGACCGGAGACAGTGGGCGGTAGCTAATTTTGCCACCGGGGCAAAAGTCTCATAGTCTTCTAAGCCTTCAAGTTGGGTGAATGAGCGGGGTTCTTCAACTATTATTAAACTCTAAGGCATCCATTTCGGTTTTCATGGCAGTCGTCCTCCATAGTGGATTTTTATTAGCTTGGGTGAATGAGCGGGGCTCTTCAGTATTACAAATGGCAGTGAAAAAATCTTAAGCATAAAGACTTGGAAAATGCAAATAAGATTGAATGGGATGGGTTGTACCTGTAAACGAGTTAATGATGGGCTGGGGCCCTGATTTTCAAATTGTAAGCTGTTGTGCATATAAAATCCTGCAACTTCCGTGGCGGTATATGAGATCGAGTGGACCGTCGTGGAGCTGGGCCAGACTGAGAAACCAATGGTGCACCCTGGACTGAACTGTGAAAGATGAAAATGGAATGGGCTGGGCATTGGATTGTCTGATGGGCTGTGATTGGACTGTCTGATGGACTGTGGACTGGACTGTTATATGGGCTGTGTATTGGACTGTCGGATGGGCTGTGGACTGGACTGAGAATCAGTTTATGTAATGGATTGTGGGATGGACTTTATTATGGAGTGTGGGCTGGACTCAGGATCAGCGTTGTTAGCCGTGTGTGGAAAAGAAAGAAATAGATGGTGTGGGTTGAATATTAGGCTGTGGGAGAGGAACAGAGGGCTGAGAATTTGTAATTGTGGAAAATGGAAATATTGTTTCATGAAAGATGACATCCTTACTAGTGAATATGCGTTTGGTTTCTATAAGTCATACACACAATACCCACGTTGTCCCAATGGATAACCAAGAAATATTCCTCGAAATGAACAAAGAGAGAATTTGTAACAAAGACAACCAAAAATACAAAGATGGAAGTACGAGGATGGAGAATGAAAAAGGAGCTCATATGGTGTTTTGCCAGATAGAACTGGTATTGGAATTCTATTTATGTGATAGCAAGCAGTCATTACCTACTCTCCCCAAAAGGTAAGAGGAAGACGGACATAAAAACGTAAGGAGGAATTCTATCAGTCCTGTTGTCCATACGAATGCTACGGACTTTGGAACTGAATTGGGTAAAAACCATAGTAAAAGAACTGGGAAATCAATCTATATATGTCAAGACTTAAATTTCCTGAGATAAACCCATGTGCAGCGTGTATAATCATCAAGAATGGTAAAAAAAACATATGAAGCACCAAAATGTGACGGGGTGGAATATGGCCCCTATATATCAGAGTGTATTGTGGTAGTGGGAAAGGAATTATGAGACTGTTTAGCAAGTGGGCAAGTATTACATGTAAAACTGTTAGGAAATGAAACAAATGGAAAAGAGCAAACCGAAGGGGAAGGGTGATCCAGTCTCATGTGCCAAGTGTCCAGGAAGGCTGTAGTGTTTCCCTGTAAGGGGGGGAAAAAAAACAAAAAAATAACAGAGTACATTGGTAACAAATTGAAGTTGCTGAGTTCAATCACTTGAGTAGCTGGAATACATGGGAAGAAATCACCCCATTATAGTATCATTCTTTGCTTTCCGATATGTGAAACGGGGAGTACATGGGTAACAATGTTGGAATATCTTTTTGGGTGACTGTAATGAGAGAATCTGAAACTCTGATACAATGTTAAGTTTTTATCTCAAAAGTTGAAACTAATAAGTGGATGGACTCTCACATATATAAGGCACCCAAAGTTCTAGTCTTAAACAATATAGAACTATTCCCAACATTCATAGAGCCTCGAGACTCCAAGGAATCTTCCATTTCTCATGTCTTATGTTTAGCTCAATGGTAGCATTTGACAAGAAACCAATGTTCGATAGTCTTTCTGCAGAACAACCAATAAGGGTTGCAGTGCTAAAATGGGTTGAACATCCGAGATGCTGAGAGGAAGATCTAATAAACAAAAAGTGTTAGTGTATAAGATCTTATTACACACTGCTAGCATGTATATTCCGTCCCCTTTGGCATATTTAGTAGCTTACTTTCAAGATTATCTTGTTTCCTTTTACATAATCTGACCTATATATATAGAGAGAGGTTATGTTGGGTCTGATTAGAGGCATCTTGAAGTTAATGAAATATTACCATTGATATTACTCTTCTTCCTATAAGATTCGAGAGTTTCTTTACCTTGTGAATTCAAGAGTTCGTGAGTGTTAGGACGATATCTAATTCGCATACCTTCCAACTCTATCATAATGCCTAGAGTTTAATATGACAACTTTTATTCTTTCTCTTATTATATATTGTTGTTCTCCCTTAGAAAAAAACAAAGGTTAATCTCAATGACACACATCCATATCACTTCCACCCACCCATTTCCAAATAGACCTATCATCTTCCTAGCGTCATCCTTTCTCATATCCTTCTTTCCCATGTGAGCATTTCTTTCCCGGAACCACCTTTCCTCTTCTTCATTCATATCTCCTATTTCCCATGCTTGTCCTCAAATTTAGAAATTAATAATTTGCCTTGGTCCTATCCATTCTCTTGACTATAAAAAATGAATCCATCCTCATTGCCTTCAACATATTTGACAACCAACCTAATCACCTAGAGATTAGCAATACCGAGTCACCGACGACCTTATATTCTTGCAATACCGTTGACCTTTATATCATATCATATCATTAATATATATAGCACCACAATATAATAAAAAATTAAATTTAGAGGAGAATATTTCTTACAATTCCAATGTGGGGAGAATATTCCACACCACACCAATGGGTAAAAAGAAATCATAAAGTACTCGCATGATTAGAGAGGATGGAGAATGCAAAAGATGTGACAAAAAGATGATTAATATGATTAAGCTCTTCTGAAATTCTAAATAAGTGAACCGTGTTGAATTTTGGATTAGAGATTCGTCGTCCTAATGAATGATTAATTTGGTTAATGAACTGTCCTGTGAGGAAGGAGAAGGAAGCTGCCTCTTATGTGAAAGTCATCAACAAATCTCCATCCTTGTAGAAAGCATCTCTTTTCATTTATGGATGTTATGTTTCTTTTTCAATCAATGGAACGCATGAAATTAGTTGGTACTAGAATTTTTTTGCCACTAAAATTGAAGTAAGGATCCTCTGCTGCGTGGAGCGTGATCAACTAATCAATCCATTCAATCCATTTGTTGCTGAAAGGCACTTTCTTTACTATCGCTGTATTTTCACTTTCCTATGCATTCTCTTTTCGACATGCTCTGACTGAAACCTAGTCCGAAAAGAGAAAACCACAATCTCCCAAAATAGGAACCACATACATCACATATATCACGTGTACTATCAGGTCATCCAAAAGATGGATCACACATGCACGTGTATTGCTGCCCAAAAGAGAGGCAACATGTGAAATTGTAGCTGGAACATAAGGATGAGTGAAGTTTTCGTCTCAAAAATTTGTACTCGTAATTAAAAAGACTGTCAAATCTATAAGACATTTAAAATTCCAAACTTAATCAATATGAATTTAATCCCAACACTCTACATCCCCGCTCAAAAATATTTTAGACAACCTAAGTTTGTTAGATATCATAACAAAACTAGTTTCTTGTAACGTTAGACAAAGTGGGGAACGATTTGAACTAATCATTGGAGAGAACCCAGCAAGGATAAAAGCGAGAGCTTCCAACTATCATGGCCAATCTTAGTTTTCATTTAAAAAACAAGAATCCCAAACTCATTTTTCTTCGTCACTCCTAGCGTTAACACTATTTAAAAGGGCCAACCCTTGTACACACCCTCATAAAATCTTCAATCATTATTTGTTTCTCCATCATGCCTGTACTTCCCGTTTTTAGTTTCTCTTTCTTCTTTCTAATTCTCAATTCGATTACAAGAGTGGCTCCACTAGGTTATTTGAACGTCTTCTAGAAAAGCATTGGGATATCAGCCATGCACATGCAGTTGCTCAACAATGATCGTGTCATCATTTTCCATGGCACGGACTTCGGCGCTTCCAATCTCTTTTTGCCTGATGGAAGATGCCGAAGTGACACCAGTGATTATGTCCTCCAACATGACAGCACTGCTCACTCTACAGAGTATGACGTACTTGGTAATTCTATACGTGCCCTTATGGTACAAATCGATACCTGGTGCTCTTCCGGTGCCGTAGACCCCGACGGCGTCCTCATCTAATCCGGAGGATTCAACGACGGTGATCGTATAATCAGGGTATTCCAGCCTTGTAGTACTTGTGACTGGCAAGAGATTCAAAATGGACTAATACAACGACGTTGGTATGGCACCAATCATATACTGCTAGATGGATGGATAATCATCATCGGTGGGCAAGAGAAAAATTACGAGTTCTATCCGAAAATCGCAGTGACTCAAACTATATTCAGTTAACCATTTCTAGAACAAACCGCTAATCTCTATCCTTTTGTTCATCTCAATGTGGATGGCAACTTATTCATCTTCGGCTACAATACAACAATCTTGTTCGACTATACCAGCAACTCTATCGTGCGAACTTACCCGACTATACCAGATTATCAGTCTCAAACCTACCCATGGACCGGATCCTCAGTTCTACTCCCACTAAAGAACTTAATGTAAGATTTCTAATCCTAATAAATTTATACCAATTAATCCCATATGGAGAATAAAACACATTGAGCAATAACATAATCAAATAAAATAAATGGGACATACCTCTTCGTAGAAGATTGATTTTCGCCCTTGTCTTTCTTGATTCCCAGCATAGATCTTCTACAGTCTCCTCTACCTTGGGTATGGGTCCCTTTGATTTCACGCAGAGAGACTATAGGGACCCTGCTTCATATTTATAATAACTGCATATCAAATCTATTTCAATCCCATAATGGAATAGATTTGATTTATAATAAGAAAGGGATAATCAATCAATCATTGATTGGATTCTCACTAGTTATAAAAGACAAGTAAGATAATGTTGCCCATGATAATAAAATGAAAAGATTTTACAATCTCCCACTTAGGCTACATTATTCCACAAGACTGTTATAAACTAGTGTGACCATGGAAACCATTAATTAAAATCAGATTATTCTGAAACCCTCTTCCTTTCAACAAGCAGACTAATATTGAACAACATCAGAAGATACGCCTCAATTATACGGCATATAACTTTTTGTTATCATAGACAGAAGTCTCCTTGATAATATTTGACCCTGGCTTGCCGTCTTTTGAAACTTGGCTTAATACTGTCTTTATGTTTTGACTTAATACAGTCTTTTGAGACTTTGCTTAATACTGCCTTTTGGGTCCTGACTTAATATTGCTTTTTGAGACTTGGCTTAGCACTATCTTTTGGGTCCTAGCTTAATATTGTCTTTTATGTTCTGGCTTAATACTGCCTTTTGTGTTTTGACATAATACTGTCATTTGTGTCATGACATGTTAATTAAATAAAACTTTCATTCAGACTAGCAAGAGTGTAAATGCTAAATCATAAAAAGAAACAATTGTATTCATCACTATGTCCATAAAAACCACAGACAAAATAATACAATCAAGTATCAATGTAAATATATGATTTTTTTTATATAAAATTACATCAAAGGACTCGACTATGCCTATGCTAGAAACATGATCCTTGAAGACTCCCACTGGTAGGGCCTTTGTCAAGGGATCAGCAACCATATCTACAGTCGAGATCTTTTCTACAATGATATGATTATCATCAACCTTTTCCTTTACTCATAGATACTTGATATCAATGTGCTTTGAATCACCAGTCCTCTGGTTATTCTTAGAGAAAGATATAACTGACTGATTATCACAATACACTAATAATGGTTTGGAGATGATCTCCATAGTCTTCAGACTAGAAATGAAATTGCTCAGCCAAATTGCCTGTTTTGTGGCATCGAACAATGCCACGACCTTTGCCTCCATAGTAGAAGATGCTAAAATTGTTTGCTTCATACTCTTCCAAGAAATAGCTCCTCCAATCATCATGAAGATGTATCCTGATGTGGATTTCCTATCATCAGGGCATCCACTGTAATCTACGTCAAAATAACCCACAATCTCAAAGGTATCATTATAGCCATAGGTAAGCTTATAATCTTTTGTCTTTTCTAAATATCGCAAGACTTTCTTCATAGCTGTCTAGTGAGCCAAACCTGCATTTGACTGAAAACGTCCCAACACACTCACAACAAATGTAATATCAGGACGAGTGCAAATCTGTGCATACATAAGGCTCCATACTACAGATGCGTAAGGCTTATCAGTCATAGACCTTCTTTCAATCTCATTCTTAGGGCACTGGGTCTTGTTTAACTTGTCTCCCTTACTGATGGGTGCCTCAACAGCCGAACAGTTTGACATATTGAATCTCTTGAGTATATGATCAATATAGACCCTTTGTAACAATCCCAATAGTCTACGCCTTCTGTCATGATTGATTTTAATACCCAGGACAAAAGAACCCTCACACATATCTTTCATTTCAAAGTTCTATGATAGAAAACGTTTGGTATATCACCTTCCTTAAAAGACATGACAAAAATACCCGATTCATGAGTTTCACAAAAGCTGCGGGTGCATTAGTTAATCCAAAAGACATGACTAAAAATTCATAATGCCCATATCTGATTCTGAATGTTGTCTTCAGAATATCACCTTCCTTAATCTTTAACTGATGGTATCCTGACTGAAGATCAATTTTGGAGAATATTTTGGCACCTTGCAACTGATCGAACAAGTCATCGATCCGAGGCAACGGATATCGATTCTTGATTGTAAGCTTATTTAATTCTCGATAATCTATACACAGTCGAACGCTACCGTCTTTCTTTTTCACGAACAATACTGGCGCTCCCCATGGTAATATGTTGGGTCTGATATAACCCTTGTCCAGTAATTCCTGTAATTATACCTTCAGTTCCTTCAGTTCAGTAGGAGCCATTCGATAAGGTGCTTTCGATACTAGTGCGGCTCTGGGTATAAGGTCTATAATGAACTTTGTCGCTCGATCAAGTGGTAGTCCTGATAGTTCCTCAGAAAATACATCTAAAAATTTACGCACAACTTCAATATCCTCCATTCGTGGTGCTTCCTTGGTTAGGTCGACCACGGATACTAGATACTCAATTCCTCCTTTCTCGGGGAATTTTCTAGCCTTCAATGCAGAGAGAATGAGTTTTCGTTTATGAAGAAGTTTGGTTCTTGCAAAACTAAACTTTGCTTCTTCCTTGTCTTTAAATGTCAATTTCTTTTCTGCACATAATAGGTTTGCAGAGTGCTGAGCTAACCAATCCATTCCCAAGATAACGTCAAAGTCTACCATCTCGAGTTGAATTAAGGTTGCATCCAAAATCTTCTCGCCGATAAGAACTGAACATGGTCCATAACCTTGTCTAGTTCCATTTCTAATCTCATAGGTGATCGTACAAACAGTTTGTAGTCTAAAAGTCTGAGGGGTAGATTTAACTCCTTTCCAAATGACACAGATATAAAAGAATGAGTAGCTCCAGAGTCAAAGAGTACTCTGGCGGGTAAGCCATTAATAGGTACAATACCTATGATTTGATTTAATTTAGTCTACATGCTCACACAAGGTAGTACAAAATGAACAGTTCAGGTCATACCTGTGACCACATTAGGCAATGCGACAGCATCTTCAGATGTAACTGCATAAATTTTTTCTTGATGTAGTTGTTTCCTTGGCTTAGGACACTACCTTGATGTCTTACTTGATTACAGTTAAAACATTTAACTCTAGCAATACTTTGCTTTTGTTGAGGTTGGACTGTCGGAGTAGTCTTGGCTGCAGCATTAAAGCCTTGATAACGGAAGGGTTTAAATGTCTTTGAGTTTCCCCCGTTGTATGAGTTTCCATTAGGCCTTTAATACCTCTGTTCTGAACAAAATAACTTTCCCTCTGGCTCGATTCTAGTACTCGAGCAATCTGAAGTTTCATTATAAATCTTCTTTTTCAGTCCCAATACATGCTTACGGATGCTTCCCCTAAGTCCCATGACAAACCTTCGGGTTTTGGTGCATGGTAGAGGGAGCAAAGAAAAACAGTTATTCATAACGCTGTTGATATGCGTCTACAGTCATCTGTCCCTGATACAGACTCAAAAACTCATTTTCCATTTGATTTCTGAAACTCCTGAGAAAATACTTCTCGAAGAAAGCTTCTTTATAGATAGCCCAGGTCAGTTGGGCGTGCTTTGTCAATAGATAACTCCAAATAGATTTCCATCAATGGTGCGCATCACCTTTCAGCATAAAAGTGGCACATAATACCTTCTCTTCTTCATTTATAGTCATCATCATAAAGTTTTTTTCCATCTCATCGATCCAGTGAGCTGTCCATAACGGATCTGATGGCTTGCCTTTAATTTTCTTTGGCTTCAACTTCAGAAAATACTCGATCAGTCTGGAGTGATCAAGCTGATACTGTGCATATGCTCCATACATAGGCGGTTGGTACTGATAATTTTCTTGGTTATACCCGCCTTGCGGTGCTTCAGAGTTTTGCACTTGGCCTTGTACTACTGGTGTTTGCGGTGCTTGGGGTACAGTGTTGCTCCACCAGGTGCAGTACTAGCTTGTCCTGTAAGTAGAGGTGTTGTGTTTGCAGCTGGGAAAGCAATTCCCATAGCAGCTTGCATGTTGGCTTACACTTACTGTATTTGTTGTATTTGTTGTGCTAATTCATCACTTCAATGGCCAAATCTGTAGGTGGTGCAGGTAGGTTGGTTAGGTTGGCTTGGGTGTGCACATTCTGAGGTGTAGCATTTTGAGTTCCAATATTTCTTTCCTGTCCTTGCTAACCCTCATTGTCATTAGTCTTCATAGGTGGTGGAGATGGGTTTGCATTCTGCCTCCTTCTACTTACTCTTCGTCCAACCATTTAAACTCTTGGCTGAATGGTACTTGGAAAGGCTGTACATATGAGACAAGATATGATGGTAGTATAGGGTTAGTCTCACAACGGAAAGCGAGAGAAAAAATAAATCAATAGGCAAAAGTTCAAACAGAATCAAAATGAAGACAACAGTCATTCATACGGTCGATAGCCTACGATCGCATGTTGTGCGACCATAGGTTTGACCTTCAAAATCCTGGCAACTTACCGAGACCCTATGGTCAATCATACGGTCGATCATATGATCGACGATTTTGGTCTAATTGTGCTACCGTATGATTCAAAATCAGATTTTTAAACCAGTTTTTTGAAATTTTTCCTACTCATTCTCCTTCTTCCTCCTACTGTCTCTACTCAACTTGTCACCAATGAGTTGCTACAGTGTCGATCATACCAACTTGGTGATTTTTCGATCGATGAACAATCGTCACTCCATTTATTGAGGTATGTTCTCTACTTTTCTCCAGTTTTAAGCTTTTATACCTAAGGTTTTTGCCATTTGTAGGGTTTTCTTTTAATTAATATTTTTTTGACCGTAAAAATATAATTTTTATTGGGGGCTTTTGCTATTGGCCACCCAATGGATGAAAGCCCTCAAGAAAATTTACGTTCCATCGGCTAGTTTAGTAAAAACTTGAAAATTTCCATTTTTGACCTAAATTTTAGGGTTTTTTCCAATTGTCAAAATGTCTTCAAATTCGACCTACCTAGTTTAGATTTCTGATTGTATAAGCCTTGCAGGATGGTTTGGGACCTATGTAAGTCCTCCTGCCCAAATGTTTGGGTGAAAAGTAAAGATTTTTTTATCTTACGTCGTTATGCTGTCAAAATTTTCAAATTTATCTAACATGTTTTCTTATTTTCTTCTCTTGCAGTTATCATGGTTCGCACCAAAGTTCCTCGAGTTCATGACCCACTTTGCTTCAGGTCTGTGGAAGCAGAAATGCGATATCCTTGGTTTGACCGAAAAAAAGTTGAAGGGGGTCGGTGTGTGAACCTAGCCCACTTAGCCCTGTTTGATGTGAAGAGGCCATTTGGCGATATGGGCTGGCTTCTAGTGATCCTCTATGAGGCTTGCACTCGCCCGGACTTGGTTAAGCAGTTCTACGGTCACCTTCAGGTGGAAGGTGACCTAGAAGATGTGGAGAGGGGCAAAGAGCTTCGGATCACCAACTGGGTGAAAGGAGTTTCGATTTCTTTCAACTGCCAGGAGTTGGCTGATCTCCTAGGTATCTCCAATGATGGTGTAAGCACCCCATTTTTGCCATCCCAGCTAAACAAAGTCCTGCTGGTGTGTGTACAACAAAAGGAAGAAAGGTGATCGAAAGTTTGGATTCTTGACTGTGAATTTGAGGAAATTTTCAATGGGTCTGTGAATTTGAGGAAGTTTTCAATGGGTCCACAACAAGGTCATGGGTTATAATTTTGCATGGATGCGTAGGTCAGAATTATCTTCGAAACGAGACCAGAATTGCTCAATTTCGATATCAAATGAAGAAGATATGACCATTTTAGTCAGATGATACATATGAGGGAGGTTTATGAAATTATTATAAATAATCCTAGGGGCCTTCATGTAAATTATCCTAAGTTGGATTGTTTGAATTTCAAATCATCATATCTTGATCATCCGACATCGGATTCAGATGATTCCAAGACCATTATTCTTCATTCATGATGCTCTACAAAGTGGACATAAAAAATCCCGGGTAGAAATCACCAGTGGGTCCCATGCAAGCTTGTATGCAAAATTATCGTCAGAACTTCAAAGCTGCATATCTTTTCCGTTCTACATCGGATTTAGGTGATTCCAGTTCCTATATTCCTCATTTTTAATGTTCTACAGAATGAACGCAAAAAATTTAGAATAGAGGCCATCGGAAAATTCCTTGCGGGATGACAGCGGAAATGACCCATGAAATGACAAAGAGAGAAAACCCAGTTAATTTCAATTAATCCAGTCAACTCAGTTCAAGCCAATTTTGGTCCAACCTAGCTCAACCCATATCAGTTTAACTCAGTCAACCTAAGTCAGTCTCAACCCGTTTCAAACCAGTTCATCCATGTGCATAGTATTTATATATTATATATATTGTATACTATACATATATGTATGTTATTAAATATATGTGTATATAATATATATTATTATATATAAGAGATAAAATCTAAAAGATCTTGGAGAAGAAAAAGGAAAGAGGAGAGAGAGGAGACGTGAAAGAGAAGGAGGCTTTAGGGTTGAGATGAAATCTAAAAGATCTTGGAGAAGAAAAAGGAAAGAGGAGAGAGAGGAGACGTGAAAGAGAAGGAGGCTTTAGGATTGAGATGAAATCTAAAAGATCTTGGAGAAGAAAAAGGAAAGAGGAGAGAGAGAGACGTGAAAGAGAAGGAGGCTTTAGGGTTGAGATGAAATCTAAAAGATCTTGGAGAAGAAAAAGGAAAGAGGAGAGAGGGAGACGTGAAAGAGAAGGGGTTTTCTAGAAGAAGAATGAGAAAAAGGAAAGAAAGGAAGAAGAAAAAACGTGAGAGAGGAAGAAAAGAAAGGAAAGAAGAAAAAATGGAGAGAAAAAAAGATTTTCTAGAAAAAAGAAGAAAAGGAAAGAAGGATCTTCTAGAAAATGAGTGAAAAATTATAAATAGGAGAGAAGAGGGATCCTTTTCCGGACGCAGAGAGAGGGAAACGTGGGTGAGAGAGAGAAAGGTGAGTGAGAGAGAGAAAACGTGAGAGGAAGAAAGAAAGAGAGAGAAAAGAGAAAAGAAAGAAAAGAGAAGAAGAAAAGAGAGAAAGAGAAGAGAGAAAGAAGGTAAGAGAGGAGAAGGAGGATTCACATTCAAAGGGGATTGATTGATACAACCCCCAATCACCCTTCATCAATGGTTTCGCTCGATTTGAGCCCAAGGTTAGTACTCTAAACAAATTTAGAGGTCGTTATAATGCCCGAATGCCAATTTTGCTTGAAAAAGGCTAATCTTCATGAAATCTCAATCATGAATGCTCTATTACATGCTTGTTAATGTTAGGATGCCTATGTCTAACATTTTTCATGAATGATAATTTGTCTAAGATATTCAATGATGAATTTTTGATTGATATACAATGATGTTTGATGTTTTTTGTAAATTTCATAAAGTGATTTTCTGATCTGAAAATTCCAGATTTAGGGTTCAAACTTAGGACGTACATCATATGTATTTTTTCTAAGATTTTGAAGCCCAAAATTTTATGGGAGTCTCTCTGATATGATAGAAGACTACCCTAAAAATTTCGTTCCATTTGGAATTGGGAAAATATATCAAAAAATTTGTCTTTGACATTGCTATTTTTCTCGGATGTAATGCAATCCTCCATCGGAAAGTCTCTAGACAAAGGCCTTATGACCATAATCAGAAAATCCACTTAACATGAACTTCTTAGACATGAAAGTCTTCTAAAAAATGGCACTGGTTTCATATTTTTTCCATTTTTTTTTAATTGATATCAATTTTTAAGTGCATAGTGCTTTGATTTCAGATCTGTCATGATGTACTGATTTGCATGATTGAAAAGAGTCATTTTTCACAAAGAAAATATACTGTTTTAACTTGTTTTTCTTAATAAAATTTTATATCAGATAGTTATCTACATAGATATATGTCTGTATTTAATTTTCATTGAGAATAGAATTTTATTTGGAATTTATGGTGCAACTGGTCAAAAATCTGGAACAGACCTGACCAGTGTATTTGCCTGTACTTGGGGAATATTTTCGACCTTCCTATGGTCTCTTTTAGGATTAGCTTCCTTGAGACAAAATGTTGGCCTCTAAGTCTTCTTTCCAGAGATATCTTTTAAGAATTTTTTGAGTAAGTACAGTGCCCTATGTGCCCATTTTGGTCCAGCCTGACAAAGCTGTCATCTTGCTACGTGTTCCATCATGTTTTGATTGATTCTCATATGCTTTGGTTGTTTCTCACATGCCATATTTGATGCTATGCTATGTTCAGATGCTCGTATACATACACTACTATAATTGGAATGGTCACACTGTCATAATTGGAATAGTCACACTGCCATAATTGGAATGATCACATTGTCATAATTGGAATAATCACATTGCCATGATTGGAATGCTACACATGCTTATTGCCATATTTGTCTGCTACACTTGCTCACATGCTATATTGGATGATTACTGCCATGTTTGGATGCGCACTTACCATGTTTGTATTGATTCACATGCTTACTTGCCATTTTTTACTGATTTGTTGCTAAATTTGAATATATTTCCAACACTGCTATATTTGGAATACTACCATTGATATAGTTGGAATATTTTTATTTGCCATATTTGTCTTGGAAAGAGAAAAAAAAAATAGCAATTAGGGCAAGATACACCCTGAAATAGAAAGAATTGAACAATTAGGGTAGGAAACCCTGAGATGGAAAGAAAACAATAATTAGGGAAAGTGAAACCCTAAAAATAAAAAATAGCAATTAGGGAAAAATAAACTCTAGAATAAAGAGAATAATTAGGGTATGAAACCCTAAAAAATGAAAATCCCAATGAAAAGGGATAGGAAACCCTAGAAACCTAAAAATGGAAACAATAAAAATGGTAGGAATTTAGGTCTCATCCCTAGATCCTATTGACAAAAATAGAAATAATTTGGTACACATCCCAAATAAAAATGGTAGGAATTTAGGTCTCATCCCTAGATCCTATTGACAAAAATAGAAAGAATTTGGTACACATCCCAAATAAAAATGGTAGGAATTTAGGTCTCATCCCTAGATCTTATTAACAAAAATAGAAAGAATTTGGTACACATCCCAAATAAAAATGGTAGGAATTTAGGTCTCATCCCTAGATCCTATTGACAAAATTGGAAGGATTTTGGTACACATTCCAAATCCGACTCTCATAAAATTTCGAACTACGTTGTACCTGATTTCTAGGGCAAACCCTAGAATACGTAGGCAATTTGGGAATCCCAAATACGGTACAAAGCCACCCATCAACCATACATCCAGCATAAACTTCAACTTGAACAAAAAAAATCTAATTGAAGCACATGCATAAATCACTTCCATAATCATTAATCACACAAACCCTTTCGAACTACGTTTTTTGACTTGATTTCCAGGATTGGAATACGTAGGCAGTTTGAGATGTCTTACACGTCTCAGATTCAGTCCAAGACCGAACCATCTTTGGTTCGGTTCACTGTATAATATTGTACATTACATTTGCTTGTTTATTTGCTTTAAAACATGATTGGCTGAACCTTAGGTTAGAACAACTTAGCAACTTGGTTTAGGAAATCCCCCATTGAACTCGAGTCATCCAGTTGACCAAGCACAGTCAAAATTAGAATTTAAGGAAAGTTTAGGAGGCCGATATTGATCGGGCGGTTTGGGTGCCTAACACCTTCCCATAACCGTACCCTGAATACTTACCCGATCTCTTGCAGACCGAAGAACCGATACATTGGGTCACGAGTCGATAGAAGTCTTACCTTAGGGTGAGGCTACATTTTTAGAGGTCCTAGACCTTAATCTAGGTGGCGACTCCAACAGAACAAATCGATCTTCATCGATACAGGATACATTTCCATCCCGAGGAGGAGGATCACGTCGATTTCCCATTGTCCTCACAGATGGACAGTTGGTTTACTATGCACCCAGAGAACCACAGTTTCTGTCTACACAGATGCTTGCCGAAATAGATAGTCAGATTCTTCGAGATGATCACTGGGAGATAAAAGCAGTCAACCTGCGTCCAGAGCCACGTGCAGCATAATCTGATTCCCCAGGGTAGACATTATGAGATGATCTCACAGCTGACTCAGTACCTACTGTACTGTATCTGTACTAGGTAGCATGTCTGCCTTCCGTATATTATTCTCCGGACTATGCCTCAAGCTACATTGCCTGACTCGAGAGGCAACTTGCCCTATGGGTAGCTGATCTCTACCTTGCTTGCTCGTCTACAGGTGGACCTAGTGGATGAGAGAATCATTGAGGACACCTTCTCAGATGACCTTGACTGGGAGGCCATCAGCAGGATGGGTATGAGAGAGATACAGGTTAGTGATGATGAGAGGAATGTTATGAGACGTCCTCTCACTCGAGTAGCGACAGCAGATACAGAGGCGGCAGCAGCAGCAGCAGCAGAGGCACACGAGGGTGATGATGAGGAGGATGATGATCGGATGTACTTGCATGTAGATGCCATCCCTCCTCCATCGCTACAGCATTCTACTGGAGTTGGCTTTTCTAGGGCTTCTCGTTCAACTGGCCCTTCACCCCCTCCACCAGATGACATGATGGGCTGTTACGTGAGATTCGAGAGGCTCAGCTCATAACTGATTGGAGAGTAGGAGAGCTTCTAAATGCACAACGTTCTACAGACCAGTGGTTAGTGGTTCTGACAGCTAGTCTTTGAGCGACTCAGACTCAAGTGGCCTACCTCGCGAGAGTATATGTTGAGGACTACGATAGAGATCGGGAGGCACCTCCTCCTCCAGCACCTCCAGCTCCATGATTGCCCTTTATATCTTTTTTTTTTTTATACTATAGAGTAACTGTCACACCCCAATTCTGAACCAACCAGAATGGTGTGAGTGAACCGTCACTGAACCAACAGTTCACACCAGGATCTCAATAAGACCGTGTCCACTCATACAAACCGTTCCACATAACCACAATCAGAATATAATAAATACAGCGGAAGTCTTTAAATAAATGAACTGAGTATTTTATTAATAAATTTAAATAAGTATTCAATTATCCAAATTCCAAACGTAATTAAATATCTTTACATCACTTTAAAAATAACTGAAACAAATAAAATAAAATCAAAGGTACAAGCAGAAAGGGCACTCGCATGAAGCGTCATGCTCGTCCTCTCCTGCCTGTACGTCCAGAGCAGCAACACCTCCATACGCCGGAGCGTTTATATAGTCGTCCACCGTGTAACCTGCATCAACATTTAAAAACAGTGTATATACAAAGGGTGAGCTCACAACTTAGCTCAGTAAGACAATCAGACAGTGTAACAATATTATATGCATGAGTAACAATCATTTTATGCTGTGGTCTGGTTTAAGTTTGTAATGTTCTATAGAAAGGGTTGGCGGCCACCGCACCTCTATACACGAGTGTGTAGCATCGCACAGTAAATCACACCGCTTCCAACCCACATTCACCCATCATGGAATAGAGATAGAGCTAAGGCATCCACTACCTCCCCTGATGCTCTACCCATATCAATACATAAGCCCCTACTGGCTAGGGCTTGCAAACTGAGCTCGCAACTAACCAATCCTATATGTCATCACTGTAGGCTCTATCCCAGTACAGCTCCCAACGACATAGAGATAGAGCTAGAGCGTGGTGGCCAGGTCGGAGACTACAGTGCCACGACCTCCCCCTGATGCCCTACCCGCACCAAGCATACTAAGACAGAACAATACGCAAGTAGACTCTATCCCAACATAACTCCCTACGGCATAGAGATAGAGCTAGAGTCTGGAGGCCAGGCCGGAGACCACAGTACCACATCCTCCTCCTGATGCCCTACCCGCACCAAGCATGCTAAGATAAAATACTACAAAAAGATGCTAGTGTGAGGAATGATCCCAGACCCCAGGCCCTTTCCATTCCACACACTAACGAAAACATTCACATGTCTAACAATCACATCCTAGCATATGGAATATGCATGAACAAATATAATAACTGGAAATAACAGATGACATGTGAGAATGCACAAACATCATACCAAAGATTCAGGGTTATTAGCAACGGTTTACTGTCCATTAATTATTAGGGTTTAGGTCTGATTCCCTTACCTGACGTTTGTTTGATAGCTTGCTCCATGTCGCAAGATCCAAACGTGCTATCACAAAGTCCTACATGATATTAGGGTTCAATTAGAATAATTTCTTAGGGTTTACGTTGGTCGAAAACCAACGAGGTTACAAAAATACACTCACAGAGCTGACCGGTCGCATGTACCGGTCGCAGCACTGTGGGAAAACCTGCGACCGGTATGTTCAGCCGGTCCCCGCAGGCCACTCCCCGAGAGGTACCGGTCGCATGGGGTGCGACTGGTATGGTCGACCGGTATGTCTCCGGAAGACCATACATCCGATTTCTCGACTGGCGTCGATCACTCTCTATTGATTCTAGGGTTTCTCCTACACATTCTAAGTCTGAGCTTTGAGTTAGAGTTGTTTCCAACTCCATTCAAGTCTAGTTTTGATGGTATTCATCCTAGAACTCGAATCTAGGGTTTAACGACTAAATTAGGGTTTGACGGCAAAGTAGGGTTTAGGTCAATACCTACTTTGCATGGTATTGATCCAAGCAACCCAACCATCCTAGAGTCATAATGTGAGAGAGAGGGTTTAAACACTTACCGTCGACTGGCGTAAGGTGTGCTTCGTCGAACGGCAACGGCGGCTCTTCCTTCTTCTTCCTAGCTCCTTCTCCTTCTCCAATCTCTTTCTCCTCTCTAGGGTTTGTGAGGACTAATGGAAGGGATTCCAGGAGATTTAGAGGTGTTTATATAGGCTAGGATTAGGTTTAGGAAGCCTCTTAGGATTAGAAAAGTCCTAGGATTCGGAATTAGGAAAGTGGGACCCGTAGAGATCCAATTCTGGATCTTGGTAGTCTGCTGCGCAGACTATACCGGTCAACCGGTACCATAGACCGGTACCATCGACCGGTGTGAATAAAATTCATACTTAAGTTGGTCTGTTTGGTCCGATTTCATACCTGATTGTCATCTGTTCGTCTCGCTCGTCCCGTCTGGTCCGGTGATGATCGGAAGACCTGTTACGACATAAAATCAAGGTTTAGATAGGGTTCATTGAGTGCGGGTTTTACAGTAACTGTCCAGATTATGGACTGTACTTTGAATTTGATGTACATTTGTCTTATTTCCATATATAAAAAATTTATTTTCTTTTTACATATGTGCATTATTCTTTTTCTTAGTTTATATCTCATACAACACAAATGCTTATGGTGTGTTCTTATTATAGTTTTTAAATTTTATCCTAACTCAGTTCATGACTCATGTGGAAGTAGTTAGGTCAATGGGTAGAACCTGAGATGCTCTGATACGAAGTTGTCACACCCCAATTCTGTTCTAACCAGAATGGTGTGATGAACCGCCAATAAACCAACGGTTCACCCAAGATCTCATATAGGTCGTACCCACCATATCAAACCAAACACACATTCCACATTAATAATCAGAGGTAATAAACAAATAAGCGAAAGTTTTACAGATAATGAACTGAGAGTCTAACAGTGATAAATAAGTATTTAATCCAATTATCTCCAAACCACAAGACATAAAAATAAATATTCAATTACATATCTGATGTTTAAATTATAACTAAACTTAAGAAAAAACACATTGGTTGCCCTCGCATGATGAATCATGCGCATCTTCTTCAGCTTCTACGTCCATCGTAGCAACGTGTCCATACGACGCATTCATATATTCTTCAACTGTAGGACCTGCATCATCAACTAAAAATATTCGACGTCGAAAGGGTAGAGCACACATCACGGCTCAGTGAGCAAACAAAACAATGCAACAAACATATGCATGTATTCAATTCATATCTTTGGTCTGGTTTATAAGTTTGCAATGTGCTATAGAAAGGTTTGGTGGCCGCCGCACCTCTTTACACGAGTGTGTGAATCCGTCCAATAGATCAAACACCATTTTCGTTCCATATGCACCCACCATGGAATAGAGATAGAGCTAAAGTGTTCGGATCAAACACCGTCAACACTTCCCCTGATATCCTACCCATACCAACACATAAGCCCCTATTGGCGAGGGCTTGCAAACTGGGCTCGCAACTAACCAATCCTAATACCAAACAGTGTATCCAAGGCCTCACTGTGTGAATTTCTTGGCTATTAGCCTGGTCTTGTAGCCCTCAATTCTTCCCTTGGAGTCACACTTAGTTTTGAAAACCTATTTGGAGCCTATGGGTTTACAAGAATCAGGTAAATCTACAAGCATCTAAACATCGTTGTTGGCCATGGATAGCAATTCATCTTTCATAGCTTCTAACCATTGTGGTGCATTAGAGCTATTCATGGCATCCTCAAAACTAGAGGGATCTATTGCTTGACCAATATCAAACTCTCCTTCAGTCAAGTATAGAATGTAGTCAGAGGAGATATCACTCTTGTGCTGCCTAGTGGATCTCTTGACCACTTCTTCAGGTTCTACAATCAACACTGGTGCCGTAGATTTTTCAGGTACCTCAGTCCTCGTAAATTCCTCTGCCATTGGTGGGACTATGGGATGCATAATAGAAAGTACAATAGTGCTAGAAATCACTGAATTAGGAAATACAAGGACTTAATTAAACTCTAAGCTTCTTGGTTCTACTAATTCACATGAGCCTTCAATGAACTTGGCATGAGCAGTCTCAACTATCTGATTAGTGGAACTAAGACAATAAAATCTAAACCCCTTGGATCTATCAGGACAGCCAACAAAATGACAACTGATTGTCCTTGGATCCATAATCTTTTCATGAGGATTATATAATCTAGCTTCTGCTATGCATCCCCAAACATGTAGATGATTCAAGCTCAGTTTTTTGCTAATCCATAGCTCAAAAGGTGTTTTGAGAACAGATTTACTTGGCACCCTATTGAGTATATAAGTGGCAGTTTTTAGAGCTTTCCCACACAGAAAATCTGGAATATTAGTGTTACTAATCATACTTCTCATCATATCTTTTAGAGTCCTATTCCTTCTTTTGGAAACTCCATTTTGTTGAGGGATTCCTAGCATGAAATATTGAGTAATGATGCCATGCTCTTGTAAGAACTTGGCAAAAGGACCAAGGTGTTGATTAGAATCACCTGGCTTACCATAATATTCACTTCCTCGATCTGATCTAACAACTTTTATCCTTCTTGACAAAAAATTCTCCACTTCTGTCTTGTAAATCTTAAAGACATCTAGCGAACTAGATTTGTCAGCCAACAAGTAGACATAACCATATCTTGAATAATCATCAATGAAGGCAATAAAATATCGATGACATCCAATGGAGGGAGAGGGAAAAGGACCACTGATGTCAGTATGAATCAGTTCCAACAAGTCATTGCTGCTAACCGCATTCTTCTTCCTGTTTCTGGTCATTTTTCCCTTGATACAGTCCACACAGACTGGCATATCATCAAACTGTAAAGGTTTTAGAATTCCATCGACAATAAGTCTTTTCATACGCTCCATCGAAATATGTCCTAAGCGCCTATGCCAAAGAGTAGAGGATGACTCATCCAACATAGGACGTTAGAAGACACATTCAAAACCATAGAATGTGCTAAATTCAATTGATATAAACCATTCACTACCATGTCATTTCCAATTATAGAAGAATCCAAACATAAAAACCATTCTTATTAAAACTCAAACTGTATCCATTATTTACTAGTCTCGATACAGAAATCAAATTTTTCTTCATTGAGAGAACATATACAGTGTCTTCCAAATCTACAAAGATTTCTAAAGTCAAAAATAGTCTAACAACTCCAATGGCCTCCACTACAACTCTCATACTGTTCCCTACGAACACACTAACCTCATCTCTGATTGGTGCTCTCCGACTTAGAAACCCCTGCAAGGAATGGGTAACATGAATTGATGATCCAGAGTCAATCCACCAGGAATCTACGGGAGCATCAACCAGAAAAGACTCAAAACATACTAAAGATAGATGAGTACCAAATTCTTTTTGCTTATTTAACCAGGCCTGTCTACCTTGACAATCTTTCATCATCTACCCCTTCTTTTTGCACCAGAAGCACTCTACGCTATTCAAGTCTTTCTTGTCATCATTTCTTTTTTAGGTATTTTTTTTATCATAGGATTTTTCATTTTCCTTCTTGAAAAACTTTTTCTTCTTCTGAGGCCCTATACGTCCATTTCCCTTTGCCTTTTTAGTAAAATGTTTGTGCTGGACTAGATTTGCACTCTCAGGTTTCTTCTTTTTTAATCTATCCTCTTCTTGAGAGCAAAATGAAATCAGATTGTCCAAACTCCAATTGTCTTTCTGAGTATTGTAAGATACATGAACCTGACTATATTCATTTAGGAGAGAAGTCAATGCTAGATAAACTAGAAAGTCATCATCCAAAGAGGTTCCCAGCCCCTTTAGTCTTTCCCTTTTTGCAATCAGTTCCAATATGTGTTCTCGATTACTGCCATTTGCATCAAACCTTGCCCCAGTTAAGACTTCCATCAGACTAATTTTAAAACTTTTATTTGTCACATTAAATTTCATCTGTATCTCTTTCATATATTCTTGGCAGTATCTTTCATCTGGATACTACCACAAAGGGATTCAAAAATAGAATTTTTCATCAGAATTAGGGATTTTCGATTTGAAGCTTTCCACATCTTTATTTTTAAAATCTCAACGGGAGAGCTCTCATGGGTGATAAGAATAGGTTTTTCATCTCTGAGAGTTAAATCTATACCGACATACTGAGTTGGGTTCCACTGTCTCATACTATTTTTGGTAATTTGAACCAGTCAACACAGGTAGTGAGGCTAATACATTTGCAAGTATCGACATCCTGAGATAAAGTTTACTGTATGAGTTTACATTCAAAACATATATGCAATTAATATATCCAACACTCATATGTATATCAAGGAAATAAATAAATCATTAAACCATAGCAAATAGATAATCATTATTTTCCCTTCCTAAGAGTCAACCGCACTACACACTTATCCTTTGTGATAAGCATGCACTGGTCCTCGTAGATATATAGGCAAAACTGCCAATGAATGACGGCTTCAAAAAATTTCATCACCTTTAGATGAATGAAAAGCCCTCAGCCATTACATCATTAATAAGTAATTTCTTTTCTTAAGAGTCAACCGCACTACACGTTCATCCTTTGAGACAAACATGCACTGGTCTTCTTAGATATCCAGGCAAAACCGCTAAGGAATGATGGCTCAGAAAATTTCATCACCTTTGGGTAAATGAAAAATCCTTAGCCGTACATCCTTAATAAATGAGTGCATGTAACTAACATAACTGGACAATGCCACCTTTGGGTATGCATCATTAGGCTTGACTACTTTGGCATATTAAAATTCTTAAATTTTCAAACATAACTATGTAATAGGTATGTCATTTTGGTGGATTTATTCAATTACACAGTTATATCTATAAATTCAGGTATGTAGTCATATGGAATATGATTCAAAAATTGAAAACATGAAATTATGTCTTAATAAACCATCATAAACATGTACATTACTCATTTAGTAATCATTTCATCATTTAAAATTACATAAACCTTATAAAATACTTCGAAAACTAGCTTTTAATCAATTACTACAGATTTGGGATTCCAGAAATGACATTAAAGATATACTAGAATGTAGAGCATAATGAAACAAATTCAACAGAATAAATTTCAGGTCAAACGGACCATTCACGCGGCCTCACGCGCCTATTAAAGCCGATGCGTGGGATTACTTGCCTTTGATCCAAACAGGGCCTAAGCCTAAACCGATTTGGGCTTGGTTTCTGTATAACCGGTCTGGGTTGGTCTGGTTTGGTCCAACCCTGTCTATAATTGGACCAGTCTAGTTTGGTTCCAACCTGGGCCAAATTATTCGGGTCGGGTTCCTGGATAGGGTCGGCCTGCCCCAGTTCGGGGTATATTCGTCTAGTGTTGGCCCGATCAGGACCTATTCAGGTCGGGATCCTGGATCTGGTTGGGCTGCCCGCCTCGAGGTTTATTCGGGTCAGGTTGATCCGATTATGTTGTATCTGGGTCAGGTTTCTGGTCCAGGCCAGATTGACCCGATTCGGGGCATATCCGGGCGGGTTCCTGGCCAGATCGGGTTAACCCAATTCGGTATTATTGGGCCCGGTTCTAGTCCAGGTCGGGTCTACCCCCGATCCGGCTTTTTCTTTTTCTTCTTTTTTTAATAAAATCCAACGAGTGGATCTCACTCGCTTCTTTCACTTGCGCTTGGCGAAGCACTTGGTGTCCGGTGGCGGCGATTTTTGTATCGCAGTAATTGTCTCACGGAGATCTACACATTAGTATATTTTTCTTGTAATTTTGATTGTTGAAAAATTATCCGATTATTTTTAATCTCTTCCTTTTTCACCAAAAATTAAAATGAGAATCAAAAGGAATTTTTTTCTATGTTTTAATGGATTCATACATAACGATTCTATATTCAATGATTTTAAATCCATGTGGGATGACTCTAATACCACTGTAGGATTTCTAATTCTAATAAACATATATCAATCAATCCCATATGGAGAATAAAACACATTGAGCAATAACATAATCAAATAAAATAGATGGGACATACCTCTTCGTAGAATATTGATTTATGCCCTTGTCTTTCTTGATTCCCAGCAGAGATCTTCTACAGTCTCCTCTCCCTTGGGTATGGGTCTCTTTGATTTCATGCAGAGAAACTATAGGGACCCTGCTTCATATTTATAATAACCGTATATCAAATCTATTCCAATCCCATAATGGAATAGATTTGGTTTATAATAGGAAATGGATAATCAATCAATCATTGATTGGATTCCCACTAGTTATAAAAGAAAAGTAAGATAATGTTACCCATAATAATAAAATGAAAAGATTTTACATTTAAAACTATTTTCTTCAGTGGAAGCTGAGGTCCTCATCTGTGGTGAAGCTACATGGGCCACAAGCCAAGCGGCCAATTCATCGAAGCCCTAAACACAAGTGCGAGGATGTCAATTACTGACCCGAATCCAACATGGACCATAGAAACAATGCCCCTCGCTAGAGTGATGGGAGACATGATCTTAATCCCCAATAGCCAAGTCTTGATCATCAATGGTGCCGACAAGGGGGTTGCCAGTTGGGAACTTGGCAAAGATCTAGTGTTGAACCCGGTTCTGTACCAACCCAATAACCAGATCAGGTCTCCGTTCACAGTACTAAACCTGTCTACCATTCCATGTATGTACTATTCAACTGCAACTACATGACGGTCGAGTTTAGTGGGAGGAAGCAATCCCCATCATTACTACAACTTCACCGGCGTTCTTTATCCGACAGAATTAAGCTTAGAGTCATTCTCGCCTCCTTATTTGGATTTGAGATACTTCGGATTACGGCCTACGATCACCGCGCTGGTGTGATATACTAAGCTCAGATATGGCCAACGATTTGTGATACATTTCTCGATGTCGAGTCCACTGTACTACAGGAGGGTAAGGGTGACAATGGTGGCTCCATCTTTCACGACGCATTCATTCTCCATGAATCAAAGGCTATTGGTGTTTGGATAGCAGACATGTGATTCAGGTGACCAAGTCGTCGTATGCCATGGCTGTGATAACTCCAAGTTCAGCTTTCCTGGCACCTCCTGGATATTATCTTTTATACGTAATTCATTCAGATATACCTAGTGAGGGTATCTGTGTTCGCATCCGATGATATTTCCCTAATTTGAATAACCAGCCATGGAAAGGTGTATTTCTGTATTTGATTTTTTCTGCTCCTGAAGTACTGTGTATTGTGCAATAATATGTTCCTAAAAGGAATAACCAAGCTAAGTAGAACGCTGTATATATATATTTAATTTTTCCTGTTCATGAAGTACTGTTTCTTTTTTTAATAATGTAATTTTCGGTTTCATAGTTTGTTCTGTAAGCATGTGCCAAATGCCTTCATTATATTGCAGCCACAATCTTAATTCTTATATATTTGCATTTCCATTGCGATTAAAAGTATTAATTCCATCGAGCTAGGGAAGAATCTATTAGTGGGAACTCGGTCTTAAAAATCGTCTTATAAGGAACCAAGAGCAGCATGAGGTACATCAAGAAACCCTTCTTAGACCAAGATCATCTTGATCAAATCACATTTCAATCTCCATCTGCCCATCACACTGTAGATGGACCCCACCAATGCATAAAATATGTTGACAGACCCTTCCGGTCCAACACAAGCTTGATGACTTGATCCAACCCAACTTTTTCCTTCAAGACCATTAATACTATATCAAGTGCATTTCTATCCTGTTATATGCGCGTCTTAATGTTTATCGTCTCTCCATACAATAAGAGCATTCCTGTAATTTTCAAAGTGAGTAGTCTGCTGATTTTTCCTTTAACAGTTCCAATCCAAGGTGTCATCTTTATAATCAGTCCAAGAGAAAGAATTTCAAATTAATTTAATTAGTCCTCTTTGTTCCATTATAAAATTTTGTGTGCAAATGAAATTTTATATCAAAGTTTTCTATTAGAATAAGCTACATAGGCCATTGTCGAGTTTCAAGATCTTGACTTTTTAAGAGTTCATTCTTGTTGGGACACTGGATAAAGTTTTCATTGTTGGCAATATATAGATGACATGACAGTATGGCAAAGGTTGCACAACTGATTTGGCAATGTTCTGCTTATAGAGTGTGATGTACCAAGTTGACTTGATCTGGCCCATGAGTTGATCAGGTTTTGATCTGATACAGAATCGATCAATCCCTACATGAGTACAACGATGTTCTGAGCTTAATATATATGTTCCCCCATGTCTGGGAGCATCATGGCACATGTGGTAATAGTTTCATGACCAAAATTAAAGTTTTATTTGAGACTTTTCACTTAAAGGTAGGTTTTTATGTGTCCCACAGCATTTTTATGAGAATTATTACACATGGAAAATGTCAGGATGCGAGTTAGCTTCACAATGCAACTGGTCTCACATCAATCCTATAAGAATTTCAGAAAACCTATAATTGTTTTGCTTGAGTTTTTGGTACCTATTATTTAGGTCCAACTTGTATTTTTAATTGAGAATTGATGTTACATGTTTTGAAATAACATAATAACAATGCTAATCTTGTGGGATTGCTGATTTTTCGGAATCAGTTTTCCACAATCTATAGTGATGTGATCGTTTATAAACGGTACAAATAATTGATCTTATCCCCATAGACATCTTGATCTTTATCCATATTTTGAAATATTTGGATTCAAATTTCAAATTGTCCTTATCATTAACAACTCCCCTCAAGTTGTAGCAGGGCATTCTCTTAGCATCAACTTGTCCCTAAGAATTTGGAACCTGTATGATGGATAAGGGCTTGACGAACGCACCAGCTATTTGATCTTTGGTGGAGAGGAATTGAACATGAAGCCGGTTGGTAGCTACTAAGTGCTACGTGAAATGAAAATTCACCTAAATGCATGTGGATGGTTGGTAGAGTGTCGAAAAATTTGTAGACCATGGTTGATGCTTGATTTGAGCTACTAAAGTATTCATTTTGCAGTCTGCCAGTGTTCATCGATTAATTTGCTAAGAAATTGACATATCTTGTGACTGCAAAGGATATGTCAGGGCGTGTAAGGGTCACATACTGCAAGGCTCCAACTACACTTTTGTAGATGGTAGAATATGTAAGAGAGACACTGCAACTAACATAAAGACAAAGTGTAGTACTCATTGGTGTAGTGACTAGTTTGGATCCATCAATATCGTTTTTTTTTTCTTCATATATATATATATATATATGGTTTGGATCCATCAATATCGTTTTTTTTCCTTCATGTATATATATATAATATATATATATGCTGCTTTCCTCTTTGAAAAATGAATAAGGAAGTATCAGTTTTTGATCCTTGGAAGTCTAAGGAGAGAAAATGGGTAGTTAACCATGTAAATCACGCACACGGTGCCTGTTTTAACCCATAGAGTGATTTCTAAAGATGACACACATGCTTTGGCCGGTCTGGATTAGTGAATCCAGGTGGTTGGATCATATAAACAGTCTCAGTCAAGTGCCAATGTAAGAACGCATTACTAACATCGAATGATGTATAGGCTAATTATTAACAGTTGTAATGGAAAGAACCACTCTTACTGTTGTAGGTTTAACCACGGAACTGAATCTCCTAATAGTCTATTCCTTTATGTTGATTATTCCCTTTCACACTAGCCTTGCCTTGTAACATTCAATTGACTCATCAGCCTTTCTTTTTATTTTGAATACACATTTGCAGCCAACCACATTGTATGTTGGAGATGGTAGAACAAGTTTCCAAGTCCCATTACCGATGAGAGCATTATACTTAGTGGACATAGCATGTCTCCAGTGTTCTATCTTGTTAGCCTCAGTAAAACATGTAGGTTCAGACTCCATACTTGTTTCAGTAAAATGAGCTGATGGTAGGGGATATTGTGTTCTAGGCTTTGGGTCATATAGCAATTCCATATAATGTGTGTGAATTGGTGCGCTACGAATAGATCCAATTGGAGTGGAGGTACCGAAGTAGTGTGGTGAGGTGGAGAGCTTGATTTTGCAATAGGAATATCCACAGCAGTAATGCTTATATGAAATACAGTTATAGGAGATAGGATCTCAGTAGGAACAACATTAGTATTAAAATTAGTAATATTAGGATCCTCATGAGTGAGTGATGGTAGGGACTATGGTAATGGAGATTCATTGTGAAGATTACCTATCAACTTTTGCTGTCTAAAATCCTTAGAGGGCAGGCATGGACTGATGAAGTAAAGAGAGTGGGTGTGCCAACCTTGGAGTGAGATTGATGTAGTGTGACATTATGTTTCTATGGAAATTGTTGTTCAATAAAATGAACATGTCTAGCAAGATGAACTCTACCTGATGCTGGTCTAGAGTCTAGACACATATAACCATGGTGTAAAGGACTATACCTTGAAACACACACTTTTGAACTAAAATCAAATTTATGGGTCACATCCAAAATTTTTCATAAAGACGTAATCTTGCTCTAATTGATCCACCTTATGAAACAGATTATCCCCATAAAGAACAGGTGTGGTGATTCGATTAATTAAGAATGTAGTAGTATCAAAAGCATTAGAATTTTAGAGGAAGGAAAGCATGAGTGAGAATAGTCAAACTAGTATCTACAACATGTCTTATTTTTTGTTCAGCAGTCCCATTCTGCTCATGAATATGGGAACATACCAGATATATAATTCTATTTTGTTAAAGATACTAATTTAAACTTTGATATTCACCACCCCAGTCAGATTGGAATGCATTAATTAATGTTGAAAATTGACGTTCCACCCTAGCTTTGAATTTTACAAAAACTGAAGGAACCTTTAAATATTCGGAAAGAAAATAAATCCAAGTAAATTTAGTCTTATCATCAATGAAAAGAACAAAATACTTGTGTTCTGTGATAGAAGAGATAGGAACAGGACGCCATACATCACTGAATACTAAATGAAACATTTGATGACTAGTAGAACCAGTAGTAGGTAAAGACTGTTTATGAGATTTTCCTAGAAAGCATGAAGAACATGGAGATATAACAACAAACGAACAAGGTAGTCAATTTTTATTAATAACAATACGAATGGTATGAGGCTGAAGCTGTCCCAATCTAGTGTGCCAATCCGAAGCTGATACAACTTCACCAACGTGGGCGGTCAAGGAAGGAGAAGATGGTGGAGCTGGAATGACATCATGAAGTTGATATAACCCATCCTTAAATCTTCCTTTGAGCAGGGCATCTTGGTTACCTGATCTTTCACAACAAATTCGTAAGGGTGAAACTCAAAGTAGCACTTATTATCTTTTGTAAGCAGATGGATAGATAATAAGTTCTTAGTAATATGAGGCACATTTAGAATGCGAGAGAAATGAAATCGACTGGGGTTAGATGATGTAATAAATTGAGAAGATCCAATATTACTAATATCTAAACCAGTGCCATTACCAACCATTAGTTGATCCTTACCCTCATATCCTTGGGAGATATTCAGGTTGCCATGATCATTGGAGACATGATGAGTCAAAGCAGTGTTTGGAAACCATTCCATATGTGGTCCAGAAGGAGTGGATAGAAGACCCGCCATATTTGTAGTAGGGTGGACAGATGTACTGCTATTATTAGAATAGCGAAAGTAGCATTTACTGGCAGTATGATTCGTTATGTTGTTGATTTGGCAACGGTCCCTCTTTTTGGATTTAAATCCAATCTCATGATGATACACATTTTCAGTATCATGTGAAGTGAGTGGAGATGGATTGACAACATTAAAGGGCTTTGAAGCAAGAGAATAATGAGCTTCAAGAAAAGTTGGTGCATACTTCATACGCATCTCATGTGAATAGAAGACCATGCAATTCACTAAATGGAACAGCTTCGGATTTCATTGATATTGCAACAACGATTTCACTGAAGTCACTTCCAAGGTTCCAAAAAAAATAGCATTTAATTCTTCTAAGGAAATAGGCTTATTGGTAGTAGACAATTGATCTAAAATGTATTTTACCTTTTAAAGGTAAGTGGAAATAGACTTGTCACTCTTGTATTTTGTAGTTGTAGGATGCTAGTGTGGGAAAGAATACCAAAAGCAGTTTGAAGAGCTCTCCATACCTCAGAGGCTGTCAACAGGCCAATATTATAGGGAAGAGTATCCACTATTAGAGATGCTTATAACCAGCTCATAATGAGCTGATTTCTTGTTCCATTCTGTATATTCCAGATTGAGTACCACCATCTTAGTACCATCAATAATAACTGTTTGAGGAAGACATTTTAACGAACCACTTGGCTTCGGAGAATGGAAAGCAGCTATGTTTTCCATAAAAGAAAATTATCACATGAAAGCTTGACAGTAAGATGTTGATGATAGGTGAAAGGAGAAGAAGAAGAAGTAGTCATTGTTGAGAAGATTGCAAATGTTGCAGAAGAAATTGGAGAGGCTATTAAGAATACAATGGGATAGATCTTGATAGGTTTTAATACCATGTAAGAATTTCAGAAAAACTAGAATTGTTTTGCTTGAGTTTTTGGTACCTATTGTTTAGGTCCAACTTGTATTTATAATTGAGAATTGACATTACATGTTTTTGAAATAACATACTTACAATGCTAATCTGGATTCGGGAGGAGGGGCGGCGACCCCAGTGGATGGTCGATATTCCTCTGATCTTCCGATCTTCACTACCATCGACTATACCCTAAGGATCACACCAAGGATTCCAGGTCAACATAAAAACCAAAACAGACTTCTAGTAACAAATGTATACAACACATTACACATTTCCATTGGCAAAGAAATGGATTCCGATCACTCGTAGATTGTCCTTAAAAAAAAATATAATCATTTTCAATCCCAAGAAAAATAACGGATTGAGATCTTTTGTAGTGAGGTTACCCTATAATGAACTGTAGTGAGAATCTCACCCATTCAAAATTAATTGATACATATTTTAATTCATTCAAAATGTATCGAAATATATACAGATCCACTTTAAGTGGGTGAAATCCTCACTCTATGCTTCACCACAAAAGATCTTTTTCCAAAAACAACAGTCTTTTTTCTTGACCCTGGTTTGGAGTCAACACCGACTGCCCTTCATGCTGACTCAGTGATGATCATAGAAATCATAAACATAAGGAATAATATTGATATTTAACCTGATCAAATAGCTGCCACCGGATTGGTGTCAATAAAAAAATTCCCTTGTTGACAGCCTGACAATTATGTTGTCAGTGACAATTATGTTGTTAGTTTTTTTTTTTTTTTTAAAGAAGGTTTTTTTGGACGATTTTGTTTTTTAGATGAGATGCTTCAAATCATATTTTAATTTAGCTCGATAAGTAAATCAGTCAAACTTTCTCTAATATATAATACCGATTTCTACAAATCAAAAGAAGACACTCTACCCCAATAGAAGATAATATAATTCAGTTTTGTAATTCTTTATAGGCATAAGGTTTCGGTTGCGCATGTGATTGACCGTATTTTTTATAATGGATGAAACTAGAAGAAACTGGTGTAATCTCAAACTACTCTCTCTTATTGAATTAAGGGTTGAGGCATTGATCATCGCAAACAGTCATGGCCCATGAACAAAAACAGTCACCTTCTTCTTCAAATAAGAGATTTTATTACAAAAATGGTCCACTTGATTTAGGCTTTTGGTTTCCTTTGAAAAAATGTATGTTGATTCAGCATATCAAAATAATATGGACTATTACAGTCCATATGTATCCGATCTTATATCGATTTCTAGGGTGACGAATATCTACTCTGATACTGCAAACTAAAATCATTATTGAGCCATTATAAAGTCCCATCAACTCCCAATTAATCAAAGAATCAAGTACAATGCATGAGGAGAAAAAATTGAACTACATAATAAATAAACCTTTCTATGATTTGTTCTTCCTATCAGGAGCATATTAAATACAAATTAATTGAAGTTAAAAGCTACAATATATCACCTACATTTGAACCCAAATCCCCTCACTAGGTACACCTTTATTAACCAGGAATAAAAGATAATATCCGGGAGGTGCCAGGACAGTTGAACTTGGAATCGTCACATCCATGGCATAGGACAAGTTTGTGATTGCAGTCACATTACTACCTTCCAAAACCAACAGTCTCTGATTCATGGAGAAGGAGTGCGTCGTGAAAGATGGAGTCACCATTGTTACCTCTAAGGTGCTCACATTCACCATACCCAACACCGAGAACTGTATGTTCATATCTTGCCCATAAATTAGCTTTGTATATGACGCCGGGCTGATGATCCGAGGCCGTAATCTGGAATGGCCCCTATGCAAATAACCAGGTAAGAATGCTTCTAAGCTTAATTCCGTCGGAAAAAGAACGCCAGTGAAGTTGTAATATTGATGGGGATTGCTTCCTCCCACTAGAACTCGACCGTCACGTAGCAATATTGCAGTCGAATGGTACACACGTGGAATGGTAGACGGACTTAGTACTGTGAATCGAGACCCAATCTGGTTATCGGGTTGATATAGAACCGGATTCAACACTGCATCTCTGCCATATTCCCACCCCGCAGTCCCCTTGTCCACACCATTGATGATCAAGACTTCGCCATTGGGGAGTAAGATCATGTCTCCCATCACTCTAGCTAGAGGCATTGTCTCCAAAGTCCATGTTGGATTCGGGTCAGTAATTCGGATCCTGGCACATGTGTCTAGGGCTTTGGTGAAGTTCCCATAAACGGCATCCTGGTATGCGCTCCATATAGCTCCACCACAAATGAGAACCTCAACATTCACAGAAGACTGTTGTAAGTTCCTTAGTGGGAGTAGAACTGAGGATCCGGTCCACGGGTAGGTCCGAGAATTATAATCTGGTATTGATGGATAAGTTCGAACGACAGAGTTGCTCGTGTAGTTGAACAAGATTGCTAAATCGTAGGCGAAGATAAATAAGTTGCCATCCACATTCAAGTGAACAAAAGGGTAGAGATTACCAGTTTGTTCTA
The DNA here is from genome assembly GCA_028583415.1 of Protea cynaroides. Lineage (NCBI taxonomy): Eukaryota > Viridiplantae > Streptophyta > Magnoliopsida > Proteales > Proteaceae > Protea > Protea cynaroides. The sequence goes on along the minus strand of CM053265.1, from coordinate 77,063,818 downwards.
GAAATGTTAAATTGAATACAGTTTCAGTTGGTGAGGATTTCGGATAGAACTCGTAACTGTTCTGTTGGCCGCCGATGATGATCATCCGTCCATCTGGCAGTATTTGATTGGTGGCATACCAACGTGATTGAATGAGTCCACCTTGAATCTCTTGCCAATCACAAGTATCACAAGGCTGGAAAGTCCTCACCACATGATCACCATCATTGTATCCTCCAGATTGGATGAGGACGCCGTCAGCATTCACTGCACCGGAAGAGCACCAGGTATCGGTTAGGACCATAAGGGGCCGTATAGAATTAGTAGCTACATCATACTCTGCTGAGTGAGCACTGCAGTCATATTTGATGACTTCATCATAATAGTCATTCCGGCATCTGCCTGCAGGCAAAGAGAGATTGGAAGTGCCAAAGTCTGTGCGGTCGAAGATGATGACACGATCGTTGTTGAGCAGTTGCATGTGCATGGCCGAGATGCCAATGCTTTTCTGGAGGAGCCACCATTTACCTAGTGATTTTGCGGATGCAACAGAAGTGAGAATGAGGAAGAAGGTGGAGAAACAAAGAATTTGAGATAAAGCCATGAAGAGTAATTGCATTCGTTGGTATCTGGTTGAGGAGCAGGATGAAAGCTTGATGATGAAGATGTGTTCAATGTATATGGGAAGAAAACGAAGTTTGGATTCTTTTTTTTTTAATATAAACGTGGTTTGGGATTGGAAGCTGTCAGTCTGGTGATTTTTTATTATTATTTCTGTTTGTTGCAAGTCTGTACCTCTGATTAATGATTCGTTCTACTTCTGCAACAGGGCTGCTTACATTTTAAAACTCCAACTCAAAACTTCGATTCCTTAGTTTAGCTCAGGCTGGTCCTAACCTTGACTAAGGGCCTAATAAGGTGGGTCCTATCTTGCCGGGCTTAACCCGGCCAGCTCAATTCCACTTTGATTGACCTTGATTGTGGTCAGGGCCGGGCCAGTTGGCCCTATTCTGACTTCAAATTGCTCTTTTGTGATTGTCATGAGTAGTAAGTTAAATGTTTTCTTTTGGGGTTTAATGAGAAATGAGAAATTTAGAATTGAAGAAATAAAGTATATAAACACAACCCCTAAAAGCTCATTGCGGCCCGGGTCAGGCTTCCCCTGAGGGTTTAGCACAGGCTCAGTCCAATCCTGTTAGGGTTTAATAAAACATAGGCCAGAATCGATTTTTTTTGAGTTCGAGATGGGTTCAAAAGGGTTCGGGTTCATAAGGCCAACTTTGCTCCCCTTAATTCGTTCATTCCCACGTTTTGCTATGACACCCAACAAACTTATAATTTTTTCCATGTTTTATCTTAAGTTCTCATTGACAAGGTTCAAGTATGGGTATTGGATACAGTCTTGACCTGACTAATACCAAAATTGATACTGATTGATTTTATAGGCGATAGTTTCAAACGCATGCCCAATAGTGTTTAAAAGATAATAATTTTTTTTTAAATTAGTATTGAATCAGTATCTATTAATACACGGTTGATCTGATACTGATTACTAAAACTATATACGCTCATTAATACTTAAAAAGTTCAAAATTAGGATATGAGCTTGATGATCATTTAATAAAATTTGAAATTTATCCTTTTATTTCAAGAAAATTAAAAAAAAAAATTTGAAGCTATAAAAATACAATTTATGTAGCATAATTTAGTAAGTTCCAACTAGATGCTTTTGTAACAATCGCAAAAGACAATCTTAACACCCAAATAATAAGAAAGAGATGCTTTTTGCAAAGGTGGAGAATCATGGAGGACTTCTAATATTGGGCTGGCTTCCTTCTAAGCAAGTCATCACTTCATTGGGATTTGGGACCACAGACTTTCTGTGATTAACAAATTCAACACGGTTTCCTGCTGCTGGTTTTGTTTTAACTACTAGATGATTGTCATAATTATATGAGTATCTTCTATATGATATATTGGTCAGATGGTTTTGGTAGAATCTTATATATATTTATCTTAAGTATCATGGCCTAACACGTAAAACAATGGTTCTTGGTCTTGAACTCTCTTGTGCTGATTTTGATTATGGGAAACTATAGTTTTTCAGCACAGTGAAAATAAGGTTGCCTATATTAATCTCTCTCTAGAACATAGTTAATTAATACACATATTAAATCTTGTATTGTTTTTTGGTCGTATAATATATGTTTTGCATATCACATTGAACAATCTAGGAAAAAACTTTATACGGTTAAGATCATTGTATAAACATGTATTAAATGTTCTACCATATTATATATATATTACAAAAAATAAAAGGTAAACATAAAGGTAAAACGATTTTTCGTTTATAAATCGAGTTTTTTTTTTTATTAAAAACTTTAAAACCCTCTCGAGGTGATGAGTAAATATTAGAGTTTTTTTTTATGAAAACTTTAAAACTCGTTGGACTCTGGATCCGAATTGTTTCCTCTCTGTACCTTAGGGAGGAGGGAGACGCCCCCGTTGGATGGTCGACACGTGGCTTTCAGAATAATCCGAGCCCCACGTCCAAACTTACACCCCTGTTGGCTCGGCTTGTCGGCTGGGTGTCGGCTCGAATGTGGGGTTCGAATTTCTCCAAAAATCACGTGTCGGCCATCCGATGAAGACATTTCCCTCCTCCCTGAAGTACAGGGAGGAGACTATTTGAATCCTTGAATTCCTCCCTTCCACCGAGTCTCGAGGTAACTAACTATAGGTGACGACTAAAGTGGGGTGGACTTTGGCTTCAAGAAAACTTAACTGCACCCAGATTCTTCAATACTGATTTGACATAAATGAAAAATAATATTAAAACAAGCTGTTTTCTATAAAAGACTCATGGGTCATGAGACTCGGAACGAAATCTTCTCCTCCTCGACTCCCCAGTTCTCACCCCATTTCATTATTGAAGTGTATTAGAGTTCGAGCTAATTCATACTTCAATGGTGAGATAAGGTAAGAGTTGGGGAGTCAGGGAGGAGAGGGTTTGGTTCCGTGAGATTCATGATCCATTTGCATGACCGTATAAAATAATAACATTACTTTAATCTTTATTGTTTTTTAGAATTTAATATTTTAATATTTATTTTGTTTTTAATCCAAATTTTTAATATTTTAATATATTTCTCTCTCTCTCATGGATTATAAAGAAAAACCAATCAATCGGTTTAATATCTTATTTTATATTATATTATCTAATTCTTAATATTCATTTATATTTTTTTAATCATATAGTTTTTTAATATATCAGTGTATAATAATTGTTTAATATATCAATATGTATTGTCATTTTTTTATTTCGTATTGTTCAAATTTTATCGTTTATAATACGTATCATTCGTTTTCTTTTTTACCTTTTTTAAAAAAATGAGATCATATTTATGACTGTCCCGTTTAATTTTTGAATCGTTTTAAATGATTCGTATCGGTCAAAGTTTTTTTCTGATTCCATATTAACTAACTATGCTCTTGACTTCCACATCTCTTCTTATCTCTTTTCAGTTTCTTTTAGTTCGAAGTCACCTCATGGGATCCAAATCGTCTCATCCTAGTAGTTTGGGAGGAGGGGCGGTGACCTCAGTGGATGGTCGTCGCGTGGGAGTCGGATGAATCCGACCCCTCCGTTCGAGCCGATAAACCGAGCCGATAAGGAAGTGTCGGTTCGAACAGAGGGGTTGGATTCATTCAACCGTCATGTGACGACCGTCATGTGACGACCATCCACTGGAGTCGCTGCCCCTCCTCCCTGAAATACAGGAAGGAGACGACTTGAATCCCACCTCATGCCTATTACAGGGAGGAGACCATTTTAATCCCACCTCATGCCTATTACAATTGACTCTCTCTCTCTCTCTCTCTCTTTTCCCTTCTTCATCTAAATTGCCACCTCCTCCCCCTTCTAGATTCTTTCTTTATCTTTCTTTTTTATGTTAAATCCATGCCTCGTCAAAAGAGCTCTCAGGTGGATTCTAGCTGTTTAACAGGGGCTTCATTAAATTATTTAAAAAAAAGTTTTGTCCTTTGAAATAAGGAATAGTCGGCGGGGTCTCTTTTGCAATTTCAAGAGTTAATTAAATATTGATCAGCGCCACATCACGGCTGATAGGATCTGACGGATAATGTCGATGAGCAAAAAGGAGTAGGTTGGGTGACGCGAAAGATTCCTCCACGAGCATCGTGAGTATATAGATGGCACATTTTAAATCAGTGTAATGTGTCACACATAATTAGGACATAATTAGGGTTTGATTGGGTGCTCTGTCAAGTACGAAAATCGTGATAAGGATTACGATAAAATGGACGACATTCAACCCGCAAAATCCATTTGCGCCAACTCTTTTTCCGAAGATCTAATGACGCAGAACCCGTCTTTTGAAGCATGATCCGATGGTTGGAATTTCAGTCGATCGTGCGTGATACATAATATTTTGGTATAGAAATCTTCTCCCGCTTGAGTTTAGGCATGAGAGTTGGTGATTCGGATGGATGACCATCATCTGGCTCTCTAGTGAATCCAAGCCGATACCTCAACTGATAAATTGAGCCGACAAAGAAGTGTTTACAACGGTTGTTCAAAAAAGATCAACCATTTGAATGGACTAATAATGATACTACTGTAATCCAATATCTTAAAAATAAAATTCAACATTTATCCCTTTGTATTTTCTTAAAACAAGAAATTATATTATTCTTGAGACCGAAGCCTCCAACGAACATTGGGGAGCTGTTCTCAAATATAAACGACTGAAAAATTCAAAAACAGAAGAACACTGTGGTTATAATTCTGACAAATTCAAAACTGTCGAAATTAATTACATTATCTATGAAAAAAAAAATTTAGCTATTATATATAGACTAAAACGGTTCAAAATTTATTTAGCATCTGATAAATTCGTTATACAAACGGATAATCAGGTCGTTAAGGATTTCTTAAAATCTAAAAAACGGGAGGAAAACCCTCGCCGAATAAATTGGTTTAATTTTATTAGTCAATTTCCTTTTGAAATAGAATATATTAAAGGTTCTAACAATATTTTAGCTGACTTTTTTAACAGGGAATCTGAAAGTCTCAAGTTTTTGCTGAAGGATGATCTGGTAATTTATCTGTATATTAGTACAAAATACTCCATATCCATCAGTGATTTGAAAATCAAAGAGTTAAGCAAACTTGACTGCATCATAGAGTTTGACGATCGAGTGGATGAAGAATTGCTCGTCTTTGATTTGTCGAGCCATTGTCAATGCTTCATTAGCTTCAAGTTGTAATGGGCCTACTAGATCAATATCAGACGGTCTGGTAAAGGCCCAAATTTGATAAGGCGTATAAAACAGTTCTCTTCACCGTCAAGAGTTTCAAAAATATTTAGTTCTAGAATATAATTAAATTTTCATGTGTCAGCAACATAATAAAACATGGCTTTTATCATATTAGAAAAATGATTAATTAAATCGACACTGGTATTTTTAAAATAAACTCTAGAGATTAATCCCCAAGAAAATTCTATTTCATTCCAAGGGTGGAGTTTCAAGTAAAAACTTAGACGCAGATGTTTGTATTTATTTCAAACAATCTTTCATAATATTGGATTAAAATATTAGTAAAGATTGTATATTGTTCTTCATTACAGATTGTTTTAATCTGATTGAAGAGATCAACAGGGAGAATCTAACGACTTTTTTCGCTATTTACTTTATTATCTCTGATTAATGTAGAATGTGTTTTGGTTTAACAAAAATGGGGATAGCCTATACGAGATCCTGATTGAACCATTGGTTTATTGACAGTTCATCACACCATTCTGATTAGTGCAGAATTAGGGTGTGACACCCGTAAACTCCTTTACCATTGGTGGAATCACATGATGTATAAATGTAGGCACAACAGTGCTAGGGATCACTGAATTAGAAAATACAAGGACTTCATCAAACTCCAAGCTTTTTAGTTCTACTAATTCACATGAGTCTTCAATGAACTTGGCATGAACATTCTTGACTATTCGATTGGTGTTACTGGGACAATAAAATCTGAACCCCTTGGCATAAGCAGTCCTTAGATCCATAACATTTTCATGAGGGTTATATAATCTGGCTTCTGCTCTATATCCCCAAACATGTAAATGATTCAAGCTCGATTTTCTACCAGTCCATAGCTCAAAAGGTATTTTGGGAACAATTTTACTCGGCACCCTATTGAGTATGTAAGCGGTAGTCTTTAGAGCTTCCCCCCACAGAAACTCTGGAAGATTGATGTTACTAATCATACTTGTCATCATATCTTTTAGAATCCTATTCCTTCTTTCGAGAACTTCATTTTGTTGAGGGGTTCCTGGCATGAAATATTGAGCAATGATGTCATGCTCTTGTAAGAACTTGACAAAAGGACCAAGGTGTTGATTAGAATCACCAGGCTTACCATAATATTCATGCAATATTCCAATTCTGGACTAACTAGTAGTGTGATGAACCTTCATAAGAACCAATGGTTCAAACCAGGATCTCATATAGGTCGTGCCAACCATATTAAACCAAACACATTCCACAATAATAATCAGAGGTAATAAATAAATAGTGAAAGTCTTTACTAATAATGAACTGAGGTCTAAGAGTAATAAATAAGTATTTAAATTCAACTATCTCCAAATAACTCAAAACATAAAGTAAATAGTCTATTACATGTTCCAAAACTTAATTGTAAATAAACTACTCGAAAAGACATTGGAAGCACTAGGAAGACGGATCATACGCATCTTCTACAACTTGCATGTCCATGGTCACACCCCAATTCTGAACCAACCAGAATGGTGTGAGTGAACTGTCACTGAACCAACAGTTCATACCAGGATCTCGAATAGACCATGTCCACTCATACAAACCATTGCACATAACCACAATCAGATTATAAATAGTACAGCGGAAGTCTTTAAATAAATGAACTGAGAATCTATTGATAAAATTAAATAAAATATCTAATTATTCAAAATCCAAATATAAACTAAATATCTTTACATCTCTTTAATCCAACTGAAGATAATTAAAATAAATAAAAATCTAGTCAAAGGTACACGCAAAAAGAACACTCGCATGAAGCGTCATGCTCGTCCTCTCCTGCCTGTACATCCAGAGCAGCCACGCCACCATACGTCGGCGCGTTCAGATAGTCATCTACTGTGTAACCTGCATCAACATCTAAAAAAAATAATGTACGTACAAATGGTGAGCTCACAACTTAGCTCAATAAGACAATCAGACAGTTTCACAATATTATGCATGAGTAATAATTATTTTATGTTGTGGTCTGGTTTAAGTTTGCAATGTGCTATAGAAAGGTTCGGAGGTCGCCTCACCTCTATACACGAGTATGTGGCATCGCACTGTAGATCACACCACCACCGACCCACATGCACCCATCATGGAATAGAGATAGAGCTAAGGTATACCCGCACCTACCCTGATACTCCACCCATGCCAGTACCTAAGCCCCTACTGGCCAGGGCTTGTAAACTGGGCTCGCAACTAATCAATCCTATATGTCATCAATGTAGGCTCTATCCCAGTACAGCCGTCTACGACATAGAGATAGAGCTAGAGCATGCAGGCCAGGCTGGAGACCACAATGCCTCACCTCCCCCTGATACCCTACCCGCAACAAGCATACTAGGATAGAACAATATGCAGGTAGACCCCATCCCAACATAACTCCCTACGGCATAGAGATAGAGCTAAAGCATCGTGGTCAGGCCAGCGTCAACATCGGAGACCACAGTGTCACATCATCATGGTCAGGTCAACGTCAACATCGAAGACCACCGTGCCACGACCTTCCCCTGATACCCCACCTATACCAAGCATGTTAAAATAGAATACTACAAAAGATGCCAGAGTGAGGAATGATCCCAGGCCTCATGTCCTTCCCATTCCACACTCCAACGGAAACAATCACATGCCTAACAATCACATCCTATCATATGGAATATGCATGAACAATAATAATAACTGAAAATAAAAGATGGCATGTGAATATGCACAAACATTACATCATATATTCATGGTCATTAACAAAGATTTACTGTCCATTAATTATTAGGGTTTAGGTCAGATTCCCTTACCTGACGCTCGTTTGATAGCTTGCTCCATGTCGTAAGATCCAAACGTGCTATCACAAAGTCCTACATAATATTAGGGTTCAATTAGAATAGTTTCTTAGGGTTTACGTTGGTCGAAAAACCAACAGGGTTCCAAAACCAGTCTTTCAGAGCTGACCGGTTGCAACATACCGGTCGCATCACTGTAGAAAGCTAGTAACCGGTATGGTCGACCGATATGTCTCCGGAAGACCATACATTAGGTTTTTCAACTGTCGTCGATCAATCTCCATGGATTTTCAGGGTTTCTCCTATCCATTCTAAGTTTGAGCTTTGAGTTAGAGTTATCTCCAACTCATACAAGTCTAGTTTTGATGACAATCACCCTAGAACTCGAATCTAGGGTTTGACGGTAAATTAGGGTTTAATGTCCAATTAGGGTTTTAAATCAATACCTGCTTTGCATGGTATAGATCCATCCATACAACTATCCTAGAGTCATAGAGTAAGAAGAATGATTAAAACACTTACCGTCAACTGACGTAAGGTGAGCGTCGTCGAACGACAATGGCGGCACTTCCTTCTTCTTCCTAACTTCTTCTCCTTTCCCACCTCCTTCTCCTCTCCAGGATTTGTGAGAGTTAATGGAAAGGATTCTAGGAGGCTTAGAGGGGTTAAATAGGCTAGGATTAGGATTTAGTAACCCTATTAGGATTAGGAAGGTCCAGGTATTAGGATTTAAGAAAGTGGGAACCGCAAAGATCCAATTCTGGATCTTAGTAGTTTGCTGCGCAGACCATACCGGTCGACCGGTACCAAGACTGGTACCATCGACCAGTCAACATAACTAATGATTATTTGACCGTCTTTGTTCCGATTCGTACCTGTTTGTCATCCGCTCGTCCCGTCTGGCCCGGTGATGATCGGAAGACCTGTTACAACATGAAATCAAGGTTTAGATTGGGTTCTCGGAGTACGAGTCTTATAGTCCATACGGCGGCACATTCATATAGTCTTCCACTGTGATACATGCATCCTCAACTAAAAATATACGATGTCAAAAGAGTGAACACACATCATGACTCAGTGAGCAAACAAAACAATATGCAAACATATGCATGCATTCAATTCAAATCTTTGGTATGATTTTAAGTTTGCAATTGTGTTATAGAAAGGATTGACAGCCATCGCACCTCTATATGCGAGTGTGTGAATCTGTCCAATGGATCAAACACCATTATCGTCCCACATACACCCACCATGGAATAAAGATAGAGTTAAAGTGTCTAGATCACATACTGCCAATACTTCTCCTGATGCCCTACCCATACCAATACGTAAGCCCCTATTAGCGAGGGCTTGCAAGCTGAGCTTGCAACTAACCAATCCTAATGCCATCCAAATATATCCAAGGTCTTACCCCAACATCCCTTAATATGTCCATAAAGATAGAGCTATAGTCTAGTAGCCAGGATGAACCACAATGTCACGTCCTCCCCCTGATGCCCTATAGCATACCAGTTATGCTAAAGTAACGATGATACGACGATGTTAGTGAGTAGGACTGAGTAGAGATAGAGCTAGAGTCTGGTGGTCAGGATGAACCACAATACCACGTTCTCCCCCTGATGCTCCACTGGTATCCAACGCACCAACCACAAACATAATCACATGTCTATTCCTAGCGTCATCATCATGTTATAGTAAACAGAAACAAATATGCATGAGCAAACATATCACAGTAATATTGGATAATATGTGAGATGCACATTACAATCATACAAGCATATAATCATTCATGGCATTGGACACAATAAAGAAACATTGCTTGTTATTATCCAATTAGTTTAGGTCTTGCTCCCTCACTTGTAAACAATATTTGATCCCCTTCCAGGCCTCAAAAACCACTTTGAATCAACTAGGAACCTAGGGAATGTATGGACTTAGGTAATGGTTCATTCGTATCAAGTCACAGTAGTCAAAAACCTTGTTTAGTCTCAAAATATGCTTCTTGTTTACGTGTGGTCTCAGTATATGTTGACCACACGATGTGCGGTCGATACGTATGGTCGTGCATCATGCGACCACAGCATGTGACCATACGTTTCCTGTCATCTTATCGAATAGCTATGGTCGACTTTGTAGTCGCATATCATACGACCACAGCGTGTGACCATACGATGTTTGGACAATTTCTTCCTTCAATCCGAATCCTCATGAGTCGATTTCTCGGCTCATCAATAAGGTTCATCCCAGAGTCAATCTAAGACCATCAATTTATAATTTCACATGTCTAATTATCTTAACCAACTCTCCATGAGTCTCCTTTGAGATTTACTTAAGGAATTTCATGGTTGAGACCTTTCATTTATTCAACACCTCAGTTTACCATGGTAATCCTATTCTATGCTTAAAGAGACAAAGCTCATACCTTAACTTGATGTAGTGGACTAGAGCCTTCTCCTCATCTCTTAGTTTTCTTCTCGAAATCTTCTACTCCTTCTTTTCCTTTCTCTTTCTCTCTTAGGTTTAGGGTTAAAGGTTGTTCCAAAAGAGTGAGAGAAGGTAGAGGGACGTCCTTTATATAGAGAGAAATTCTCCATATAGGGTCCTCCAACAATTTAGAAAGAAATCTCCTTTGATTTAGAATGTTTTCAAATCAAAGAGTCTAACCTAGCAACGTGCGGTCGAGAGGTATAGTCATAAAATCCGTCGACCACATCCCTCACAAGTATTGACCATACGACCCTTTTTGATTGATCTTAATTTCTTCATCGTATGGTCAACCATACCAGTTCAGGTAGTCAACCATACGACTTAACTTGACTGTTTTTGGGTCAATTAACTGACCTGGTTTTGTGATTTCTTCACCTGGTTGGTTCACTCGATTCGATTATGATGGGAGACCTAGCACAACATGGTTAGACTGGGTTAGTTGAGTACGGGTCTTACAATTCACCTCCTCGATCTGATCTAACAAATTTTGTCTTTTTTGACAAAATATTCTCTACTTCTGTCTTGTAAATCTTAAAGACATCCAACGAACTAGATTTGTCAGTCAATAGGTAAACAAAACTATATCTAGAATAATCATCAATGAAGGTAATAAAATATCGATGACCTCCAATGAAGGGAGAGGGAAAAGGACCACTGATGTTAGTATGAATCAGTTCCAACAAGTCATTGCTGCGAACCGCCTTCTTCTTCCTATTTCTGATCATTTTTTTTCTTGATACAGTCCACACAGACAGGCATATCATCAAACTGTAGAGGTTTTAGAATTCCATCTATAATGAGTCTCTTTATACGCTCTACCGTAATATGTCCTAAGCGCTTGTGCCAAAGAGTAAAGGATGACTCATCCAGCATAGGACGTTTAGAAGAAAAATTCAAAATCAGAAAAGGTGCTAAATTCAATTGATATAAACCATTCACTACCATGCCATTTTCAATTACAGTAGAATCCAGACATAAATCAAAATCATTTTTATTAAAACTCAAACGGTATCCTTTGTTCACTAGTCTCGATGTAGAAATCAAAATATTTTTTTATTGAGGGAACATATACAGTGTCTTCTAAATCTACAAAGACTTATGAAGTCAGAAACAATTTAACAACTCCAATGGCCTCCACTGCAACTCTCACACTGTTCCCTACGAACACACTGACCTCATCCCTACTTGATTCTCTCCAGCTTAGAAACTCCTGCAAGGAATGGGTAACATGAATGGATGATCCAGAGTCAATTCACCAAGGATCTATAAGAGCATCAACCAAAAAGAACTCAAAACATACTAGAGATAGATGAGTATCAGATTCTTTCTGTTTACTTAACCAGGCCTATCTGCCTTGACAATCTTTCTTCATATACCTCTTCTTTTTGCACCAGAAGTATTATACGATATTCAAGTCTTTCTTATCATCATTTCCTTTTGAGGCATCTGTTTTATTATAGGGCTTTCCATTGCCCTTCTTGAAAAACTTTCTGTTCTTCTGAGGCCCTATGCCTTCAATTCCCTTTCCCTTTTTAGTAAAAGGTTTGTGCTGGACTAGATTGGTACTCTCAGGTTGCTTCTTTTTTAACCTAATCATCTTCTTGAGACACTACAAGAATGTGGGTTAATGGCGGCATTTTGGCGGAGGGATACAACGGCGTTTATTATGAACCGCCACTACTGATACGCCTATGGGGCGTTTCTTACCAAACACAACTAATGAAATTATCTAATGCGACATTTATAATAAATGCAGCTATTTTTATGGTTGAATGCGGTGTTCCTTGGGAAACGGAGTTATTGTTATTGTCCAAGGCGGCGATTTATTGAACATGCAGTCATTGTTGCGGTTTAATGTGGCGTTTCATCAAAAAACGCAACGATAATTATTTCTGCATGCATCGTTTGTATGTAAACGCCAGCATAAACTCTTGTACAATGCGGCGTTTGCTAATGGGCTGTTTGATAAAACTTCAACTCTAGGATTCTTATTTATGGTTCAAATTTTTACTCCAACTTCAAAAGGATTCAAGAGTATGAGGGAATAGAAACATGTTTGTTAACCTAATTTAGTCATGGATTCCAGAGTAGTGGTGGGGGGTGGCAGATGGTTGCACTAGTGGTGAGTGGTGATGGTTGGTGACGGTGGTGGTGGGTGGGAGGTGGTGGTGAAGGGTGGCGGTAGGTGGGTGGTGGTGGTAGAGGGTGGTGGCAGTGGTGGTGGGTGGTAGTGGATGGTGGTGGCGGTGGTGGTGGGTGATAGTTGGTGTTGGTGGTGGGTGGTGGTGGGTGATAGTTGGTGTTGGTGGTGGGTGGTGGTGGGTGATAGTTGGTGGTGGTGGTGGGTGGTGGTGGTGGTGGCGATAGTAGGTGGCGATGGGTGATGATTGAGGATGGTGGTGGTGGCAGTGGTGATGGGTGGTAGTGGATGGTGGTGGCGGTGGTGGGTGGTTGGTGGTGGTGGCGACGATAGGTGGTGGTGGGGTGATAGTTGGTGGTGCTGGTAGGTGGTGGTGGCGGTGGTTGGTGGTTGGTGGTGGTGGCGATGGTAGGTGGCGGTGGGTAGTGGTGCCAGTGGTTGGTGGCCGGTGGTTGGAGGTGGTGCCGATGGTAGGTGGCGATGGGTGGTGGCGGTGTGGTGGTGGTGGTGGTGGCGGCAGTGGGTGGTGGAGGGTGGTGGCGGTGGTGGGTGGTGGCTGGTGGGTTGTGGTGTTGGTGGTGGTAGTTGGTGGTAGTAGTGGTGTTGGGTGATTTTTACTCCAAAATTGTGTTCTGAAGTTGAAAAATATCTATTTGATGCTCCAAAAAATTGGATTCTAGAGTTCATTTGGAGCCGGTTCACTCATGGATTCTCTAGAAGTCCGAACCGGATTACCAAACAGACTTCTACTCCATTTATACTCTAGAAGTCAGAATCCAACTTCTGAAGTGTTACCAAACACCCCCTAAAGATCGCTTTTTTTGAATATATACAACAGTACGGCGTTTGTCTTTATATACGCCGGGATTAATAATGTACGAAGCGGCAGTTTACATAAACCGCCGTCGTAGGATTTTCACTTCCCGCGCCCTTCTCTTGCATATTAGGATTTCTGAATTAAAATTTCTTTTAACTTTCAGTTTCCCTCTCTCTCGATTGTTCTCACTCTAGCCCTAACCCTTTCACGCATTCTCTCTCCTCTTTCCTGTTGAAGTCCTCGCCAACGTGGTTGTCATTGTCGTCTCCATTGCCATCGCTGAGTTGTGGCCGGAAGAGAGACTTCGATCATTTGAGAACATAGAATCTGCACTCTCAACCAGGAATGAAGAGGCTTCGATGGTTTGAGAATATAGCATCTGCTGGTTGAGAGAGAACACTACATCTGAATCCAAGCTCCTCACCATCGACGTCTTCGTTACCATCGCCGTCCCTCCGTTGCCGTCAATTTCATTGAGGTATGGTTTCATTTTTTATTTGCTGGTCCATCTGAATCTTGCCATTTTTCTCAAGAACAAATGGTACCCTACACGGTTAGAGGTATTTCTGGTGGAATTTAATTGGGTGGAGATGTAATTGAGAAGAAAGGTGCTGTCCACGATAGCACAATGGAGGGGCTGGAATCATCAAGTGGATGTGTATGAGTAACATCAGCACCCATGATCATCATTCTCAAGGAGCCTTGGTGCTTAGGATTTTCGGTTAATTTTTTTACAGAATAATTTTTTTGGCGGTAGTTTCTGAAATTGATTGGGTGTTTTGTTTGGAATTAAATGGAGAGATTTTTTTTTTTTTTTTTCCTTTCAATAATCCTCTTCCCTCTTTATATTTAAAACTAAATGGAAAAAAACCATCAATGTTAGACATAAATCCCTTGCCTTTCCCTGTCCCCTTTTCTTTATATGGTTAATATAGTGCTGCCTAGCTGCCCGGTGATTGGTTTGGCTCACCTTGGTCCCATGACAGTTAGGCTCAGGACTCAGGAGTCATGTTGGAAGTCCATGGTGATTTTCACACATGATTAGAAGGTCCCACACATCTTATCCTCTACGGTTATCTCCTTTCACTGGACCTCTCAATTTGAGAATGCCTTTTTACTCATCTTGCCAAACAAGGGGTTGTTAGGTTTAGATTGTTTTTCTGAAACTTCATTTTCATTATAGTAGTAGCCTAGTGCTTGTACGTATATGTTATTTTGGCTTTGAGTTTAAGATTGCTGGTTTGGTTTATGTGGCTAGCTTCCTTTGAATGTACTCTAGTTATTCTTCTTAGTAAAGTGGGTCTCACTTATTCAGCATTTCGGATGAAATCCATTTTGCTTTCGATGAAATTGACTGTAAATATCTAACAAAATGGAAACTGAAATTGAAATTGGACTGTGAAATCAAAACAGAAATTGAACCAAAGGGAGCCTTAAATAAGTTGAATTAAACTAAGATTTCTCATTTTCCAATCCTAACTATCATTTCTCCTCATATATTTACAAAATTACACTTTCCATATTGTGTTTCAGTCCAATTTATCTTAAAAGGAAGCCTGGTACTAATCTTTATTCTCCATAAATATAGTAAGAAATTATCTTCCATGCATTTTCAAATCTCAATTAGGATACAATTTTTCCTAAGGCTTTGGTTGGTTCCTCTTTAGCTTCAAACAAGCTAATTTAGTGAGGGCCAAACTTGCCAAAATTTTCAAAATCTTCTCTGCCTCCCTCCCTTATCAATTTTAAGTGAGTTAAGGGAGGGGATGAGATGTTAAGTTTTCTTTTATTGTTGTGGATTAAGTTCTGTTGATTTGGGTGGATTCTCAAGGGGTATTTGGTAGATAGGCAGCTTGACACTACACTTATGCATAGTATTTCAGCATTTGTTGAACACTTTGTAAAAATGCAACTGTATGTCCTTGGTTCTGTCAGCTCCTGTCTTTCACTTGAAATCTTATTCAGTATGTGTTATTGATCCCACTACATTTGTAGTAACCTAGCATGGATCCCTTCTTCTAGTTACAGTTATCCAAACAAAAGAAAAGGAAAATTTCACAATTTGAGTTTTTTACTACAAGGATTTAAACTTTTTGTTGTTATTAGGTATACCTTCCTAGATAACTTCGTACTATAACATATTTTATTTGTTGAATTGCAATTTGTTTGCAACAGGGGCCAAGCAGTGGCTCAAGGACATGGAAGGTCTTCATCCTATTCTGGATTACCCACTCCTCGCAAGGTATTTATATCTTACTGTTAGTTATTGCAGTTTAAATGTATTTGTAACCTTGAGTTGTGGTTTGAAGGGTTCTAAAGGGCAGATAAAATACCATTAATCCGTTTTAATGAGTAGTGTAAGTATTTGATAATGCTTATAACACATGCAGGATTCGTGTTGCCTAGTGATTGAAGGGTCTATCGGTTTACATGTGCGAGAAGAGGCAAGTGGAATATAGTTTGTTCACACCACTTGTGTGTTGTAATGATGTGTTTGGTAAGTGGAATATAAAATTCTCTCTAACATCTGTTAATATATTAGCCTTCTTTAATTTGGTATTTATTTCGTATATGTTGGGATTATTTCCATTTTGTTTCTGGAACCTTTTTTTTATATCCATTCTAGTATGCTTTAGATTAGAGCTCTGTTTAATAACCAATTTCTAGTTATTAGAGCTCTAGTTTATGGCAGACAGAAAAGAGATACTTAGTCTCTAGTTGGAGAGTTTAGATGGGCTAAGTGTTCTCTTTCTTGGTTGGCGCTAACTGCTCTACTTTGTGTCAGATAGAGTTACTTTGTCTATATTGGAGAGTTTAGATTAATTGATTGGAGAGTTAAGTGCAATCTTGTGACACTTGCACTTGCAACATGCTTCTCAGACACCATGACATGAGTGCCTTCTTTGCTTGATATCACTTGGACAGTTGAGTCCTAGTGTTGTCTGGGTTTGATGCTCACCTTCTTTTCAGTCAGTGACCCCATTGCTCAATGGATAAATATGTATTTGAGATGCCGATTTCTGATTAGCAGACTTCTTTTTTTTTTTTTTTTCTGGCAAAACTTCTATCTATTTGTAGTCATATGACATACAATTCCAAAAAAAAGAAAATTTTTACTATCAGTTTTGTTCTGTTCTATGATCTTGATATATACTGTTTCAGTCTTTCAGCTTTAGTATCCTTAGTTCCAAATCTAAACCCTTGAGAAAATATTTTGTTTTCAGAACTACAAAAGTTTGAATCCTGATTTTGTCTTCATCAAATGCAATTCACTGTTGACATTTATCTTCTACTGTTAAATTCTGAGACTTATATATATTCTATGTTCTCTCTAGTTTCTCAAATAAATATGCTTAAGATGGATTAGTAAGGCTCATTGATGGAGATTTCTGGCCACCTAAAGATTAAGGCTTAGAATACCATTAAACCAGAATTTCAGGGATGGGAACCAAAAGCCAGTTTCTAGAGAAATTCATTATTGTGAAATCAACAAGGTAGATATGGCCCAAATTCTTTTGGAGGCTTATTTAATATGGGAGAACACCTCTAATGTCAAAAGAAATGGAACCGTTCAAATTAGCATAACTAATTTTTCATTGATGTCATTACAAAAAGGAAACTAATTAGTTGGACCCTTACCAGTTTCATTTCTAGTTTGATTTCTGGTTTTTTTAACTTTTGTTTTTGTTACATGCAAATTTAAAAGTAACTCATCATGCCCCTGTTATTTATGGATGTAAGAAAATTATGTTGTTAGATCTTTGTAACACATTAAATTACTGGCAATTGTGTGCATGGGAGAAGAAATTTAACCATTTGAAGAGTGGAAGGGTCACCGAGAACTATCTATTGTATTGTCAAGTTATTGCAGTGGGCAACTGGATCCTCGCAAGGTTCTTTATGGTTTTAACTGACCTTTTGCTCAATGTTGCACAAAGGCTTTCCTATTACATGTTCTAATTCTCTTATTTGATGTGCAATATACACGGTGTTGCTTTTTGAATATCATTTCCATTGTAGTAGGTCTCCAAAATCAGTTCAAAATATTTATCCTAACTTTCAGGGTTAGAAGGTTGAAGTAACCAAGGCTTCCCTTGGCATGTCCATGTAAGTTATGGTGGAAAGCAATGAAAACTTTGGAACCTCATATTTATATATGATGATAAGATTGCCATAAAGCAAAGCCTTTTTTTTTTTTTTTTTTTTTTGTAAATCCAGACCTTAAACAACTTTGATTTGAGGAGTTTATGTCTACATGGCTTATGAGGCAATTTTTAACGAGAAACTGATCTGTGTTTTGTTGACTGCTACATTGCAATTTGTTCGAAAAATGTACCTTGAGAGCCTTTTGATACCAATATATAACTTAAACAATCTAATAATCATTAAGGATTTGCATGTGGAAGTAATCTTTCCACCACTATCTTACTCCTAACTATTGCCCCTGTTCAAGGATTCAGGCCATCCATTGGTAAGTCATTCCTTGCTTTTATACTTAGACATTAGAATTATAAATTAATGTTATAAAAGCCGATACATAATTTAGAACAGAAATAAGTATTTATCCATTATTATAATCTTGTAATCTATACCATCTTTGTTTTGTTTATTAGTTCTACTATTTTCATGATGGATAGGTTAATGCACTTGGATAAATTCTACTTTGAGGGGAAGAGAACAAGTGGGTTTCTTTGAAATGAGGGGGTTTGAGCTGTAATAATATTGTTTGTATTATGTATTTTTGTTTTAGCATGATTATATAGAAATGGATTTTATATTATTAAAAAAAAACTATACCATATGGCGGCGTTTTATGGAAAACGCCGTCATATGGGTAAATGTTTTGTGTTGCATTGCGGCGTTTACTATTGAATATACTATAACGGCGTTTTTAGGGAAACATCGGCATAGATTACCTACACGGGCGTTTGCTACAAACGCCATAACTCTATGGCTACATTACTTTTAATGGCGGGTTTGCGGCGTTAGAGAAAACGCCGGTGCAGGTTTTGGCGGCATTTATACTATCTATGGCGGCGTTTATAAACTCCGTCGTAGACCTATATTCTTATAGTGAGAGCAGAAGGAAATCAAATCATCCAAACTCCAATTGTCTTTCTGAGTATTATAGGATACATGAACCTGACTATATTCATTTGGAAAAAAGGTCAAAGCCAGATAAACTAAGAAGTCATCATCCAAAGAGGTTTCGAGACTCTTTAATCTTTCCTTTTTTGCAATCAGCTCCAGTATGTGTTTTCGAATATTGTCATTCAAATCAAACCTTGCCTCAGTTAAGCTTATCATCAGACTAATTTTGAGACTTTTATTTGTCACATTAAATTTCGTCAGTATCTCCTTCAGATATTCCTTAGCAGTATCTTTCATCTGGATATTACCACGAAGGGCTTCAGAAATAGAATTTCTCATTAGGGATTTTCGATTAGAAGCTTCTCACATCTCCATTTTTAGAATCTCAGCAGGAGAACTCTTAGGAGTGATATGAGTAGGTTTTTCCTCCCTGAGAGTCAAGTCTATATCTGATATACTGAATTGGGTTTCCACTACTTCATACCATTTTTGATAATTTAAACCAATCAATACATGTAGTGAAGCTAACACATTTGTAGGTAAGGGTGTCAACGGGCCGGTCCGGGCCGGTTTCGATTTGGACTGAATCGGTGTCGAATTTTATAAGTCCAGTCCAAAACATATCCATTAAGAGTTCGGGTTGGGTTGGGCTGCGCTGGACACAATAACTATCGGGCTGGTCCGGTGTCGATTTATTATCGGGTTGGACTTATTGAGGTGATTTCGGGCAGGTTCGGTCCAGACCGGGCTTATCAAGCTTATCAGACCTATTTTATATGTAAGATATATAGCCTATTTTATTATTTCTATCTATAAAATTAGCATCATTCCTTTTATATGCATTTAATTCAATAAATTATAACAATTAACATATTCTTTTCAACTATAGATTATATATGAACTATAACAATGTAATATAATCCATCAAAATTTAAAACCATTAAAATTAAGAAACTGGACCCAGATGGACCTTACCGGTGTTTGGATTAGGTATTATTGGTTCAGGCTAGTTTGAGCTTCTTAACTGGTCCGGGCTGGTTTCGATTTGGGCTAAAACGGTGTCGGGCTTTACAAGCCGAGATCGAAACCTGTCCATTAAGGTTCGGTCCGGGTTGGGTTCGGATTATATCGGGCTGGCTCGGTTTGTGCTACCGGGCCGGGTCATTTTTGACACCCTTATTTGTAGGTATCGACATCCTGAGATAAAGTTTACTATGTGAGTTTATATTCAAAGACATGTATGCAACTAATGTATCCATTACTCATATATATCAAGGAAATAAATCATTAAACCATAGCAAAATAGGTGATCATTATTTTCCCTTCCTAAGAGTCAATCAGAATACACGCTTATCCTTTGGGACAAGCATGCACTGTTCCTCTTAGATATTCAGGCAAAACCACTAAGGAATGATGACTTTAGAAACTTCATCACTTTGGGTGAATGAAATACCCTTAGCTGAACATCCTTAATAGGTGATTATTATTTCATTTACCTAAAAGTCAATCGCACTATACACTTATATTTTGGGACAAGCATGCATTGGTCCTCTTAGATATCCAGGCAAAAATCGCTAAGGAATGATAGTCTCAAAAAATTTCATCACCTTTGGGTGAATGAAATACCTTTAGTCGAACAACTTTACAATTCAAGTGCATATAACTAATATAACTAGATAATGGCACATTTGGGTGTGTACTATAAGGCTTGACTATATTTGCACATTAAATTTCTTGAATTTTCAGACATTACTATACAAAAAAGTGTGCCACTTTGGTGGACTTCACTTAATTACATTGTTATATCTGCAAATTCGGGTGTAGTCTTATGGAATATGATTCAAAAGTTAAAAAACATGAAATTATATTTTAGAATCCATTATAAATATGCACATCATTCATCTGATAGTTATTTCATCATTTTAAGTTGCAAAGAGCTTATAAAATAGTTTCAAAACTAACTTAAAAAAAAAAAAAACAACAGTCTTAGGGTTCCAGAAATAATAAAACAAACATACCAGAATGTAGATTATAACCAGACAAACCCATTGGAAAAACCCACAAGTTAATTGGACATTCCACGCACTCTCACATGACGATTAAAGTCGACGCGTGGGATCACTTGCCTGTTATCCAAATAGGGCCTAAGCCATGAGGCGGTTTGGCGGCCTAGTTTGGACCAAGTCGGTTCAGTCAACTAGGTTCGAATTGACCAGATTCTGATCAGTTCAGGTTGACCTGACCTGGGTCGCCTCTGGTTCTATTCGGGTTGACCCGACTCTGGTCGGTTCTGATCCGGTTCGGTTTGACCCAACTTGGGTCGGTTCTTGTCTGGTTCGGGTTGACCAGATTCGGATATTCAAGTAAGGGTCGGGTCAGATAAATACCCGGATCTGGGTTGATCTGGATAACCGGCTTGGGTCAATGCTAAACCGCTTCGGTCTTAGGTTAACCTGGTCTGGTTCATCACGTTATTTTTTTTTTTAAACTAAATCCAGCGAGTAGATCTCACTCGTTTTTTCGTCGGCACAATGAGGCCCCTCCGGTGTCCCGTGGTAGCTATTTTTGTATCGCCTGACTGTCTCAAGGAAATTTACACGTTGGTATATTTTTCTTATAATTTTAACAGTCGAAAAATTATTCAATTATTTTAAATTTCTTCCTTTTCACCAAAAATTGAAATGGGAATCAAAAGAAATTTTCTCTATATTTTAATGGATTCAAATACGATGATTCTATACTCAATGATTTTAAATCCATATAGGAAGGCTCTGATACCACTTTAAGAATTTTAATCCCAATAAACTCAATCCAATCATTCTCATATAGAGAATAAAACATATTGAGTAATAATATAATCAAATAAAAATAAATGAGACATACCTCTTTGTAAGAGATTAATTTTCGACCTTATTTTCAATTGATTCCCAGCAGAGATCTTTTACAGTCTCCTCTCCCTTGGGTATGAGTCCCTTCGATTTCACGCAGAAAGAGGTTATAGGGATCTACCACATATTTATAATAACTGTATATCAAATCTATTTCAATCTCATAATGGAATAGATTTGGTTTATAATTGGTAAGAGATAATCAATCAATCCTTGATTAGATTCTCATCAGTTATAAAAAGCAAGCAAGATAATATTGCCCATAATAATAAAATCAAAAAGATTTTATAGTAAGATCTTATTACACACTGCTAGCATATAGATTCCTTCTTCTTTGGCATACTTTGTAGCTTACTTTCAAGATTATCTTGTTTCCTTTTATTTATTCTGACCTATCTATATAGAGGTCATGTTGGGTAAGATTAGAGACATCTCGAAGTTAATGAAAAATTACCATTGTTATTACCATTCTTACTATTGTATTCAAGATTTTCTTTACCTTGTGGATTTGACGGTGTTAAAACAATAGATGACCTGCATACCTTCCAATTGCGTCATAATGCCTAGAGTTTAATACTGCAACTTTTGTTCTTTCTCTTAGTATATATTCGCCCTCGTCCTAGCTAGAGAAAAACAAAGGGTTAATCTCTACGAGACACATCCATATCACCTCCACCAACACATTTTGAAGTAGACCTATCCTATTCCCAATTCATCCTTTTCCATATGCCTCCTTTCCATCGGATCATCCCTTTCCATGAAGCACCTTTCTTCTTCTTCATTCATATCTCCTGTTGCCCATGCTTGTCTCTAAACTTGGAAACCAGTCATTTGCTTTGGTCCTCTCCATTCATTTGACTATAAAATGAATCCGTCCTACTTGCCTTGAACATATTTGACAAGCAACCTAATTACCTAGAAATTAACAGTACCAACCACCTCATCTAACAATACCAACGACCTTTATATCATTTCATTAATATATAGCAGTAAAAAATAATTAACTACATTAAATTAAGTGAGAAAATTTCTTACAATTCCAGTGTAGGGAGAATCTTCAACACCTCATCAATGGGGAAAAAGAAAATGATATCATAAAATACCCACATGATTAGGGAGGATAGAGAATGTCAAAGAGGTGACGAAATGTTGATTAAGAAGATTAAGCTCTTCTAAATTTCTGAAGAAGTGAACCGCGTTGAATTTCGTATTAGAGATTTGTGGTCCCGAGGAATGATGAATTTGGTTAATAAAATGCCTTGTTAGGAAGGAGAAGGAAGCCGCCTCATATGTGAAAGTCGTCAACAAATCTCCATCCATGTAGAAAGCATCTCTTTTCATTTATGGATGTTATTTATCTTTTTCAATCAACGGAAAGCATAAAAGTTGGTACTAGAATTTATGCCCCTTAAAACAAAGTAAGAATCATTTGCTGCATTGTAGCGCGATCGCACAGAGATCCAACGGTTTAGTACATCGGGCGGTGGTCTCAATGCATTCCCAACCACTGGATCCTGTGCCTAGGTGTTATCTTTTATTACTTGTTTATTGAGATATACCTATTGAAGGGATTTGGGTTCACATAGAGGGATATATTAATATAGTTTTTAATTTAAATTAATGTGCAATAATATATATGTTCCTAATAGGAATTGTCAGGTATACCGAAGGTGGTAAGCTTATTTGGTAATGACCAATTCCTCACAGAAGTCATGAATCCAATTCTTCTTAGGACCTTTCTATATCGGGAACAAAAACAAAAAGCAGTGATGGAAAGGCACAGAAATCGTCTCCTGCCGCTGGAGGCTTTCCAGCGCCATCTAGCGGCTGGAGTTTATCCAACACAAATCCCTATGTATTGGGATTTGTGTCGGACTTACTTCAGCCGCTGGATGGCGCTGGAAAGCCTCCAGCTGCGGGGGACGATTTGAATCCGATGGAAAGGGAATTTATGTATTTATCTTTTCTGATCAAGAGCTACGTAGTACTACTGCTGCGTACTTGGTCTTTTTTTCTTACATATATGAATAAATATGTTAGGGAAATGAAAGTACACATTACTTCAGTGTCTACTCTCTCATCCAAATTATTGGCTCTCTCTCTCTCTCTCTTTTCAAGTTATTGACAATAGCATATAAGATAATGATATACCCGGTTAGCATGCACATCCTTCTCTCATGCATTATATTCAATATATAAGCCCAATTAACCAAGGGGCTTCCCATGAAAGGGATAGGTAAACATAAAAAATAAAAAATAAAAAATAAAAAAAGAAGAAGAAGAAAAGAGAAATAACAATGCAGTATTGGGGGGGGGGGGATCCAACTCCTCTCCTGTGGCAGGAGGGTCCTGCGATTGATCCAAGGGGTTGGGGATCAGTCGGCCCGCCTACCAATACATGAGGAGGTAGGCCGGCTAAAATTCCGCCCTTGGCAAGCGGCAGATCGGCAGGAGACGATTTGGTTGCGTATGGGGGAGACACTACAAGTCTACAACATAGCATGTACGTGTATTTCTTAATTTAAAGGGAAATAGTCTTCTAAGCAAGTAGGGTGGGATGGAATCTGCTAAGCCCCCTACACTTCACCTTATTAACTGTCCAATCTACCTTTCTGTATCTCAACCTTTCAATTCATTTGTTGTTGCAAGTCACTCTCTTTACTATCGCTGCATTTTCTCTCTTCCCTTCTCTCTTTCATGTGCTCCAATTGCAACTTACGTCTGAAAAGAGGGACCACAGTCACCCAAAAAGAGGAACCACATACATCACATATGTCACATGTACTGCCATGTCATCACAAAAATTTGAACTTGTAATCAGAGAGACTCCCAAATATATAAGGCATTCAAGATTGCAAACTTGATCAATATGAAATTAATCCAAACACTCTACATCTCCACTCAAAAATATTTTATGCAACGTACATTCATTGGGTATCATAACAAAACTAGTTTCTTGTAACCTTAGAGAAAGAGGGGAATGAACTAATCATTGGAAGGAACTCAGCAAGGAATATATATATATAGCCTCACAGCCAGGTTTTTGAAAGGTCCCAATCAGTTTCATGAGAATTATTAAACATGGAACCTATAAGGATGCAGAGTTTTGGGGGCATCTAAAATTAAAATGAATTACTTATGTCTATTACATTATTCAAAAATTTTGTACAAAACATAAATATATCCCCAACGAAATCCCCAAATAGACATCTCCAATCATCTGAGAGAAATAATAATAATGGAGTAAACTAAAAAAATCCAATAGGATAAATTATGACATAATTACATAAAACAAATGCAAACATCCATGAAACAAGTAAAACATGAAATAGAGTGATAGAAAGCAAACATAATAAAATCTGGGCGTTATAAATCTGTAAACCAAACCAGAATAACATACTTTAGAATGTAAAATAATGCATTTCCTAAACTAGGTCTCATCAATCATACTGCAAGCGCATAACCATTAAAGTGAAATACTCTCCACCAATGGCCTACAGCCACAACATAACCACGGCTAAATGGCATGCAACCATCTCATCCCACCATAATGGGCATTCCACTCACTAGGCAAAGTATCTTGTTGCCATGCAAGGATTCCATCTCATCCCTTTCTAGGAGGGGTATTTGCTGGTCAAGCAAAGCATCTCATGCCAGGTGAGGAACCACCATAAACGTGGCACAGAGGATTTTATAACCCGTAGTAACAGCGGTTTACCAACTGAGCTATAACACTGACCCCTGTTGAAAAGGGTGTAATCATGTCAAGCATTTAGTTTTATATTTTTCAATTCAAACATTTCATTTTAATTCCATTCCATTTATCCATTCATTTCCATTCCATTCCATTTGTTCATTCATTTCTATTACATTCCATTTGTTCATTCATTTACCAGTCTCATATGAACATACACTGCATACTCACAACAAAGTCATGATTATGCAAGTAACCAACCATCCATAAAAATGTACTTGGTCAAAATTCATGAAATGCAATTAATTGTACAATTGATCAACGATAATTCTTTATATAAATATGAGTGAAAATGCAATAGTGAATCATGCCAAGTTCCACTCACCTCAGCAATCAACAATTTCAGAACTCCTAATTACTATCAAATTGATTCAGGAGCATTGTTGCCTACACAAATAGAAATATATACACAAGTTAATGGTTTCAATCAATCACTGTAACATTTTAATTAAAAGTATCTCTTTAGCAATAAGGTGTGCTTGTCGCATGGCTCTTTTCTAGGGATGTAAAAATTGGGTTCAAATAAAAAATCGAAACCAATCCAACTCTATTCTGTCTAAATCAAATCGAAATCGAATCTTAATGGATAGGATTTGGATTGTGTTTTTAGAGCACGATAAAAAATCAAAATCGGACCAGACAAATTGATATGTCTGAATCAAATTGGATAAATAAGACAAAAACAAACCAACCCAATAATGGACAGATAGGAATCCATTAAGTGAACATTTTTATTAAATATAAATGTAAGAAACCAACATAGAATCCGGACCAGCCCGATAGAGCCATTAATCCAACTTTTTTTTTTACTACATATAAATATAGTAAACAGAAACCGAACCACTAGCGGACCAATTAATAAGAGTCCATTAAGCTAGTCCAAAAACTAATCTACACCTGATCGACTCATTAGATAACATGTACAGTGCTGTCCACCCCAACCTCTGAATCTCTTATTGGACATGTTTTTGGCTATCCTAGAACAAACCGAAAACCAATTTGACCATAACCAAAACCTGCCCAAATCGATCTCTTGACACCCTATTACTTTTTCCTTTCTCCTTTCATCTTTTGTCAAACTCTTTGGCTCCTTATTTAAAAAAAATAAAAAATAAAAAATAAATAAATAAATAAAACTTCTTGTCTCTTCTATTCCCTATCGGATTCTCTTTTCTATTTTCTTTATCATTCCCTTCTTTCTTTCCGCCCCTCCTCCTATTTATCCTTCCAGTGACCCCGTCCTATTCTCGGCCTGACTAGAGGCATCTTGAAGTTAATGAAATTACCATTGTTATTACTCTTCTTTAACTTATAGTTTTTAGGGTTCGTGAGTGTTAGAACGATATCTAACTCGCATACCTTCCAACTGTGTCATAATGCCTAGAGTTTCATACTGCAACTTTTATTCTTACTATTATTATATATATATTCTCGCCCGCCCTTAGAAAATATCTAAGGGTTAATTTCTATAACACACATCCATACCTACACCAACCCATTTCGAAATAGACCTATCCTCTTCCGGACTTCATCCTTTTCCATATGCCTCCTTTCCTTGTGAGCATCCTTTTCCATGAAGCACCTTTCTTCTTCTTCTTCATTCATATCTCCTATTACCCATGCTTGTCATCAAACTTGGAAATTGGTCATTTGCCTTGGTCCACTCCTTTCATTTGACTATAAAATAAATCCATCGTAACTATCTTGAACATATTTGACAACCAACCTAATCACCAAGAGATAAACAATACCAACGACCTTATATTCTAACAATAGCAACGACCATTATATCATATCATTAATATATAGCAGCAAAAAACAATAAACTACATTAAATAAAGAGAGAAAATTTCTAACAATTCCAATGTAAGGAGAATTCTTCAACACCACACCAATAGGGAAAAATAAAATGATATCATAAAGTAATCACAAGATTAGAGAGGATATAGAATATCAACAGAGATGACAAAAGGATGACTAATATGATTAAGCTTTTCCAAAATTCTGAATAAGTGAACCGTGTTGAATTTCACATTAGAGATTCATGATCCCAATGAATGATGAATTTGGTTAATGAACTGCCTTGTTAGGACGGAGAAAGAAACCACCTCATATGTGAAGGTCGTCAACAAATCTCCATCCTTGTAAAACAGCATCTCTTTTTCTGAATGTCATGTATCTTTATCAATCATGGGAAAGCATAAAACTAGTTTGTACTTAAATTCTTTTGCCAGTTAAAATGAAGGATCCTTTGCTGCACAGTAGCATGACCGGATGGAGATTGGATGCATCGGGCACAAGTCCCGATGAACTCCCAGCCTGGATCCCGTGCCTAGGTGTAATTTTTTATTCCCATTTTATTGAGATATACCTAATGAGGGGATTTGGGTTCAAACCGAGTAATGTGTTAATGTAGTTTTTAAATTAAATTAATGCCACACCCAAGGGAGTTAGCATATTTAGTAAATTCCGACACCTCATAGATGTCACGACTTCAACTCTACTTGGTATCTTCCTGTATCTCAACCATTCAATCCATTTGTTGCCGCAAATCACTCTCTTAATTGTCGCTGTATATTGACTCTCCCATTCTCTTTTCTATGTGCTCCGACTACAACTTAGTCTAAAAAAATGGACCACAATCACCCAAAGCGAGGAACCATGCAAATAAATCACATGTACCACTTGTACTACCAGGTCATCCGAAAGATGGATCACATTTGCATGTGTACTGTTGTCCAAGACAAGCAGCATGTGAGATTGTAGTCGCAACATAAGGATGAGTGAAGTTTTCATTTCAAAAATTCAAACTTGTAATTAGAGAGACTCAAATCTATAAAACATTTAAAATTCCCAACTTAATCAAGATGAAATTAATCCCAACACTCTACATCCCCACTCAAAAATATTTTATGCAACAATAAGTTTGTTGGATATCATAACAAAAATAATTTCTTGTAAGCTTAGAGAAAGAGAGGAATGATTTGAACTAATCATTAGAGAGAACCCAGCAAGGATAAAAGCGACAGGTTCCAACAACCATGACCAATCCTAGTTTTCATTTAAAAAACAAGAATCCCCAACATCTTCTTCTTCTTCCTAGCATTAACACTATTTAAAAGGGCCAACCCTCGTACACAGTACACACCCTCATAAACTCTTCATTCATTCTTTGTTCCTCCATCATGGCTTTATTTCCCAATTTTTGTTTCTGTTTCTTCTTTCTAATTCTCAATTCAATTACATCAGCGGTTCCACTAGGTTATTGGAATGTCGTCCAGAAAAGCATTGGGATATCAGCCATGCACATGCAGCTGCTCAACGATGATCGTGTTGTCATCTTCGACCGCACCGACTTCGGTGCTTCCAGACTCCCTTTGCCGGATGGAAGATGCCGGAGTGACTCCAGTGATTATGTCCTCCAACAGGACTGCACCGCTCACTCTGCAGAGTATAGCGTACTTGGTAATTCTATACGTGCCCTTATGATACAAACTGATACATGGTGCTCTTCCGGTGCTGTCACCCCCGACGGCTTCCTCATCCAATCCGGAGGATTCAACGATGGTGATCGTGTGATCAGGGTATTCCAGCCTTGTAGTACTTGTGACTGGCAAGAGATTCAAAATGGACTAATACAACGACGTTGGTATGCCACCAATCATATACTGCCAGATGGACGGATAATCATCATCGGCGGGCAAGAGAACAATTACGAGTTCTATCCGAAAACCGCAGCGACTCAAACTGTATTCAGTTTACCATTTCTAGAACAAACCACTAATCTCTATCCTTTTGTTCATCTCAATGTAGATGGCAACTTATTCATCTTCGGCTACAATACAGCAATCTTGTTTGACTACACCAGCAACTCCGTCGTGCGAACTTACCCGACCATACCAGATTATCAGTCTCGGACCTACCCATGGACCGGATCCTCAGTTCTACTCCCACTATCTTCTTCAGTGGAAGTTGAGGTCCTCATCTGTGGTGGAGCTATATGGGCCGCAAGCCAAGCGGCTAATTCAGGCAACTTCATCAAAGCCCTAAACACATGTGCCAGGATGCCAATTACTGACCCGAATCCAACATGGACCTTGGAGACAATGCCCCTCGCTAGAGTGATGGGAGACATGATCTTACTCCCCAACGGCCAAGTCTTGATCATCAATGGTGCCGACAAGGGGACTGCAGGGTGGGAGCTTGGCAGAGATCCAGTGTTGAACCCGGTTCTGTATCAACCCAATAACCAGATCGGGTCTCGGTTCACTGTACTAAACCCGTCTACCATTCCACGTATGTACCATTCAACTGCAATATTACTACGTGACGGTCGAGTTTTAGTGGGAAGAAGCAATCCCCATCATTACTACAACTTCACCGGCGTTCTTTATCCGACGGAATTAAGTTTAGAGTCATTCTCACCTCCTTATTTGGATTTGGGATACTCTGGATTACGGCCTACGATCACCGCACCGGCGTCATATGCTAAGCTCAAATATGGCCAACGACTTGTGATACATTTCTCGGTGTCAAGTCTGGTGAACTACAGCGCAGTAAGGGTGACAATGGTGGCTCCATCTTTCACGACACACTCCTTCTCCATGAATCAAAGGCTATTGGTGTTGGATAGCAGACGTGTGATTCCAGTGACCAAATCGTCGTATACCATGGCAGTGATAACTCCAAGTTCAGCTTTCCTGGCACCTCCTGGGTATTATCTTTTATTTTTAGTTTATTCAGATATACCTAGTGAGGGTCTCTGGGTTCACATCCAGTGATATTTCCCTATTTTGAATAACCAGCCATAGAAAGATGTATTTCTGTATTTGATTTTTTTCTGCTCCTGAAGTAGAGTGTAATGTGCAATAATAGGTTCCTAAAAGGAATAACCAAGCAAAGTAGAAAGGTTTATATATGTATTTAATTTTCCCTGTTCATGAAGTACTGTTTCCTTTTTTTTTTTTTTTTTTTTTTTATAATGTAATTTTCGGTTTCATAGTTTGTTCTGTAAGCATTGGCCAATTAATGCCTTCATATATATAGCAACCACAATCTTAAGTCTTATATATTTGCATTTTCATTGCTATAATTAAAACTATTAATTCCATGGAGCTAGGGCAGAAGCTATTAGTGGGAACTCGCTCTTAAAAATCGTATCATAAGGAACCAAGAGTTGCATGAGGTAAGTCAAGAAACCCTTCTTGGATTCGTATCTTGCTTCGATGCCTAAACCATCCTTTATTTTCACATGTTATACCTTGCTGCTCATGTCCACAGCACCCTTAGGATTCGTTTCTTGCTTCCATGCCTAAACCATCATTTCCTATGCAAGTCTTTACTGTCTATCAATCTGGTGTGGGTTTTAGGTTGTTTCAATATAATATCATATGGATTGATTCCCATTTTAATTTAGACCAATTCCATCTTGATTGGACTAATCCCATCAAATTGAACTAATCCTATTTAATTTAGCCAACCCCATCTTGATTGGACCAATACCATCAAATTGAACAAATCTCATTTTAATAGGGTCAATCCCATTTTAATTGGACCAATCCCATATTGATTGAACCAATCTCATTTTAATTAGATCAATCTTATATTAATAGGTACATTTCCTTAATGTTACCTAGCTAATGCAGGCCATTTGGATTTATTCTTGTTTAAATCCATCCCATATTTTTTGTTTGGCCCATTTTGGATTTCTTATATTCTTGATGGGCTGAATCAGCCCATGCTGGTTTTCAAAATAACTTGTTAGACTGATTCAGTCCTTTAGTCCATTTATCTCTAATGTTCACATGCTTGCTAAGAAGGTTTGATTTAGTTTTTCACTTCTATATTCTTTACTTGCTTGTTTTTCCATATTTTATTTTCTTTGGATGTGCTCACAAGCACCCGCAATATATGTACGGGGTTGGGATAACAGAAAACTTGTGTGGCTGGTCAACCACCCACCTTTGAATAGGATGCGGGGTTTGTGATAGAATAGGACGATTCTCCATCCTAACCAATGTATCATTAATTATGAATTGATGTAATAAAGTTTTGAAATAAAATTTTCACTGCACAAACGAGTCTACTGCATCCTACGTTGAATGTAATTGTTCCAACCAACTGTTTTGAGTAAATGCGAAACTCCAGTGAGTCATTGTTAGGAGAGATCTCCATCTCTTAGATGCTTGTATGCAGTTTTGTAATTTTAAAATCAGTTTACTTTCCGGGTGATCTAATTGCTTGACTAGTGGCAATAGAAACCCGTGTATTTTTCAAATCTATATTTTGAGTGAGTCATGTCTATGGATCAGTCTTGGACACTTTAATAGACGAATTACGTTTTTTACTTGATTGTTGCACATCTCTAGGATATGTAAGCAGTTTGGGACAACCTCCCAAATTCAGTCCAACGCCTCCCAAATTCAGTCCAACGCTTCAGTTTGGGTTTATCCCATCCACATTTAGATTTCAAATAATTTGCATTCATTTCTCGATTTCAAATCATTTGGTTTCAGATTCAAATTTCAAATGTTGTATTTATATCTTGATTTCAAATTTGACATTCGTATGGTTTTCAACTTTTGTTTTCAAATTAATTCAAATTGTTTATCTTTGCAAACTAAGTGAAAAACCTGATTCTTGGACATGTTCGGGATACATAGGCAATCTGGATAACCATCAGATTCGGTTCATCGACTTTCAAATTTTTTGTTTGGCTTTCTTTATTTTTCTCTCAATCTAAGTTTTGGGCTCGAGCCAAATGAGAGATAGGCATACGTGTGAGATTTTTAGTAGTCCATTTAGGATATTCGACAAATCAACAGATTGGCACAATTGGGCTGTTATCCAACCCATTTATATGATCCACAAACATTTTATTTTATTTTCTTTATTTCATAACGTGTTTGGCTATACTTTAGTATAGGACAACCTAACAACTTGGTTTAGTAATCCTTTGAACATTAGTCATCTGTTGACCATGAACGTCATAATATTGGAGTATAGGAAATGAATGTAATGACAGACCCATTTTGGATCAGACGGTTTGAGTGCTTCACTCCTTTCCAAATCATAACATCAATGCTTACTGACCTTTGCTTAGACCAAAGCCTAAGTTGGGATACGAGTCATTAGATGTCTCTCCAATGTGAGATTGACAATTTATAAGTCATAGACTTCAATCTAGGTGGCAACTCCGATTATTTTCGTCCATTGACTTATGTGGACAAGATGACAAAGCAAAACCTATGATCCTTCGTTTAGGCACAAACCCCTTTTTCCATCAATGGGAAAAAATAATTGTCCTCACAAAGTGCATTCCACTCCCTTTTTTATGGCAATCCCAAGATTGGTGGTAAGTCTGCCGAGTGTTCTCTATCTTCCGTTTAGTAATGCATAGGCATTAACTCTATATTTTATTATTCTTTATCAATATATTCTTTTGTTGATATTTAGGGGGAAAAAAAAAGATAGTGTTCGGTGTCACCACAGTTAGCTGCATAGAGCATGTAACCTAACAAAAAAGTCTACATTCGCATGGGAGAACTGAGTATATTTTGGAAAACGTTAGATAAATCCACAATTAATCTATTACACATTCTTGATTGTCACTTATAGGGGTATTAATGAAAATTGAATAAAACTGACGGTGCAAGTATGACTATATCAGAATTGACAAATTTATCCTTAATCCTATCGCATGAACATATATACAAGCTGATTAGATAGCATCCGAAAGTAAAGTGAAATACTCTATGCCAATGGTATACAGCCACATCATAACCATGGCTAGGTGGCATGCAACATGTCATCCTGCCCACAATGGGGCATTCCACAGACTAGGAGAGGCATCTTGTTGCCAAGCGAAGATTCCATCTCATCCCCAAAAGGGTCATTTTTCGGTGGAGGGCATCTTGGGCCGGATGAACCGCCCCCCGTTGGCCGAGCCGAGCCGACAAGAGAATGACGGCGGGGGGGACGGTTCACGCCCGGGCAACCAGGGTCGCCGCCGCCGGGGGGGGACGCGGGGGGTTGCATTTTGCTAGCCAAGCAAAGCATCTCACGCCAGGTAAGAAACCACCATAAAATGGCACAGAGGATTTAACTCAACACCTAACCCCCTGTTGAAAGGGTGTAGTCATGTCAAGCATTTAGTTCTATATTTTTCCATTCAATCATTCGTTTCGATTCCATTCCATTTATCCAATCTATTTCGTTTGTCCATTCATTTCTATTACATCCATTTGCTCATTCATTTACCAGTCTTATATAGTGTCCCGAGAATTTGTTCTTAAAAATCGTCTTATAAGGTGAGAGAATAAAAAATCATATCAATCCACACCAAGACTTTTACAAAACAAATGTGGGAATTCTCTACTCTTCTTTTCCATCTCTTCTTCTCCCGTAGCAAAAGATTCAAATCGTCTCCTTCCTGTACTTCAGGGAGGAGAGATGGCGGCCTGGATAAATAGCCGCCACCTGGTTCTCGGGTGAATCCGAACCATTCATCCGAATCGACACCTTAGTCGACAAGCTGAGCCGACAGGGATGTCGATTCAGATGGATGACTCGAATTCACCAGAGAGACAGGTAACGACCATCCATCAGGCCGCCATCTCTCCTCCTTGAAGTACAAGGAGGAGACGATTTGGATCCCATAGCAAAACAAAGGCATCCAGTCTATGACACATCCACTCTATGACACATGTCAATTGTCCAATTCTCCACTATTTCTTCTTTATTTATTTTTTATTTTTTTCATTAAAATATATTATTTTATTAAATTATAATCTTAATTCTTTTCATGTCTTCTTGTCAGGCCTGGACACCGTGTGTTTTGTGAACCTAACATATTTTTTTATTAAAAATTAAACAAAGAATATATTAGATTAAGGTTCTCTTTGATATGTATTATAGAATTATCACATAATATATTATGATATATGTAATTGTTTGGTGTGATTTATTGTACTTATTTATATTTATAATAAATTAATATAATCTAACATCTACAAATAAGTTAGGAGGTGTTTTTTAAAATCTAGTCCTTTCAAACTTAAAACTCGACCATCATGTAGCAATATTGCAGTCGAATGGTACATACTAGGGCTTTAATAGGGCTGGGTTGGGTCAGATTTAGTAAAACTCTAACCTTGACCCCGAGTGCCTTAAGCCTAACCTTAACCCAGTACAACCCTATCAAAGTTAGAAAGTATATAATCCTAACCTTATTCTGGCAGGGTTGGGCCTAACCTTGATTGACTTTGACAGGGCAGGGTTGGGCCAGGTTGACCCTGATTGACCCTTATTGAGGATCGGCCTAATCCTGATTGACTCTGACAGGACCGGATTGAGCCAAGTTAACCGTGATTGACCTTGATTGAGGGTCAGGTTAACCCTCATTGGCCCTGAAACATATAACAAATACAATAACCCATGAAAATTTTAAATATAAACAAATATATTTAAAAATTACGTGTTAAATAGATCTGATAAAATTGGCATGAGTAAATCCAGTGGTTGTAGTTTTTTGTATGCATATAATGATGTATTGATATATACGCACAATGAATGACAGCCACTGAATTTCCTCGTGCCAGTATAATTGACATGAGAGGGTTTGAATCTCCCTATTCCCTATCCTCGTGCCAGCATAAGGGGCATAAGAGGATTTAAATCC
The DNA here is from genome assembly GCA_028583415.1 of Protea cynaroides. Taxonomy (NCBI): domain Eukaryota; kingdom Viridiplantae; phylum Streptophyta; class Magnoliopsida; order Proteales; family Proteaceae; genus Protea; species Protea cynaroides. The sequence goes on along the minus strand of CM053265.1, from coordinate 77,028,869 downwards.
CCGTATTCCCTGTTAGAATTAGAGTGTGACAAAAAAAAAGAGCATGTGAATCTGGTTTCTTGTTTATTGAAAAACTCCAGTACATGAGAAAATGTCAATTTCAATCTCCTTTATCTTCTTATTTCCTTCTTCTCTAAGTGCGTTCCCCCTAATGCCACATCTTCTAGCTTCTCTCCAGATTTTATTTTATTTTATTCTAAACCCCAACTATCTCCTACTTCGAGAATAGTTCACTTTTTATCGGTTTCTTTTACGGTACCTCAATGCCACCTCATGCTTAATATACTTGACTTTCTCTCTCTTATCTCCTCTTCATCTAAACTGCCACCTACTCCTTCTTCTACATTCTATTTTATCTTTCCGTTTTATTAAATCCATGGCACCTCATGCTATGTGGCTCTGGATCTTACGTTCCTTTGTTATCATGCTCATCACTTTCTTTTTATGCACCTGCTAGATTAGGAACTCCACATCATGGTTTTCCATATCGAATCATGGGTATATCTGACTGATACTGATATGGTATCTAATACTTTATTGTTTTAATACATTTTAATTTCTTATTTAATACAGTATTTGTCAGGTCCTTTTCAAATCGTCGGTCGATCAATGTGTCGAGGCAATACTATAATCAGTTTGTGTGGAACCAAGAGCTGCATGATGTACATCAAGAAACCCTTCTTGGACCAAGATGATCTTTGACCAAAAATCACATTTGAATCTCTATCTGCCCATCACACTGTAAATGGACCCGATCAATGTATATAATATGTCGATCAATGTATATAATATGTTGACGAACCCTTTCGGTTCAACACAATCTTGATGAGTTGATCCAATCCTACTTTGTCCTTCACTAGAACATTAATTATAATATATCGAGTGCATTTTTGTCCTGTTATACCCACGTCGATCTTAATGTTTATCGTTTGCCCATATGATAAGGAGCATTTCTGTCAGTTTCAGGGTGAGCAAAGTGCTGATTTATCCATTTACCTAAAATAATAAAAGTACTGATTTATCCACTTACCTAAAAATAAAAGTGCTGACTAGCCTGATTTATCTTTTACCATTTACAATGCAAAGTGTCATGTATTTAATCAGTTTAACATAAGAATTTAATTACCTAAGCCTTTTTTGTTTCATTGTAAACTAGGTGAATTTTCATCTAATCTTTAAAACTATGTCAAATTCAATCTAACTCTACAGGTTTTCAAATGTCTTATCTACCACCCAAATGGTTTGCATAAACTAGGAAGTCATCATCTAAAGAGGTTCCCAGACTCTTTAATCTTTTTCTTTTTGCGATCAGCTTCAGTATGTATTCTCGAATATTGTCATTCGAATCAAACATTGACCCAGTTAAGCCTACCATCAGACTAATTTTGAGACTTTTATTTGTCACATTAAATTTCGTCAGTATCTCCTTCAGATATTTCTTGACAGTATCTTTCATCTGGATACTACCACGAAGGGCTTCAAAAACAGAATTTCTCATCAAGATTAGGGATTTTCAATTAGAAGCTTCCCACATCTCCATTTTTAGAATCTCAGTAGGAGAACTCTTAGGAGTGATAAGAGCAGATTTTTCCTCTCAGAGAGCCAAGTCTATGTCTGATATGCTGAGTTGGGTTTCCACTACCTCGTATCATTTTTGACAATTTAAACCAGTCAATACAAGCAGTGAAGCTAGCACATTTGTAGGTATTGACATCCTGAGATAAAATTTACTATATGAATTTATATTCAAAGACATGTATGCAACTAATGTATCCATTACTCATATATATCAAGGAAATAAATCATTAAACCAGAGCAAAATAGGTGATAATTATTTTCCCTTCCTAAGAGTCAATCGCACTACACGCTTATCCTTTGGAACAAGCATGCACTGGTCCTCTTAGATATCCAGGCAAAACCACCAAGGAATGATGGCTTTGGAAACTTCATCACCTTTGGGTGAATGAAATACCCTTAGCCCAACATCCTTAATAGGTGATTATTATTTCATTTACTTAAGAGTCAACCGCACTACACACTTATCCTTTGGGACAAGTATGCATTGGTCCTCTTAGATATTCAGACAATAACCGCCAAGGAATGATAGTCTCAGAAAATTTAGCCGAACATCTTTAGGATTCAAGTGCATGTAACTAATATAACTGGATAATGCCACCTTTGGGTGTGCACTATAAGGCTTGACTACATGTGCACATTAAATTTCTTAAATTTTCAGACATTACTATACAAAAAAGTGTTACCACTTTGGTGGACTTTCACTTAATTACATTGTTATATCTGCAAATTCGGGTGTAGTCTTATGGAATATGATTCAAAAATTGAAAAACATGACATTATATTTTAGAATCCATCATAAATATACACATCATTCATATGGTAGTTATTTCATCATTTTAAGTTGCAAAGAACTTCTAAAATAGTCCCAAAATTAGTTTTCAATAAAAAAAAACCAACAATCATAGGGTTTCAGAAATAATAAAACAAACATACCAGAATGTAGATTATAACTAGACAAACCCATTGGAAAAACCCTCAAGTCAATCGGACATTCTACGCACTCTCACACATTGGTTAAAGTCGACGCGTGGAATCAGTTGCCTGTTATCCAAATAGGGCCTAAGCCACGAGGCGGTTTGGTGGCCTAGTCTGGACCGGGTCGATCAGGTTGGTTCGATCGACCTGGTTCGAATTGGCTCGATTTTGATCAGTTCAGGTTGACTCGACCCGGGTTGCCACTGGTTCGATTCGGGTTGACCAGACTTTGGTCCATTCTGATCAAGTTTGGTTTGACCCGATTTGGGTCGATTCTTGTGTGGTTCGGGTTGACCCGATCCTAATATATGGGTAAGGGTCAGATAGATACCCGGATCTGGGTTGATCTGGATAACTGGCTTGGGTCAATGCTAAACCGGTTCGGTGTTTGGGCTAATCTGGTCCGGTTTACCACGTCATTTTTTTTAAAAACTAAATCCAACGAGTAGATCTCATTCGCTTTTTTCGCCTGCGCGTGGAGGAGCCTCCGATGTCCCGTGGCGGCGATTTTTGTATCGCCGTGACTGTCTTAAGGAGATTTATACGTTAGTATATTTTTCTTATAATTTTAGGGGTCGAAAAATTATTCAATTATTTTAAATTTCTTCTTTTTCATCAAAAATTGAAATGGGAACCAAAATAAATTTTTTCTATATTTTAATGGACTCAAACATGATGATTCTATACTCAATGATTTTAAATCCATACGGGAAGGCTCTGATACTACTGTAGGAATTTTAATCCCAATAAACTCAATCCAATCAATCTCATATAGAGAATAAAACATATTGAACAATAATATAATCAAATAAAAATAAATAGAACATACCTCTTCGTAGGAGATTGATTTCCAATATTGTTTTCAATTGATTTCCAACAGAAATCTTCTACAACCTCATCTCCCTTGGGTATGAATCCCTTTGATTTCACGCACAGAGAGGCTATAGTAACCTACTACATATTTATAATAATTGTATATCAAATGTATTCCAATCCCATAATGGAATAGATTTAATTTATAATTGGTAAGAGATAATCAATCAATCATTGATTAGATTCCCATCAATTACAAAAGGCAAGCAAAATAATATTGTCCATAATAATAAAATCAAAAAATTTTATTGTAAAATCTTATTACACACTGCTTGCTTGAAGATTCTTTCTTCTTTGGCATACTTAGTAGCTTACTTTCAAGATTATCTTGTTTCCTTTTATTTAATCTGACCTATCTATATAGAGGTCATGTTGGGTACGATTAGAATCATCTCGATGTTAATGAAAAATTACCATTGTTATTACCATTCCTAGTTTTGTATTCAAGATTTTCTTTACCTTGTGGATTTGACAGTTTGTGAGTGTTAAAACAATAGATGACCTGCAGTTTAATACTGCAACTTTTGTTTTTTTCTCGTAATATATATTCGCCCTCGTCCTTAGAGAAAAACAAAGGGTTAATCTCTATGAGACACATCCATATCACCTCCACCAACCCATTTTGAAATAGACCTATCCTCTTCCCAATTAATCCTTTTCCATATGCCTCCTTTCCATGTGATCATCCCTTTCCATGAAGCGCCTTTCTTCTTCTTCATTCATATCTCCTGTTGCCTATGCTTGTCTCTAAACTTGGAAACCAGTCATTTGCTTTGGTCCTCTCCATTCATTTATAAAATGAATCCGTCCTACTTGCCTTGAACATATTTGACGAGCAACCTAATTACCTAGAGATTAACATTACCAACGACCTCATATTCTAACAATACCAACGATCTTTATATCATATCATTAATATATAACAGTAAAAAATAATTAACTACATTAAATTAAGTGAGAAAATTTCTTACAATTCCAGTGTAGGGAGAATCTTCAACACCTCTACCAATGGAGAAAAAGAAAATGATATCATAAAATATCCACATGATTAGGGAGGATAGAGAATGTCAAAGAGGTGACGAAATGTTGATTAAGAAGATTAAGCCCTTCTGAATTTCTGAAGAAGTGAACCCTGTTGAATTTCGTATTAGAGATTTGTGGTCCCAAGGAATTATGAATTTGGTTAATAAACTGCCTTGTTAGGAAGGAGGAGGAAGCCACCTCATATGTGAAAGTCGATCGTCAACAAATCTCCATCCATGTAGAAAGCATCTCTTTTCATTTATGGATGTTATTTATCTTTTCAATCAATGGAAAGCATATAGGAAGGAGAAGGAAGCCACCTCATATGTGAAAGTCGATCGTCAACAAATCTCCATCCATGTAGAAAACATCTCTTTTCATTCATGGATGTTATTTATCTTTTTCAATCAATGGAAAGCATAAAAGTTGGTACTAGAATTTATGCCCCTTAAAACAAAGTAAGAATCCTTTGCTGCGTTGTAGCGTGATCCCATGGAGATCCAACGTTTAGTACATCGGGCACAGATCTCGATGCATTCCCAATCGTTGGATCCTATGCCTAGGTGTTATCTTTTATTACTAGTATACTAAGATATACATATTGAAGGGATTTGGGTTCTCATAGAGGGATATATTAATATTGTTTTTAATTTAAATTAATGTACAATAATATATATGTTCCTAATAGGAATTGTCAGGTATATGGAAGGTGGTTAGCTTATTTGGTAAAGGGATCTGAATCGTCCCCTCCCTGTACTTTCGGGAGGAGGGAGACGCCTCCATCAGATGGTCGACACGTGGTTCTTGAGAAAATCTGAACCTCACGTCCGAGCCGACACCCAACCGACAAGCCGAGTCGACAGGGGTGTCGACTCGGACGTGGGGCTTGGATTTTCTCGAAAATCACGTGTCGACTATCTGATGAGGGCGTCTCCCTCCTCCCGGAAATATAGAGAGGAGACGATTTGAATCCTTGGTAAAGACCAATTCCTCACATACGTCATGAATCCAACTCTTCTTAGGACTTTTCTATATCGGGAACAAAAACAAAAAGCAGTGATGGAAAGGGAATCTATGTATTTATCTTTTCAGGTCAAGAGGTATGTAGTACTACTGCAGTGTACTTGGTCTTTTTTTTTCTTACATATGAATAATTATGTTAGGGAAATGAAAGTACACATTACTTCTGTGTCTATCTCTCTCAACTTTTCTCTCTTCTATCTCTCTCTCTCTCTCCAAGTTATCGACAATAGCATGTAAGATAATGATATTCCCCGTTAGCATGCACATCCTTCTCTCATACATTATATTCAATAAGCCCAATTAACCAAGGGGCTCCCATGAAAGGGATAGATAAAAATCAAAAATCAAAAATCAAAAATAAAAAAAAGAAGAAGAAGAAGAAAAGAGAATGTACGGTGCAGTATGGGGGGAGACACTACAAGTCTACAACATAGCATGTACGTGTATTTCATTATTTAAAGGGAAACAATCTTCTAAGCAAATAGGGTGGGATGGAATCTGCTAAGCCCCCTACACTTTACCTTATTAATTGTCCAATCTGTGCATTTTCTGTATCTCAATCTTTCAATTCATTTGTTGTTGCAAGTCACTCTCTTTACGGTCGCTGCATTTTCTCTCTTCCCTTCTCTCTTTTATGTGCTCCAATTACAACTTATTTCTGAAAAAAGAGACCACAGTCATCCAAAAAGAGAAACCACATACATCACATATGTCACATGTACTGCCAAGTCATCTCAAAAATTCAAACTTGTAATAAGAGAGACTCCCAAATATATAAAGCATTCAAGATTGCAAACTTGATTAATATGAAATTAATCCAAACACTCTACATCCCAACTCAAAAATATTTTATGCAACGTACGTTCGTTGGGTATCATAACAAAACTAGTTTCTTCTAACCTCAGAGAAAGAGGGGAAGGAACTAATCATTGGAAGGAACCCAACAAAGAATATATATATATAGCCTCACAGCCAGTTTTTGAAAGGTCCCAAGCAGTTTCATGAGAATTATTAAACATGGAACCTATAAGGATGCGAGTTTTGGTGGCATCTAAAATGAAAATGAATTAATTATGTCTATTACATTATTCAAAATTTTTGTACAAAACGTAAATATATCCCCAACGAAATCCCCAAATAGACATCTCCAATTATCTGAGAGAAATAATCAATGGAGTAAACTAAAAAATCCAGTAGGATAAATTATGACATAATTACATAAAACAAATGCAAACATCCATGAAACAAGTAAAACATGCCATAGAGTGATAGAAAGCAAACACAAATAAAATCTGGGCGTTATAAATATGTAAACCAAACCAGAATAACATACTTTAGAATGTAAAATAATGCATTTCCTAAATTAGGTCTCATCAATTATACTGCAAGTGCATAACCATTAAAGTGAAATACTCTCCGCCAATGGCCTACGGCCACAACACAACCACGGCTAAATGGCATGCAACCATCTCATCCCACCACAATGGGCATTCCACTCACTAGGCGAAGTATCTTGTTGCCAAGCGAGGATTCCATCTCATCCCTTCCCAGAACGGGCATTTTGCTGGCCAAGCAAAGCATCTCATGCCAGGTGAGGAACCACCATAAACGTGCCACAGAGGATTTTATAACCCGTAATAACCGTGGTCTACCAACTGAGCTATAACACCTGACCCCCTTGTTGAAAAGGATAGATGTAATCATGTCAAGCATTTAGTTTTATATTTTTCCATTCAAACATTCATTTTAATTCCATTCCATTTATCCAATCATTTCCATTCCATTCCATTTATCCAATCATTTCCATTCCATTCCATTTGTCCATTCATTTCTATTACATATTCTTTTACCAGTTTCATATGAACATACAGTGCATACTCACAACAAAGTCATGATTAGGCAAGTAACCAACCATCCATAAAATGTACTTAGTCAAAATTCATGAAATGCAATTAATTGTACAATTGATCAACGATAATTCTTTATACAAATATGAGTGAAAATGCAATAGTGAATCATGCCAAGTTCCACTCACCTCAGCAATCAACAATTTCAGAACTCCTAATTACTATCAAATTGATTCAGGAGCATTGTTGCCTGCACAAATAGAAATATATACACAAGTTCATGGTTTCAATCAATCACTGTAACATTTTAATTAAAAGTATCTCTTTAGCAATAAGGTTTGCTTGTCGCATGGCTCCTTTCTAGGGATGTAAAAATTGGGTCCAAATCGAAAATCGAAATCAACCCAACTCGATTCGGTCCAAACCAAATAGAAACTGAATCTTAATGGATAGGATTTGGGTTATGTTTTTAGAGCACGATGAAAAATCAAAACTGGACCAGACAAATTTATATATCAGAATCAAATTGGACCAATAAGGCAAAAACGAACCAGCCCGATAACGGACAGATAGGAGTCCATTAAGTGAACATTTTTATTAAATATAAATGTAAGAAACCAACACAGAATCCGGATCGACCAGCCCGATAGAGCCCATTAATCCAACTTTTTTTTTTACTACATATAAATATTGTAAACAGAAACCGAACCAGTGGCGGACCAATAAGTGTCCATTAAGCTAGCCCAAAAACTAACCCACACCAGACCTACTCATTAGATAACATGTATAATGCTGTCCATCCCAGCCTGAATCTCTTATTAGACATGTTTTTGGCTACCCTAGAACAAACCGAAAACCAACTTGACCATACCAAAACCTGCCCAAATCGATCTCTTGACACCCTATTACTTTCTCCTTTCTCCGTTCATCTTTCGTCATCCTCCTTGGGTCCTTATTTCCAAAAAAAAAAAAAAAAAACACTTCTTGTCTCTTCTATTCCCTATCAGATTCTCTCTTCTTTTTTCTTTATCATTCCCTTCTTTCTTTTTGCCCCTCCTCCTATTTATCCTTCCAATGACCCCGTCCAATTCTCGGTCTGACTAGAGGCTTGGAATTAATGAAATTACCATTGTTATTACTCTTCTTTACCTTATAGATTCGAGGGTTCGTGAGTGTTAGAACGATATCTAACTCGCATACCTTCCAACTGTGTTATAATGCCTAGAGTTTCATACTGCAACTCTTATTCTTTCTATTATTATATATATATTCTCGCCCGCCCTTAGAAAAGATCTAAGGGTTAATCTCTATAACACACATCCATACCTACATCAACCCATTTCGAAATAGACCTAACCTCTTCCGGACATCATCCGTTTCCTGATGCCTCCTTTCCTTGTGAGCATCCTTTTCCATGAAGCACCTTTCTTCTTCTTTTTCATTCATATCTCCTATTACCCATGCTTGTCTTCAAACTTGGAAATTGGTCATTTGCCTTGGTCCACTCCTTTCATTTGACTATAAAATAAATCCGTCCTAACTACCTTGAACATATTTGACAACCAACCTAATCACCAGGAGATAAACAATAGCAACGACCTTATATTCTAACAATAGCAATGACCATTATATCATATCATTAATATATAGTAGCAAAAAACAATTAACCACATTAAATTAAGAGAAAATTTCTTACAATTCCAATGTAAGGAGAATTCTTCAACACCACACCAATAGGGAAAAATAAAATGATATCATAAAGTAATCACATGATTAGGGAGAATAGAGAATGTCAAAGAGATGACAAAAGGATGACTAATATGATTAAGCTTTTCCAAAATTCTGGATAAGTGAACCTGTTGAATTTCACATTAGAGATTCATGTCTCAATGAATGATGAATTTGGTTAATGAACTGCCTTGTTAGGAAGAAGAAGGAAACCATCTCATATGTGAAAGTCGTCAACAAATTTCCATCCTCGTAGAAAGCATCTCTTTTTCTGAATGTTATGTATCTTTTTCAATCATCGGAAAGCATAAAACCAGTTAGTACTTGAATTACTTTCCCAGTTAGCACTTAAAACCAGTTAGTACTTGAATTACTTTGCCAGTTAAAATGAAGTAAGGATCTTTGCTGCACAGTAGCGTGATCGCATGGTGATCCAATAGTGGATGCATCGGGCACAAGTCCCGATGACTCCCAGCCTGGATCCCCTGCCTAATTGTAATCTTTTATTCCCTTTTTTATTGAGATATACCTATTGAGGGGATTTGGGTTCAAACCGAGTAATGTGTTAACGTAGTTTTTAAATTAAATTAATGTACAATAATATATATGCTCCGGATTTTTAAATTAGACTAATGTACAATAATATATATGCTCCTAATAGGAATAGTCAGCCACACCCATGGGAGTTAGCATATTTAGTAAATTCCGACACCTCATTGATGTCATGACTTCCATTCTACTTGGTCCTGTATCTCAATCATTCAATCCATTTGTTGCTGCAAATCACTCTCTTAACTGTCGCTGTATATTGACTCTCCCATTCTCCTATGTGCTCCGAGTACAACTTAGTCTAAAAAAAGGGACCACAATCACCCAAAGCGAGAAACCATGCAAATAAAGCACATGTACCACTTGTACTACCAGGTCATCCGAAAGATGGATCACATTTGCATGTGTACTGTTGTCCAAGACAGGCAGCATGTGAGATTGTAGTCGCAACATAAGGATGAGTGAAGTTTTCATTTCAAAAATTCAAACTTGTAATTAGAGAGACTCTCAAATCTATAAAACATTTAAAATTCCAAACTTAATCAAGATGAAATTAATCCCAACACTCTACATCCCCACTCAAAAATATTTTATGCAACAATAAGTTTGTTGGATATCATAACAAAAATAATTTCTTGTAAGCTTAGAGAAAGAGAGGAATGATTTGAACTAATCATTAGAGAGAACCCAGCAAAGATAAAAGCGACAGCTTCCAACAACCTTGACCAATCCTAGTTTTCATTTAAAAAACAAGAATTCCCAACATCTTCTTCTTCCTCCTAGCATTAACACTATTTAAAAGGGCCAACCCTCGTACACAGTACACACCCTCACAAACTCTTCATTCATTCTTTGTTCTCCCATCATGGCTCTATTTCCCATTTTTTGTTTCTGTTTCTTCTTTCTAATTCTCAATTCAATTACATCAGCGGTTCCACTAGGTTATTGGAACGTCGTCCAGAAAAGCATTGGGATATCAGCCATGCACATGCAGCTGCTCAACGATGATCGTGTCGTCATCTTCGACCGCACCGACTTCGGTGCCTCCAGACTCCCTTTGCCGGATGGAAGATGCCGGAGTGACTCCAGTGATTATGTCCTCCAACAGGACTGCACCGCTCACTCTGCAGAGTATAACGTACTTGGTAATTCTATACGTGCCCTTATGATACAAACTGATACCTGGTGCTCTTCCGGTGCTGTCTCCCCCGACGGCTTCCTCATCCAATCCGGAGGATTCAACGATGGTGATCGTGTGATCAGGGTATTCCAGCCTTGTAGTACTTGTGACTGGCAAGAGATTCAAAATGGACTAATACAACGACGTTGGTATGCCACCAATCATATACTGCCAGATGGACGAATAATCATCATCGGCGGGCAAGAGAACAATTACGAGTTCTATCCGAAAACCGCAGCGACTCAAACTGTATTCAGTTTACCATTTCTAGAACAAACCACTAATCTCTATCCTTTTGTTCATCTCAATGTAGATGGCAACTTATTCATCTTCGGCTACAATACAGCAATCTTGTTTGACTACACCAGCAACTCCGTCGTGCGAACTTACCCGACTATACCAGATTATCAGTCTCGGACCTACCCATGGACCGGATCCTCAGTTCTACTCCCACTATCTTCTTCAGTGGAAGTTGAGGTCCTCATCTGTGGTGGAGCTACATGGGCCGCAAGCCAAGCGGCTAATTCAGGTAACTTCATCAAAGCCCTAAACACATGTGCCAGGATGCCAATTACTGACCCGAATCCAACATGGACCTTGGAGACAATGCCCCTCGCTAGAGTGATGGGAGACATGATCTTACTCCCCAACGGCCAAGTTTTGATCATCAATGGTGCCGACAAGGGGACTGCAGGGTGGGAGCTTGGCAGAGATCCAGTGTTGAACCCGGTTCTATATCAACCCAATAACCAGATCGGGTCTCGGTTCACTGTACTAAACCCGTCTACCATTCCACGTATGTACCATTCAACTGCAATATTACTACGTGACGGTCGAGTTTTAGTGGGAGGAAGCAATCCCCATCATTACTACAACTTCACCGGCGTTCTTTATCCGACGGAATTAAGTTTAGAGTCATTCTCACCTCCTTATTTGGATTTGGGATACTCCGGATTACGGCCTACGATCACCGCGCCGGCGTCATATGCTAAGCTCAAATATGGCCAACGACTTGTGATACATTTCTCGGTGTCAAGTCTGGTGAACTACAGCGCAGTAAGGGTGACAATGGTGGCTCCATCTTTCACGACACACTCCTTCTCCATGAATCAAAGGCTATTGGTGTTGGATAGCAGACGTGTGATTCCAGTGACCAAATCGTCGTATACCATGGCAGTGATAACTCCAAGTTCAGCTTTCCTGGCACCTCCTGGGTATTATCTTTTATTTTTAGTTTATTCAGATATACCTAGTGAGGGTCTCTGGGTTCACATCCAGTGATATTTCCCTATTTTGAATAACCAGCCATAGAAAGATGTATTTCTGTATTTGATTTTTTTCTGCTCCTGAAGTAGAGTGTAATGTGCAATAATATGTTCCTAAAAGGAATAACCAAGCTAAGTAGAAAGGTTTATATATGTATTTAATTTTCCCTGTTCATGAAGTACTGTTTCTTTTTTCTTTTTCCTTTTTTTTTTTATAATGTAATTTTCGATTTCATAGTTTGTTCTGTAAGCATTGGCCAATTAATGCCTTCATATATATAGCAACCACAATCTTAAGTCTTATATATTTGCATTTTCATTGCTATAATTAAAACTATTAATTCCATGGAGCTAGGGCAGAAGCTATTAGTGGGAACTCGCTCTTAAAAATCGTATCATAAGGAACCAAGAGTTGCATGAGGTAAGTCAAGAAACCCTTCTTGGATTCGTATCTTGCTTCGATGCCTAAACCATCCTTTATTTTCACATGTTATACCTTGCTGCTCCTGTCCACAGCACCCTTAGGATTCGTTTCTTGCTTCCATGCCTAAACCATCATTTCCTATGCACGTCTTTACTGTCTATCAATCTGGTGTGGGTTTTAGGTTGTTTCAATTTAATATCATATGGATTGATTCCCATTTTAATTTAGACCAATTCCATCTTGATTGGACTAATCCCATCAAATTGAACTAATCCTATTTAATTTAGCCAACCCTATCTTGATTGGACCAATACCATCAAATTGAACAAATCTCATTTTAATAGGGTCAATCCCATTTTAATTGGACCAATCCCATATTGATTGAACCAATCTCATTTTAATTAGATCAATCTTATATTAATAGGTACATTTCCTTAATGTTACCTAGCTAATGCAGCCCATTTGTATTTATTCTTGTTTAAATCCATCCCATATTTTTTGTTTAGCCCATTTTGGATTTCTTATATTCTTGATGGCTGAATCAACCCATGTTGGTTTTCAAAATAACTTGTTAGACTGATTCAGTCCTTTAGTCCATTTATCTCTAATGTTCACATGCTTGCTAAGAAGGTTTGATTTAGTTTTTCACTTCTATATTCTTTACTTGCTTGTTTTTTCATATTTTATTTTCTTTGGATGTGCTCACAAGCACCCGCAATATATGTACGGGGTTGGGATAACAGAAAACTTGTGTGGCTGGTCAACCACCCACCTTTGAATAGGATGCGGGGTTTGTGATAGAGTAGGACGATTCTCCATCCTAACCAATGTATCATCAATTATGAATTGATGTAATAAAGTTTTGGAATAAGATTTTCACTGCACAAACGGGTCTACTGCATCCTACGTTGAATGTAACTGTTCCAACCAACTGTTTTGAGTAAATGCGAGACTCCAGTGAGTCATTGTTAGGAGAGATCTCCATCTCTTAGATGCTTGTATGCAGTTTTGTAATTTTAAAATCAGTTTACTTTCCGGGTGATCTAATTGCTTGACTAGTGGCAATAGAAACCCGTGTGTTTTTCAAACCTATATTTTGAGTGAGTCATGTCTATGGATCGGTCTTGGACACTTTAATAGACGAACTATGTTTTTTACTTGATTGTTGCACATCTCTAGGATATGTAAGCAGTTTGGGACAACCTCCCAAATTCAGTCCAACGCTTCAGTTTGGGTTTATCCCATCCACATTTAGATTTCAAATAATTTGCATTCATTTTTGGATTTCAAATCATTTGGTTTCAGATTCAAATTTCAAATGTTGTATTTATATCTTGATTTCAAATTTGACATTCGTATGGTTTTCAACTCTTGTTTTCAAATTAATTCAAATTGTTTATCTTTGCAAACTAAGTGAAAAACCTGATTCTTGGACATGTTCGGGATACATAGGCAATCTGGATAACCATCAGATTCGGTTCATCGACTTTCAAATTTTTTGTTTGGCTTTCTTTATTTTTCTCTCAATCTAAGTTTTGGGGCTCGAGCCCAATGAGAGATAGGCATACGTGTGAGATTTTTAGTAGTCCATTTAGGATATTCGACAAATCAACAGATTGGCACAATTGGGCTGTTATCCAACCCATTTATATGATCCACAAACATTTTATTTTATTTTCTTTATTTCATAATGTGTTTGGCTATACTCTGGTATAGGACAACCTAACAACTTGGTTTAGTAATCCTTTGAACATTAGTCATCCGTTGACCATGAACGTCATAATATTGGAGTATAGGAAATGAATGTAATGAGAGACCCATTTTTGGATCAGACGGTTTGGGTGCTTCACTTCTTTCCAAATCGTAACATCGATGTTTACTGACCTTTGCTTAGACCAAAGCCTAAATTGGGATACGAGTCATTAGATGTCTCTCCAATGTGAGATTGACAATTTATAGGTCATAGACTTCAATCTAGGTGGCAACTCCGATTATTTTCGTCCATCGACTTATGTGAACAAGATCACAAAGCGAAACTTACGATCCTTCGTTTAGGCACAAACCCCTTTTTCCATCAATGGTAAGTCTGCCAAGTGTTCTCTATCTTCCGTTTAGCAATGCATAGGCATTAACTCTATATTTTATTATTCTTTATCAATATACTGTTTTGTTGATATTTAAGGGGGAAAAAAAAAGATAGTGTTCGGTGTCACCACAGTTAGCTGCATAGAGCATGTAACCTAACAAAAAAAGTTTACATTCGCATGAGAAAACTGGAATATATTTTGAAAAATGGTAGATAAATCCACAATTAACCTATTATACATTCTTGATTGTCACCTATAGGGGCATTAATAAAAATTGAATAAAACTGACCGTACAAGTATCATTATATCAGAGTTGACAAATTTATCCTTAAACCTATCGCATGAACATACAAGCTGATTAGATAGCATCCGAAAGTAAAGTGCATGAAATACTCTATGCCAATGGTATACAGCCACATCATAACCATGGCTATGCGGCATGCAACCATCTCATCCTGCCCACAATGGGGCATTCCACAGACTAGGAGAGGCATCTTGTTGCCAAGCGAAGATTCCATCTCATCCCCAAAAGGGTCATTTCGCTAGCCAAGCAAAGCATCTCACGCCAGGTAAGAAACCACCATAAAATGGCACAGAGGATTTAACTCAACACCTATCCCCCTGTTGAAAGGGTGTAGTCATGTCAAGCATTTAGTTCTATATTTTTCCATTCAATCATTCATTTCGATTCCATTCCATTTATCCAATTCATTTCTATTACATCCATTTGCTCATTCATTTACCAGTCTTATAAAAACATATAGTGCATACTCACAACAAACTCATCAATATGCAGTAACCATCCATCCATAGAAATGTACTTAGTCAAAGTTCATGAAATGCAATGGTGAATCATGCCAAGTTCTCACTCACCTCAGCAGTCAACAATTTCAGAACTCCTAATTACTATCAAATTGATTCAAGAGCATTGATGCCTACACAAATAGAAATATATACACAGGTTTATGGTTTCAATCAATCACAATAACATTTTAATTAAAACTATCTCTTTGATAATAAGATGTGCTTGTCGCATGACTTCTTTCTAGGGATGTCAAAACTGGGTCCAAATGAAAATCAAAACTGATCCAACTCGATTCAGCCCAAATCAAATCGAAACCGGACCTTAATGGATAGGATTTGGGTTGTGTTTATAGAGCATGATGAAAAACAAAAACCGGACCAGATAAATTGATAAGTCCGAATCATACCGGACTAATAAGACCAAAAATAAACCAGCCCAATAATGGACCAATAGGAGTCCATTAAGGAAACATTTTATTAAATATACAAGTAAGAAACCAACACCGAATCCGAACCAGCCCGATAGGACCCATTAATCCAACTTTTTTACTACAGATATATATAGTAAAAAGAAACCGAACCAGCAGCGGACCAATAAGAATCGAATAAGCTAGCCCGATAACAAATCTACACCAGACCGACTCAGTAGATAACATGTACGACAATGTTGCTCACCCCAACCCGAATCTCATATTGGACATGTTTCGGGCTACCCCAGAAAAAACGGAAGACTAACTTGACCTGAACCAAAACCTGCCCAAATCAATCTGTTGACACCCTATTCCTTTCTCCTTTCGTCTTTCATCAAACTCCCTGTCTCTTCTAATCCCTCTCGGATTCTCTCTTTCTTTTTTCTTGGTGATTCCCTTCTTTCTTTCCGCCCCTCATCCGATTTATCCTTCCAGCGACTCCCCTCCTATTCTTGGTCTGACTCGAGGCATCTTGAAGTTAATTAATGAAAAATTAGCATTGTTATTACACTTCTTTCTATTGGACTCGAGAGTTTCTTTACCTTATAGATTCGAGGGTTTGTGAGTGTTAGAACGATATCTAACTCGCATACCTTCCAACTACGTCATTATACCTAGAGTTTCATACTGCAACTTTTATTCTTTCTCGATATTATTATATATTCTCGCCCACCCTTAGCAAAAAGCAAAGGTTTCATCTCTATGACACACATCCATGTCACCTCCACCAACCCATTTTGAAATATACATGTTAATGGTTTCAATCATTCACAATGACATTTTAATTAAAATTATCTCTTTAGCAAGAGGGTGTGCTTGTCGGATGTCTCATTTCCATGGATTTCAAAATTAGGCTCAAATCGAAAATCAAAACCAATCCAACCTGATTTGGCCCAAATTAAATCGAAACCGGACTTATTGAACAATATTTGGGTTGTCTTTTTAGAGCACGATGAAAAACCAAAACTGGACTTGACAAATTGATAAATCCGAACCAAACCCAACCAATAAGACCAAAAACAAACCAGCCCAATAATGGACCAATAGGTGTTCATTAAGCCAACATTTTATTAAATATACATGTAAAAAACGAACACCGAAACCTAACCAGCCTGATAGAGCCCATTAATCCAATTTTTTTTACCATATATAACTATAGTAAACAAAAACCGAACCAGTAGTGGACCAATAAGAGTCCACTAAGCTAGCCCGATGACAAACCTATTCCACACCGATCCATTAACTAACATGTACAATGCTATCTACCCTAGCCCGAATGTATTATTGGACATGTTTCGAACTACCCCTGAAGAAACTAAAAACCAACTTGACCTGAACCAAAACCTGCCTAAACCAACTGTGGACACCCCTATTCCTTTCTCCTTTAATCTTTCATCTTTCATCTTTCATCAAACTCCCCGTCCCTTCTAATCCCTCTGGGATTCTCTCTTTTCCTTTTTCTTTTGAATTCCATTCCTTCTTTCCTCCACTCCTTTTATTTATTCTTCCAACGATCCCCCACCACTCTCGGACTCGGTCTCTTTTTCATTTTTTCTCTTTCCTTCTCTAGCTATCTAACTTTCGTACTTAGTCTCTCGTTTTCTCTCTTTCCAGTCTCATCGAACTAAAAATAAAACAAATAAAAATGAAATCGAAACCTTACCTAAACTTAAACCCTCTCTCCTCTCTTTCCAGTCTCATCAAACTAAAAAATAAATAAAAATGAAAATGAAATATTACCTAAACTAAACCCTCTCTCCTCCTTGGTCATCCTTCTCTCTCTCTCTCGCTCTAGCCCCCAACGCCACCTCTCCTTTTTCTCTTCCATCGCCACCTCATACTTCCCCTCTCCTTCCTCTTCGTATTTCCTCCTCCTTTAACCGCCTTCCTCCTAATGCCACATCCTCCTACTTCCACGTCTCTTTTTTCTTTTTCTTTTTTTCCCCAAAACCCCAACCACCTCCTACTTCCCTCTTCTCGGTTCTTTTACCTCAAAACCACCTCATGCTTATTATATTTGACTCTCTCTTATCTCGTTCTTCATCTGAACTGCCACTCCTCCTACGTTCGATCTTCTTCTTTTTCTTTTGTTTTTCTTTTTTTTTTTCGGTTAAATCCATCCCATCTCATGCTGTGTCGTTCTGCTCATCACTCTGTTTTATCACTTGGGTTAATAATCTATTCAGACTGAAACTTAACAGGTAAAGAAGAAACATTTGGTCCTTGGGTCTTCTTGCCGACAAAAATTCAGCCCCATGCCAAATAATCTTTTATAGACACTAATTCAAGACCAAGAAATTTCCCGCACCTGCTAGACTAGGAACTCCACACCATGGTTTTTGGTTTCGAATATATTAATATCTGACCGATACCAGTACAATATGTGATACTTTCATTTTTCTTTTAAATACATTTAAATTTATTATTAGTCACATTTTTTAATACAGTATTTGTCAGATCCCTTTCAAATCGTCGGTCGACCAACGAGTCAAGGCAATATAATCATTTTGTATCATCAATGAAACCAAGAGCTGCATGAGGTAAATCAAGAAATCCTTCTTGGACCCAGATGATCTTGATCAAATTACATTTCAATCTCCATCCATCACGCTGTAGATGGACCCCACCAATGCATATAATATGTTGACAAACCCTTCCAGTCCAACACAATCTTGATGAGTTGATCCAATCCTACTTTGTCCTTCACTAGACCATTAATAATAATATATCAAATGCATTTCTGTCCCTGTTATATGCGTGTCTTGATGTTTATCTTCCGTCCATACGATGGGAGCACTTCTGTCATTCTCAAGATTTTCAAGGTGAGCAAAGTGCTAATTTATCCTTTACCATATCCAATGTAAGGTGTCATCTATTTAATCAGTGTAAGGAAAGAAAATCAAATTAATTAAGTCTTTTCAGTTTTATTGTAAAATTTTTTTGTACAAATAATACTTTAGCTAAAAGTTTTAGATTAGAATAAGATACTCTCTAATTGATAATATATTTCTTTTTCTTCTTTTTTTTTTCTTTTTTTTAATAAAAGGTCTGTCTTTTTGACACAGCATTAGTGCTAATGGCCTATTGACACTGGTTCTTATTTGCACATCACAAATGGACTATCATGATAACCTCAATATAAGGGGTATTATTGGTATTTGAGATTACGAGGGGTTGGATTTTGCGCCTATTTGACAAAAACACCGATGCAAGATGTCAATGGGATTTGACACCGGATCAGTGTCACAAAGATCTTGCCTACAGAAGTGAAGTGATCAGAATACTTATCGAGCTAGTATTCAAACTGCAAACTAGCAACTTTTAGACTTAGTTCACAACATCCAGGTGTTGCGAAGAGGAAAGGGGTTAAAAGTTTGGAATATTGGGTGCCTTGTATACTTGAGAGTCTCTTCATTTACTAGTTCAAAAGAATGAAACTTAAAAAAACAGAAAAGGTTGAAGAACCAACAACCTATGATAAAAACACCAAGGAACAATGCCCTTTTTAATATTATCCACCATGGCCTCCGAATTAGATTCAATCCATAGTTTCCTAATACCCAATGCCTTAACTAGGCTTAGGCCAACAAAGACTGCCTCAAATCCCACAACATAGTATATAGCAACAACAAATCGGTTTCATTTTATGTCAGATCAATTCTATATCGATCATCATGATTCCGAGCAGAAACAAAATTGGATATAACAGCAATAAAGCTGGACATGGCCAACTAGGATCCGATATCAATTCTATCCGTTTTCTGCTTATTTAGCTAGGTGCATTCTTCTCCCTTGCTATTGGCAATCCCCAGGTTGGGGGTAAGTCTGTTGAAAGTTCTCTATCTTCCGTTTAGGAATGCCTACACGTTAACTCTGTATTTTTTTATTCTTTATCAATATATTCTTTTGTTGATATTTAGCAAAATTGTATCACTATAGTTCTTCAAAACCTGTAACCATAAGAAAAGTCCCAATTCGCATGTGAAAACTGAAATTTTTCTGGAGTACGGTGGATAATCCACACAATTATCCTATGAAATTTTCTTTCACTTATAAGGGCATTAATAGAAATTGAATATAGTTGACGGCTCTAACATTAGTAACACTATACCCAAGGTAACAAATTTAACTTCATTCCTATTGCATGAACATACAAGCTGGTTAGATAACATGTATCCTAAACTAAAGTGAAACGAAGGATTGTTTTTTAAGTGAGTGGTGGCTGGAGTCGACCTCTCATAAAAATAGTTGCTCCACTTCCTGTTAGATTCACCATAGATTTTCTCAAGGTTTATCGATACATCGATTTCTATATCGAACATAAAACATGTTACCTCCTATTACATTACAGCCACATTGAGTGAAAGTATATGAGCCTTCGACACTTTGAAACCTGCTGAATCCCTTCTGATCTATTCAAAACTTAATACAATAATCTTGCAGATTGTACATCCGTAGTTGTCGAATTTCAAGATCTTGACGCTTTTAGAATTCGAACTTTTTAGGATGCTAGAGTATAAACATGTCATTGTTGGCAACATACAGATGGCATTGCAGTGTTACAGAGCTTGCACAAATGATTTAGCAGTGTTCTAGATAGTGTTCTAGATGCTTAGAGAGTGTTATGCACTCGGTTGATCGAGTTTGACCATTGAGATGACAGGGTGGGTTTTGACCTGATACAGAATTGATTAAAAAGGCCATCATGGAAATCTATATCTATTCAAGAAAATGACACGAGAACATAAGGAGATCTTTATATATTGACATATCAGTAGAAAAAGTCAAAAGGAAATTCCTCACCCGGTAAAAATGTGGAGAAGAACCATAATAGAATAGTTCTACCTACTCAAAACTAAGTAGGGATGCCACTTACACAAACTACAGGAAAGTAGCCCTTTTCATGGCATTTACCCATCACAAAGATGCACAAAGGAATTAAACAAATTTCAAACGATCTGAAGCACCCCTTTTTCATTCATAGAGAGATTCAATCATCAAAATCAAACTTCTCAATACAATTTCCTTTAAATTCATTAAAATCTTGACCAATTAGCAACGCTTTTGGGATCATAACTACAAGGCAAATTGTAGAGAGGCAAACCTTAACCTACCGCAACTCAATGAGATACCAATCCAGTTATACTACCACCCATAAACTTAGGGGATGCATTTGAAAAATCCACACGATTTCTTAGTCGTTCTACATAATCAAATCAAAATGCAGTGTCTGACATCGTTTCCATCGTTTCTTAATTAATGGCTAGGCTTGAACTTTATATGTTCAGTAATGTTCAGAAGCAAATATATATGTTTTTCGATGCATGAGAACCTCATGGATTATGTGTAATATTTTCGTAGCCAAATTCTAAGTTTTGTTCGGAATTATTTATTTGGAAATAGTTTTAATAGGTCCCACAGCAATTTCTTGAGAATTATTAAACATGAAAGATGGAGGGAGGTGAGTAAACATTACAACGCAACTGGTCTCCTGTCAGTCTGATATTGTGTGAGAGAGTTCTGATCGTTATTTTTGCAAAACTGTGCGAAGGGTATCAGAGGCTGCTTAATGTCGATGCGCCATACGTGGCATTGGTTGAATCCAACTGTGAAGAAAAGTATTGATGCACACACCCAAATCTGGTGTGCGATACACGAGATACACGATACATGATGTGTGCATCAGCACTTTTCTTCATTGTGGGATTCAACCAATGCCACGTGTCGTGTATCGACAATAAACAGCCGAATCTCCTGCTGATACCTAGGCTGGAAAAAATTTGGATCTAATATCTTCCACTCGGCATCATAAAGGTTTTGTTGCAACCAACCCACATTGCTTCTGCTGTATCCTTTCATTTTTCTCTCCCACCGCTGCAAGTTGCAACCCACTAAACAGTTTTTTATCTCCCTCTCTTTCTCTCTCCCATCAATCTCGCCGCTGCAGGCCCCACTCTCTTTCTCACTCAAACCGACAGAAGGAATAACCTCCGATTCCAACTACGAAGGATATCTCACTCCATGTGAACTCTAAAAAATAGATAACGTTCAGAATTACTCTCTTGTATGCAGGAAAATCTCAAGAAAGGGCAGCAGATTTAGCAACTGACAAAATCTAAGTCTTTGGTTTTGTTCCAAGTAAAAGTGGAGAGAGTGTCCCCTTCTTTATTCTCTCCTCTTTGGAAATGGAAAAGAAAGATCAACGAAACTCAAGCAAACCAGAACAGGTTTGGGATTTATCTTTCATGAACCACCTTCGCCTTCACACTAAGTCATGGCTGAGCAGCAGATTGCAACCCTCTAATTGTGGAGTGATGTTTTCTGGATTTGTTTGAATATATGAAGAGAGATACATGCATTTGAAAGCTATGATCAAGTATTGTATAATTTAAGTTGGAGATTATAGCCAATCTGAGAATGAAATCAGAATAATTTCATTTCTTAACAAATTAAAATAACTTTTACTCTTGATGAAATTGTCCCATGCTCAAGAGAAATAATAATCCTAGTGAAACAGATTTAAGTTGTAGAGTTTAATCGCTTGAATCGCTGGAAAACATGGGAAGAAATTACCTCCATTATAGTATACGTTCTTGCTTTCCCATATGTAAAACGGGGAGTACATGGGTAGCAATGTGGGACTATGTTTTCGGGTGACCATAATGAGAGAACTCTAATAATATCATGTTAACTTTCTATTTCAAATGTTAGAACTAATAAATGGAGGGACTCTCACATATACAAGGCTCCTAGTCTTAAACTATGTGAGACTATTCCTAACATTCTTAGAGCCTTGAGACTCCAAAGAATCTTCCCTTTCCCATGTCTTCTATTTAGCTCAGCAGTAGCATTTGACAAAAAACCAGTGTTCGACAATGTTGATGGAGAACAATCAGGGTTGGGTTCCAACGACATGTGGGATAGAAAGAAGGTCGAGCTACACTGGAGAGAGAGGGCTGCAGAGCCAAAATGGGTTGAACAGACGAGATGCTAATAGGAAGATCTAACGATCAAAAAGTGTTAGCGTGTAAGATCTTATCACACACTGCTAGCGTGTAGATTCTGTCCCCTCTGACATATTTAGTAGTTTACTTTTTAAATTATCTTGTTTCAATCCTTTTATGTAATCTAACCTATATATAGAGGTCATGTTAGGTCTGATTAGAGGCATTTTGAAGTTAATGAAAAATTACCATTGTTATTACTCTTCTTCCTAAAAGATTTGAGATTTTCTTTACCATGTGGATTTGAGAGTTCGTGAGTGTTAGAACGATATTTAATCCACATACCTTCCAACTGTGTCATAATGCCTAGAGTTTAATACTGTAACTTTTGTTCTTTCTCTTGTTATATATTCTAGCTCGCCCTTATATTCTAGCTCGCCCTTTGGAGAAAAGCAAAGGGTTAATCTCTATGGCACACCTATATCACCTCCACCCACCCATTTCCAAATAGACCTATCATTTTCCTAACGTCATCCTTTTTCATATGCCTCTCTTCCATGTAAGTATCATTTTCCAAGAACCACCTTTTCTCTTCTTAATTCATATCTCTTATTTCCCATGTTTATCATCAACCATGGAAATTGGTCTTTTGCCTTGGTCCTCTCCATTCACTTGACTATAAAATGAAGCCGTCCTCATTGTCTTCAACGTAATCAACAACCAATCTAATCACCTAGAGATTAACGATACCAACGACCTTTATATCATATCATTAATATATAGCACCAATAAACAATTAACTATGTAATTAAATTAAAAGAGAAGATTTCTTACAATTCTAGTGTGGGGGAATCTCCACCACCACGCCAATGGGGAAGGAAATGATATCATAGAGGTCTCACATGATTAGGGAGGATAAAGAATGTCAAAGAGATAACAGAAAGGTGATTAATGTGATTAAGCTCTTTAGAAATTCTAGATAATGAACAGTGTTGAATTTCGTATTAGAGATTTGCAGTCCCAATAAATGATGAATTTGGTTAATGGGAGGCCTTGTTAGGAAAGAGAAGGAAGTTGCCCCATGTTAGTCAACAAGTCTCCATCCTTGCAGCTAGAAAGCATCTCATTTAATTTATGGATGTTATATATTTTTTTCAATCATGGAAAGCATAAAATTGGTATTAGAATTTTATGCCACTTAAATTGGAGTAAGGATCCTCTGCTACGTGATAGTGTGACAGCGTAAGGATCCAATGGTGGAGTGCATCGGGCGCATGTCCCATGCACTCCCAGCCACTGGATCCCACACCTAGGTACTATATTTTATTTCTTGTTTATCAATATATAACTATTGAGGGAGTCATTATCCTCTTCAATTGTTAGATCCTCCATCGAGGTCCGAGCCTCTCTTTCACACTCGTCTACCAATACATTGGTAGGTGCGCCTGGTTAAGAGAGACCGTTGGATCCTCAAGACGATAATAACCCCTATTGAGGGGATTTGGATCCAGCAGTCTCTCTTTAACTCGATGCGTCTACCAATACATTGGTAGGTGCGCCTGGTTAAGAGAGACCGCTGGATCCTCAAGACGATAATAACCCCTATTGAGGGGATTTGGATTCACATCGAGTGATATATTAGTGTAGTTTTAATTTTAATTAATGTACGATAATATGTTCCTATAATTTGGAATAGTCAACTATACCCAAGGTGGATAGCATAATTGGTAAAGACCAACAACTCATAAATGTCATGAGTTTGATTCTCTTTGAACCTTTTTATACGGGGAACAAAAAATAAAAAAAATTTCCATGGAAATGCAAATTTATGTGTTTTATCTTTTTCTGCTCAAGAGGTAGGTGGTGCGATTTATTTCTTTGTTTCTTTTCTTTCATATGAATAAATATGATAGGGAAAAGAAAGTACCAACTACTCCTGTCTCTATCTCTCTCCTCCAACTTGTGGGCTTTGCTCTCTCTCTCTCCCCCAAATTATCGGTAATAACACATAAGATTCCAATATATTCCGTTAGCCTGTAAATTCCTCTCATACAGTATATGCAATAAACCCAATTAACAAAGGGGCTTCTCAAGAAGGGGATATGCCAAAAAAAAAAGTATAAAAAGAATACAGTACAAGGGGAAACGCTACGACAGAGTACTACTTGTATTTCTTTATTTAATGGGAAACAACTTTCTGAGCACCTGAGATGGGATGAATCTCCAAAGCCCCCTACATTTCACCCTTAACTATCCAATCTGCCTCTTTGTATTTCAACCGGTCAATCCATTTGTTGCTGAAAATTACTCTCTTTGTTGTTGCTGCATTTTCACTCTTCCTTTCTCTCTTCTCTTGTTTCGACTGGAATCTACGCTAAAAAGAGGGACCACCATAGTCATGCAAAATGTGGAACCGTATCCGTCATAGGTTAAGTGTACTATCAAGTCATCCAAAAGAGATATCACATATGTATGTGTACTGTCAGCCAAAAGAACGACAACATGTGAAGTTGCAATCAAAACACGGGAATGAGTGAAGTTTCCATCTCAAAAGTTCAAAATTGTAACAATGGGACTCTCAAGTATATTACGCCTAAAATTTAAAACTTAATCAATGTAAAATTAATCCCAACACTCTACATCCTCGCTCAAAAATATTTTTGGAATAGTAAGTCTGGTGGGTACGTATCATAATAAAAGTAGTTTATTGTAATCTTAGAGAAAGAAAAGAATGAATTAATCATTGAAGGAAACCAGCAAGGATAAAAGCGACATCTTCTAACAACCGTGACCTATCCTCGTTTAATTTAAAAAACAAGAATCCTTAAACACAATTTAAATAGGCCAACCCTTGTACACACCCTCATAAAGTCTTCATTCTAGTTTCCCTCCTTGGTGGCTCTATCTCCCATTCTTGGTTTCTCCTTCATGGCTATATTTCCCATTTTTTGTTTCTCTTTCTTCTTTCTCAGTCTCAATTCGGTTACAACAGCAGCTCCACTTGGTTATTGGAACCTCGTCCAGAAAAGCATTGGCATATCTGCCATGCACATGCAACTGCTCAACAACGATCGTGTCATCATTTTCGATCGTACCGATTTTGGCCTTTCCAATCTCAATTTGCCAGCTGGCAAATGTCGGAATGACCGATATGAACTCATCATCCAACATGACTGCACTGCTCACTCTGCAGAGTATGACGTACTTCTTAATTCTATACGTGCCCTTACGATTCAAACCGATACCTGGTGCTCTTCTGGTGCCGTCACCGCCGACGGCGTCCTCATCCAATCTGGAGGATTCAATGACGGTGATCGTGTGATCAGGGTTTTCCAACCTTGTGGTAATTGTGACTGGCAAGAGATTCCAAGTGGACTCAATCAACGACGTTGGTATGCTACCAATCAAATACTGCCAGATGGACGGATAATCATCATCGGCGGGCAAGAGAATAATTACGAGTTCTATCCCAAAACTGCAACTACTGATACTGTATTTCCATTTGGGTTTATAGAACAAACCAGTAATCTCTACCCTTTTGTTCATCTGAATGTGGATGGCAACTTATTCATCTTCGCCAGCAATGCAGCAATCTTGTTCGACTACAACACTAACACTGTCGTCAAAACTTTCCCGGTGGTTCCGGATTTGCAACCTCGGACCTACCCATGGACCGGCTCCTCAGTTCTACTTCCACTAAGGAATTTAGAACAAGTTGCTTCAGTGCAAGCTGAGGTCTTCATCTGTGGTGGAGCTCCATGGGACTCATTAAATGGGGCCCAATCAGGGAACTTCTTGGGAGCCCTAAACACATGTGGGAGAATCAAAATTACTGACCCGAATCCGACATGGACCATGGAAACAATGCCCCTGGCTAGAGTGATGGGAGACATGATTTCACTCCCCAATGGCCAAGTCTTGATCATCAATGGTGCTGCTGAGGGTGTTGCTGGGTGGGAATTTGGTAGAGATCCAGTGTTGAACCCGGTTCTATACCAACCCGATAACAAGTTCGGGTCTCGATTCACAGTAATGAACCCGTCTACCATTCCACGTATGTACCATTCAACTGCAATATTACTACGTGACGGTAGAGTTCTAGTGGGAGGAAGCAATCCCCATCATTACTACAACTTCACTGGCGTTCTTTATCCGACAGAATTAAGCTTAGAAGCATTCTCACCTCCTTATTTGGATTTGAAATTTTCCGGATTACAGCCGACAATCATCGCGCCGGCGTCATATACTAAACTCGGCTATGGCCAACGATTGGTGATAAAATTCTCGGTGTCAGGTCCGGTGATCAACATGATGGTGAGGGTGACAATGGTGGCTCCATCTTTCACAACGCACTCCTTCGGCATGAGTCAAAGGCTATTGGTGTTGGATGGACAAGTGATTCTAGTGGCCAAATCGACGTATACCATGGCAGTGATAACTCCAAATTCAACTTTCCTGGCACCTACTGGGTATTATCTTTTATTCGTAGTTCATCAAGATATACCTAGTGAGGGGATTTGGGTTCACATTCAGTGATATTTTCCTAGCGCGTGGTTTTTTGTATTTGATTTTTTCTGCTCATGAATTACAGTGTGCTGTGCAATAATATGTTCCTAAAAGGAATATCCAGGATAATCAGAAAGGTGTATTTATGTATTTTATTTTTCCTGTTCATGAGGTACTATTTATTTATTTTATTAATGATGTAATTCTTGGTTTCAAAGTTTGATCTGTAAGGATGTGCCAAGGCCTTCTTTAAATAGCAGTCACAATCTCAATTCTTATATAATTGCGTTGCTATTAAAAGTATCAATTCCATAAAGCTCGGGCAGAAACTATTAATGGGAACTTTGGTAGTGTCCCGAGAATATGTTCTTAAAAATCGTCTTATAAGGTGAGAGAATAAAAAATCATATCAACCCACACCAAGATTTTTACAAAACAAATGTGGGAATTCTCCTCTCTTCTTTTCTATCTCTTCTTCTCCCATAGCAAAGAAAGGCATCCACTCTATGACACAAGTCAATTGTCCAGATTCTCCTCTATCTCTTCTTTATTTCTTTTTTCCTTTTTTCTATTAAAATATCTTATTTTATTAAATTATAATTTGAATTCTTTTTCCGTCTTCATAGCAGGCCTGGACACATTGTGTCTTGTTTCAAATTGTAGAATCTAATATATTTTATATTAAAAATTAAACAAAGAATATATTAGATTAAGGTTCTCTTTGATATGTATTATAGAATTAATCACATAATATATCATGACATATGTAATTGTTTGGTATGATTTATAGTACTTATTTATATTTATAATAAATTGATATAATCTAACATCTACAAATAGGTTAGGAGGTGTTTTTTAAAACCCAGTCCTTTCAAACTTAAAACTCGACCATCATGTAGCAATATTGCAGTCGAATGGTACATACTAGGGCTGCAATAGGGTCGGGTTGGGTCGGGTTTAGTAAAACCCTAACCCTGACCCCGAGTGCCTTAAGCATAACCTTAACCCAATCTAACCCTGTCAGAATCAGAAAATATACAACCCTAACCCTATCCTGGCAGGGTTGGGCCTGATTGATTCTGACAAGACAGGGTTGGGTTTAATCCTGATAGATTCTGACAGGGTAGGGTTGGGCCAGGTTGAGCCTGATTGACCCTTATTGAGGATCGGCCTAACCCTGATTGACCCTGATAGGACCGGATTGGGCCAGATTGACCCTGATTGACCTTGATTGAGGGTCGGGTTAACCCTCATTGGCCGTGAAACATGCAACAAATACAATAACCCATGAAATTTTTAAATATAAACAAAGACATTTAAAAATTACATGTTTAATAGATCTAATATAAAGCTGGCATGAGAAAATCCAGTGACTGTAGTTTACTGTACACATATAACGATGTATTAATATATACGCACAATGAATGACAACCACTAAATTTTCTCGTGCCAGCATAAAAGACATGAGAGGATTTGAATCTCTCTATTCTCTATCCTCATGCCAGAATAAAGGGCATAAGAGGATTTGAATCCCCCTATTCCCTATTAGAATTAGAGTTTGATAAAAAAAAAAGAAGAAAAAAGCATGTAATTCTGGTTTTTTGTTTATTGAAAAACTGCAGTACATGAGAAAATGTCACTTTTTATCGGTTTCTTTTACGGTACCTCAATCCCACCTCATGCTTAATAAACTTGACTTTATCTCTCTTATCTCCTCTTCATCTAAACTGCCACCTACTCCTTCTTCCAGATTCTATCTTTATCTTTCCGTTTTATTAAATCCATGGCAACTCATGCTATGTGGCTCTGGATCTTACATTTCTTTGTTATCATGCTCATCACTTTCTTTTTATGCACCTGCTAGATTAGGAACTCCACATCATGGTTTTCCATATCGAATCATGGGTATATCTGACTGATACTGATATGATATCTAATACTTTATTTTTTTTAATACATTTTAATTTCTTATTTAATACAGTATTTGTCAGGTCCCTTTCAAATCGTCGGTCGATCAATGTATCGAGGCAATAATATAATCAGTTTGTGTGGAACCAAGAGCTGCATGATGTACAACAAGAAACCCTTCTTGGACCAAGATGATCTTTGACCAAAAATCACATTTGATTCTCCATCTGCCCATCACACTGTAAAGGGACCCCATCAATGTATATAATATGTTGACGAACCCTTTCGGTTCAACACAATCTTGATGAGTTGATCCAATCCTACTTTGTCGAACATTAATAATAATATATCGAGTGTATTTTTGTCCTGTTATACCCACTTTTAATGTTTATTGTCTGTCCATATGATACGGGCATTTCTGTCATTTTCAAGATGAGCAAAGTGCTGATTTATCCATTTACCTAAAAATAAAAGTGCTGATTAGCCTGATTTATCTTTTACCATTTACAATGCAAAGGTGTCATGTATTTAATCAGTTTATCTTTTACCATTTTTGTCCTGTTATACCTAAGCCTTTTTTGTTTCATTGTAAATTAGGAAAAATTTCATCTAACCCCCAAAAATTATGTTAAATTCGATCTAACCCTACTGGTTTCCAAATGTTTTATCTACCACCCAAATGGTTTGCATAAACTTCAATCGGCCCCAATTAATTGACAGATTTGACTGAAAATATGATAAAACATTTCTACCCTTCGTATTTGAAACTGAAAGACATTAAATTGAGATGAAATTATTAATTTCACCTTTTACCATTTTCACAATTCATACTATTTTTTAACCCTTTTTGTTTATTAGAATTTAATGTTCCAGTTTAATTTTTAGCCCAAGATGTGGCAATCCTAGCTGAAGTTGTCATTTTGGCAGCGGCAGGCTCATGGCGCTCGATCTGAACATGAAGTCAACCAAAACCACTACCCACACATCCAAACATTCAAAATACAAGGGCAAATCCAATAAAATCATAACCAGAACAGAGATATAACTAAAAACCCTAGAGTTAATGATCTACACAAAGAATGAAAAGAGGGATTTGGAATATCTCACCAGTCAAGGGACGGCTAAAAAGAGAAAAAGGATGGGGAGTTCTTCGAGGGAACGATGGATTAATGAGATTCCAATGTTCGGATAACTCGGATCGAGAAAGATAAAGAATGAGATAATGGCAAAATTCAGATTATCTAGAGATTTGGGCAATTTGGAACAGGGATTACAGAAGAGAGCTTTATCTTCTCTGTTTACCTCTTTTCAGTGCAAGGATCAGATGTTGCTATTATCAATTATGCATCAAAATTATACTGGCCTTTCACTGTGGTTTTCTTGCAATATGCTTTGTTTTTAGCCTTTTACTAACTATATATGATTGTTTCCACAGCCTATGGTGATGGCCTTTGGAGGCGGTGATGTTGCAGGAGGAGGGGCGGAGCAAACTGGCTGCAAGAATCGTAGGAATAAGGTGATAAGCAACGCAAAAAAAAAAAAAAAAAAAAAAAAAAAAAATAATATATATATATATATATATATATATATATATATATATATATATATATACACGAGCAAACTGTTGTGCAGTGTGTTGGTCTTCACCGTCCAAGCGAACCCGATATAGTTTGCTTCCTCTTTCCAATTCTATTTTTGTTTTCGCTGATTCTTCGAGTTGAATCAGAATCGATGGAGGCTGATCCCGTGTTCGATTCTGGTTCTTTAATCCTTTTTGTTGTTCAATCGGAATTGTGCAAAGGTTGTGTGTGTTTGATTTTGTTCTTCTTCTGTTTAACTTTACTTTTCCTTTTGTGTTTTAATCCTTTTGCTCTTTGAATTAGAACTTAAAAAGTATACTTGCTGTTACTGAAGGAATTCACGAGGGCTCTAACAAAAAATCATCATTCAATGCGATTGCGATGATCTGTCCATTTTTGCTTGAGAATGCCGTAGAGACCCATGCCGGTGGTGGAGTGAAGTGTTTGACGAAGTATTGTGGCAAAGACGCCGGAGAAGAGAGCAACGACACTTTCGGTCTGGAAGATCTTGACGCCAACAGCGACGGGTCCCATTCGTGGTGGAGGTGGAGGAGGAGTAGCAGTGGCGGCGGAGGAGGCGTTAAAGGCCTAAGTTGGGCGGAGAGTTTGAATGGTTGCAAGATTGGGGAGAAGGAGGGTTGGGGATGATGATTGAACAGGTGTGAAATGGTCTTTCTATTTGAGAATAAAGATATTATTGTCTCAATATTTTTCAAATGGTGCTTAAGTCATCAATTAACGGGACTCTACTAATAGGTGGGGTTTCTTTGACTAACGGCGAAAAATTTTTGGGTGGTAGATGAGACATTTTGAAACCTTTTGGGTGGCAGATGAGACTTTTGAAATTATTGAGGGTTAAATCCAATTTGACATAGTTTTTGGGGGTTAGATGAAATTTTTTCTACATTTTTTTATGTAAATAATATTTTACATCAAAGTTTTTTATTAGAATTAAATGTAGTATATTTCTTCTTCTTCTTTTTTATTTAATAAAAGGTGTCCTATTGACACAGCATTAATACCAGTGGCCTATTGACACTAGTTCCTTTTTACACACTGGAATTGGACCATCATTATAACCTTGAATACAAGGAGTATTGTTGATATTTGAGTTTATGATGGGTTGGATTTTGCACTGATTTGATAGACAACGATGCATAGTGTCAATGGGATTTAACACCGGATCAGTGTCACAAAGATCTTGCCTACATAAGTGATCAGAATACTCATCAAGCTAGTCTTCAAACCAGTGACTTTTAGAATTAATTCACAACATTCAGGTGTTGCTGAGAGGAAAGGGGTTAAGTTTGGAACATTGAGTACTTCCTTATATACTTGAGAGTCCATCCATTTACTAGTTCAATTTTTTTAGATTAAAACTTAAAAAGTAGAAAAAGTTGAAGAACCAACCACCTATGGTAGCATTTGACAAGAAACCAGTGTTCGACAGTGATGCTGGAGAACAACCAGGGCTAGGTTGCAACAAGAAGTGGGAGAGAAAGAGGGTGGAGCTACACCGTAGAGTGAGGGTTGCAGTGCCAAAATGGGTTGAACGGATGAGATGCTGAGAGGAAGATCTAACGATAAAAAAGTGTTAGCATGTAAGATCTTCTTACACACTGCTAGCATGTAGATTCCATCCCCTTTGGCATATTTAGTAGTTTACTTTCAATATTTTATCTTGTTTCCTTTTATGCAATCTGACCTATCTATATAGAGGTCATTTTGGGTCTAAAGGCATCTTGAAGTTAGGGAAAATTTTCCAATAATTATTATTACTCTTCTTCACATTGGATTCGAGATTTTCTTTACCATGTGGATTTGAATGAGTGTAAAAACTGTAGAAAAGGAAAAGAGAATTGGAATAGATTTGTATTCTCATTGATAGTCTTAGAATATAAATAGATTACAAGTTTCTTAAGTTGAAGAAACAAGAATGGAAGTTATAGATGGTTGTACACAATATATAAAAGTCACAGTTAGCTTTAAACAATATATCTAAATTAAGATGACTTGTAAATCATATCGGATCTTAAAGATTTGTGATTGTCAATTATATCAGATCTTGAAGATTAGATTTGTGATTATCAATCATATCGAATCTTGAAGATTTGTGATTATCAACACTCTCCCTTAAGCTTGTAGAATGAAAAACTTGAACAAGCTTGCCACACAAAGATGAAACTAGTCCCGACCAAGAGGCTTTGTAAACACTTGCAAGTTGGAGGTGGCTCGGAATATAAGATGTCTTAAGAAATCCATCTTGGATCTTATCACGAACGAGGTGACAGTCAAGCTCTATGTATTTAGTGCGCTCGTGAAAAATTGGATTGGAGGGGATGTGAAGTGCAGCTTGATTGTCACAATAGAGGGTGGCAGTGGTGAAGTTGATACGGAGGTCATGAAGAAGATAACTGAGCCAAAGAAGTTCACAAGTAGCTGAAGCCATTGCACGGTATTAGGTCTCAGCAGAGGAACGAGACACAGTAGGTTGTTTCTTGGATTTCCAAGAGATTGGACTGAAGCCAAGAAAGATGCAGTAGCCTGTGGTCGACTATCTCGTCATGGGACAAGAGGCCCAGTCGGAATCACAATATGCATGAACTATGAGGGAGATAGTTGCCGAAAGAAGTATACCAGTGCCAGGAGATGAGTAGACATATTGAAGAACTCGAACTGCTGCATGCCAGTAAAGTTCTCTAGGTGTACTCATGAATTGGCTGAGAAGATTTACTACATAAAAGATGTTGGGTCGTGTGATGGTGAGATACAATAAACGACTAATCAATCGTCGATATTGAGAAGGATCATGCATCAATGGGCCATCATCAGGATTGAGCTTCAGATTTTGTTCCATTGAAAAATCACAAACACCCCCTTGCAAGTCAATGTTGCGTATGATGTCCAATGCATATTTTTTTTCTAGAGAAATATATGCGGTGCTTCGAGCGAGTGACTTCAAGACCTAGAAAGAACTTGAGAATGCCAAGATCTTTGATATAAAATTTGGAGTGCAAGAATTTCTAATATAGGTATGATCATCACCAGTAGTGATAATATCATCAACATAAACAAAGACCACAGTTACCAAGGTATCACGTTCAGTTGTAAACAAAGAGTAGTCTACCTTGGACTGAATAAAGCTAGCCTCCATGAGAGTAGTAGAGAATTTTGAAAACCAATTTCGTGATGCTTGTTTAAGGTCATAGAGAGATTTGTTGAGACGACACACACATGTCTCCCACTGTTTAGCAAAACCAAGTAGAATCTGCATATATACTTTTTTGTGAAGGTCACCATGAAGGAAGCCGTCGTTGACATCTAGTTGATAGAGTGCCAATCACGAATTCCAACAATGGCAAGAAAGCAACGAATAGTGACAAGCTTAGCAACAGGCGCAAAAGTCTCATTGAAGTCAAGTCCCTCAAACTGTATATCATTTGGCAACAAGACGGGCCTTGTACCTTTCAATAGTACCGTCAGAGCGATACTTGACCTTGTAAACCAATTTGCATCCAATGGGTTTCTTGTAAGATGGTGGAGTACTCATGGTCCATGTATTGTTCAGAACAAGTGCTTTGATTTCTACTACCATGGCTTCTTTCCATACCAAATACTTGTTGGCTAACAAGTAAGGCTTTGTGAGAGGGACTAAAATGACCATAGGAAGTTAAATGAGATAAGGAGGAAAAGGTACCTGATCTAACTAAGCTTGTCAAGGGAGATAATGAACTGGCTTGAACGTGTGAACAACAGTAATCACCAAGGTTTGTGGGAGGACGGGTAGCACGAGAAGAATGCCGAGGAGGATTGGGTGCCGGTGGATCGTCCATTTGAGAGGTGGATGACGACGATGGAGAAGGTGTCGAATTGAGAAGCCAAGAAAGAACCATTGAGGAATGTATGCTGAACATTGAGTTGATGGATATACCAGCCTTTGGAAACCGCCAGAGAGAGAACTATTCTGATAGTGGTGTGCTTGACCACAATACTCAATGTTTCGAAAAAAATCCGGGCCTTCTCATTGATAATAGCCTTTTGCAACAAGGCGTTCCTTATAATTGGAGATAGACCCATCAAAATTCCTTTTTATCCTATACACCTACTTGCTGCCCACGATGTTCATATTTGGCTTATATGGTATCAATGTTCATGTTACATTTTTAAGGAGAGCATAGAACTCATCAGCCATTGCAGCTCACCATTTTGGTGATTGGTTGGCTATAGTAAAAGAGTTGGGTTCCACCTCATCTGAATTAAGACTGGAGACCAAGGCCGTAGGTAAGGGATACTTTGTGGCCATCAAGTTCGTCCAGGAGGTTGGTTTGGTGCATCCTGTTTTGGACCATGAGACCATGGGGTGTATCATGTGAGACTCGATGGGTTGATCAATGGCTGCTAGCGGTGGCAAAGTGTCGAGATCCTGTAGAGGGGAGGGGTGACAGTTGTGGGTTGGGGGGGGGGAGTGAGGATGGGAAGATAGTAGGAGGTGGCGGTGGTGGTGGAGTAGATTCATAGGGGGTGTCGGTTCAGGAGGTAGTGGGGTAATAGAAGTGGGGATGATATTATCCGAAGTAATAAACAGAGGGGTGGGGAGGGAGGTGGGAGGTAAGGTTCGAGTGTTGGGTTGTGTAAGGGAAAACTTGACTCATCAAAGGTGATATGCCGTGATATGAAGGTTCTGCCCACGGCTGGGTCAAAGCATTTATAAGCTTTATTGTTGGTACAGTAGCCTAGGAAGACACATTTGGCCGACTGCAATTGGAGCTTGTGATTGTTGTAAGGTCTCAGCCAGGGATAGCAGGCACACCCATAAATTTTAAAAGGGTGCAATTAGGTTGCTTACCAAATAGTGCAATGAATGGAAATAGTTTTCTGAGCAATTGAGGTGGGATGGAATCTCCCAAGCCCCCTACATTTCATGTTATTAAATATCCAATTTGCCTCTCTCTATCTCAATCATTCAATCCATTTGTTGCAACAAGTCACTCTCTTATTGTCGCTGCATTTACTCTTCCCTTCTCTCTTCCCTATACTCCATCTGCAACCTACCCCCAAAAAGAGGGACCACTACATCCACCCAAAAAGTGGAACCACATGCACTACATACGTCACGTGTACTACCCATAGTTAAAACGGGAATGGTAAAAAAACAAAATGGGACGGAATGGGTTTTAAACGGAGCAAAACAGGAATAGTATTGTCAAAAAAAGGGGTCAAGAATCAAACATTCCATGACTAGCAAAAAAAAAAAAACCTAAAACGGATGGTACGGGTTTTTAATGGATGGGATATAATATGGTATGTCAAAAAAAAAGGGCAATATACTTCTATAAATTGAAGAATTATATTTATATCAGTGGAAACACATGACATTTATGATGTGCCCAGTCATAAAACGGTGAGAAAAAAATAATAAAGTAATGAGTTTAGAAGTAGTTATGAGGAAATGGCCACTCTTTAACTCCACATCGGTTACATGTAGAAAGTAATAAGAGTATTAAACGATGTGGGATTAATTGGCTCATTACTCATTGAAGATGCAAGTTAAAATACGGATACAGACACGGTATAGTACGCATATTAAGACAGCAAAGCTTGTAGTGTGGAGTATTTTATCGTATTTTGAAATCAATATGGTAATACACTTACTAAACGGCCGAGTACGGTACGACAGTATGATACACGTTCAAAATGCATTTTAACTAATAGAAGTACTACTACTAGGTTGGCAGGTCATCCGAAAAAGGAATCTCATTACATGCGTACGGCCACCTAGAAGAAGGGCAACATATGAGGTTACAGCTGGAGCACAAAAATGAGTGAAGTTTCAATCTCAAAAATTCGAATTTATAAACAAAGAGACACTCAAATATATAAGACACCTAAGACTCCATACTTAATCAATATAAAATGAATCCCAGCACTCTACATCTCCGTTCAAGAATATTTTTTGAGTAGTAAGTTTGTTGGGTTCCATGATAAAACTAGCTTCTTGTAACCTTGAAGAAAGAGAAGAATGAACTAATCATTGATCAACATACAGAAGGAAACCAGCAAGGATAAATGCGACAGCTTCCTACAACCATGACCAATCCTTCGTCATTTTCATTTAAAAAAACAAGAATCCCCACCTCGTTTTTCTTCCTCCTTAAACACTATTTAAAAAGGCCAACCCTTGTACACACCATGATAAACTCTTCATTCTTGTTCCCCTCCTTGGTGGCTCTATCTCTCGTTCTTCGTTTCTCCTTCATGGCAATGTTTTTCATTTTTTGTTTCTCTTTCTTCTTTCTCATTCTCAATTCGGTTATAACAACGGCTCTACAAGGTTATTGGAACCTCGTCCAGAAAATCATTGGCATATCAACCATGCACATGCAACTGTTCAACAACGGCCGTACCTTCGACCGTACCGATTTCAGCCATTCCAATCTTAATTTGCCAGCTGGCAAATGTCGGAATGACCAAAATGACTACATCCTCCAACATGATTGCACCACTCGGTCTGCAGAGTATGACGTACTTAGTAATTCTATATGTCCCTTACGGTACAAACTGATACCTGGTGTTCTTCCAGTGCCGTCACCGCGGACGGTGTCCTCATCCAATCTGGAGGATTCAATGACGGTGACTGTGTAATCAGGGTTTTCCGACCTTGTGGTACATGTGATTGGCAAGAGATTCAAGATGGACTCAATCAACGACATTGGTATGCCACCAATCACATACTGCCAAATGGATGAATCATTATCATCGATGGCCAAAAAAACAACTACGAGTTCTATCTGAAATCCTCACCAACTGAAACTGTATTCAGTTTACCATTTCTAGAACAAAACAGTAATCTCGACCCTTTTGTTCAGCTCAATGCGGATGACAACTTATTCATCTTTGCCAACAATGCAGCAATCTTGTTCGACTACACCACTAACTCTATCGTCAAAACTTTCCCAGTAATTTCGGACTCTCTGCCTCTTACCTACCCGTGGACTGGATCCTCAGTTCTACTTCCACTAAGGAATTTAAAAACTGATTTCTTCAATGCAAGCTGAGGTCTTCATCTGTGGTGGAGCTCCATGGGAATCATACCAGGGCGCCGCTTCAGGGAAATTCATTGGAGCCCTAAACACATGTGGGAGGATCCGAATTACTGACCCGAATCCGACATGGACCGTGGAGACAATGCCCTTGGCCAGAGTGATGGGAGATATGATATTACTCCCCAATGGCCAAGTTTTGATCATCAATGTTGCCGCAAAGGGGGATGCCGGGTGGGAATATGGCAGAGATCCAATCCTAAACCCGGTTCTATACCAACCTGATAATCAGATTGGGTCTCGGTTCATAGTACAAAACCCGACTACCATTTCACGTGTGTACCATTCAACTGCAATATTACTACGTGATGGTAGAGTTCTAGTGAGAGGAAGCAATCCCCATCATTACTACAACTTCACCGGCGTGGCGTTCTTTATCCAACAGAATTAAGCTTAGAGACATTCTCACCTGCTTATATAGATTTGGAATATGCCGGATTACGGCCTACAACTTCACCGGTGTGGCATTCTTCATCCGACGGAATTAAGCTTAGAGACATTCTCACCTGCTTATATAGATTTGGAATATACCGGATTACGTGCCGGCGTCATGTACTAAGCTCACCTATGGCCAACGATTTGTGATTAAATTCTCAGCATCAGGTCCGGTGATCAACAGGAGGGTAAGGGTGACAATGGTGGCTCCATCTTTCACGACGCACTACTTCTACATGAATCAGAGGCTGTTAGTGTTGGATGGCAGACATGTGATTCCGGATCTGGTGACCAAATCATCGTGCACCATGGCAGTGACAGACTCCAAGTTCAGCTTTCCTAGCACCTGCTGGGTATTATCTTTTATTTGTAGTTAATCAAAATATACCAAGTGAAGGCATTTGGGTTCACATCCAGCGATATTTTGAATATCGTACCAGACATAGAAAATTGTTTTTATGTATTCAATTTTTTCTTTCCATGAAGTACAGTCGTGTATTAATGTGCAATAATATGTTCCTAAAATGGAATAATGCCTTCATAAATATTGCAGCCACAATCTCAATTCTTATATATTTTCCATTGCTATTTAAAGTAATAATTCCATGGAGCTAGGGCAGCACCTACTAGAGAGAACTTTGGTAGTGTCCTAGAACTCGTTCCTAAAAATCGTCTTATAAGGTGAGAAAATCAAATCACATCAAGATTGTTACAGATTTACATTCACTTCTCTTAGAGGTTTGGGAGGAGAGGGGGTCGGGGGGCCTCGTTAGATGATTGACACGTGGGGCTCAGGTGAATCCAAACCAACAAGGGGGGTGTCGACAAGGATGAAGGACTCGGATTCATCCGAACCCCAAGTGTCGGCCATCTAACGGATCCGTTGCCTCTCCTTCCGAACCTCTGAGAAGATAGGATTTGGATACGATCATTATAGAACAAATATAGAAACTCTATTCTCTTC
The DNA here is from genome assembly GCA_028583415.1 of Protea cynaroides. Classification (NCBI taxonomy): domain Eukaryota; kingdom Viridiplantae; phylum Streptophyta; class Magnoliopsida; order Proteales; family Proteaceae; genus Protea; species Protea cynaroides. Next base: position 76,989,606 of record CM053265.1, on the reverse strand, counting down.
CTCACCGTCTCTTCTTCTCCCATAGCAAAAGAAAAGCATCCACCCTAAGACACAAGTAAACTATGGAGATTCTCTTCTCTTATTTTCTTTATCTTTTTTTTTTCTATTAAAATTTCATATTTTATTTGTTAAATTATAATCTTTTTTTTTCCCGTCTTCTAAGCCAGACCGGGCTGTGACTTGTTTCAGTTTGTAGAAGCCAATATTTTTTTATTAAAAGTCAACAAAAAATATATTAGGTTAAGATAATTTACTGAATTGACGTCTGAACATGCATCTTATACGAAATAAACAAACACCCTGAGACCAAATAATTGTTAGGTTGCTGTATTCCAACAGTAAATTTGTGCAAAACCTTGTCAGAGAGGATAAATCAAAGTTATAGGGAGTGCATTTGTTGGGTCACTAGTTTTTTTTATTTATTTTATTTGGTAATCATTTTTCCATAGATTAACCAATATTTTTTTTGTACTAAAAAAATCCGTAACTTTTCTTTTCTTCTCATTTATTTATTTTTTTTTTTAAATTTATCTGATTTTTTTTAATCTCAAAGCATTATCAGTTCCAACAGAAGATGTCAAGCTGCCAAACAAGAACAAACATTTTGACTAGCTATCATAGTATATATAAAATTTTGTTACAAGAATTTAGTTCCAATGAATTACATGTCAAGAACCCTTGTTGATTGCAATACCAAAGATAGAAATATTTAACTTTTTTTCATTATTTTTTATTCACATATAATTTGTATTTTCTATTTTATTAATGAAATTTCTTGAATAACAGTACCACCACCACCAACAACAACAACAATAAAATCTTACTGTTAAATTGTTATTATATAATTTGGGATGGACCATGTATTGACCTGGTTAGATATAATGTTACATTTGTAGATGACCATGAATTAATTATGTCATGTGACAGCCCAGATATTACTGCTGAAATTTTTTGAACAACTAGAATCTAAGGTCCCCGGGCTTACAAGTCAAGTCAGGTTGTTGTCAAGCATTGCCTTGCATCCTCTCTCTCTCTCTCTCTCTCTCTCTCTCTCTCTCTCACGACAATGAAGAATTGAAACCGCAACACACTGAGAGACTGCTTAGACAGCAGGAATGGGAAAAGGCAAATTCAAAAATATATAAACTGCGTAGAATTGGATACAAGGGGCCCAGATAGAGCCAGCTGAACAGATCCAAAAAATAAACCCATCAACCCTTAATACTAGACTGACTATTAACTATCCAGATAATCCACTCTCAGGGAGGCCCAGAGTCCAATAATGACCCATGACCCAGAAAGTCGAGAAGACAATTACTGTGGAGCCCATTGTGCCGAATACAAAGAGAATATGTCATCACTCACCAGTCACCAGTCACCACTGGCCCTTTGGGTCTATATATTTGTATAGAAGGCCATAAGTTATCCTGGGAGAACCTTCAGCCCAAACAAAACTTGGAAAAGTGCCTAAAAAATTAGCCAAAAGTGATGACTATTTACATAATTGCAGCTACAAATCTTGCAAGGTGACACCGGCGACGTCAACCGAGGTAAGGCATTTTCAAGCGGAAGATGACGATCAGATAATGGATCTTGTTGGGTGCAAATAGTTCTGAACAACAAGAGCAAAACACGTAGGCAAATAACAAATAAATAGGAGCATGACACATCCGTCTGCACAAATTAAACACCTTCTAACCTATTTGTAGATTCTAGATTATATCAATTTATTTTAGTTATATATAAATATGATAAATCATACCAAACAACTATTTAGTGTCAGAATATATTATATTATTAATTCTATAATACATACCAAAGAGAGCTTTAATAAACATTCATAAAACACAATTAGAATTAAACATGATCTACAATAATATAAATATGAGTGAAAATGCAATAGTGAATCATGCCAATTTCCACTCACCTCACGCGTCAACAATTTCAGAACTCTTATTTCCTATCAAACTGATTCAAGAGTAGTGATATATATATATATATATATATATATATATATATATATATATATATATATATATATATATATATAAAAGTTTAATCTTTCAATCAATTACAATAACATTTAATGAAAATTATCTCTTTAGCAACGGGTTGTGCTTGTCGCATGCCTCTTTTATAGGGATGGCAAAATTAGGCTCAAATGGAAAATCAAAACTGAACCAATTCAATTTGGTTCAGATCAAATTGAAATCGAATTTTATTGGATAAGATTTGAGTTGTGTTTTTAAAACTCGATCAAAAATCAAAATTGGATCGAACCAATTGATAAGTCCAAATCAAATCGATCCAATAAGACCGAAATTGAACCAACCTGATAATGGACCGATAGGAGTTCATTAAGCTAACAATTTATAAAATATAAATATACGAGACCAACACCAAAACCAACCATCCAGATAATGGCCAGATAGAACCTATTTATCTAACTTTTTTTACTACATATACATATAATAAACAAAACTGAACCGATAGTGGACCAATAAGAGTCTATTAAGCCAGCCTGATAACAACCTAACATCAAACCAGCCCTAACTAACGTGTATAGTGCAACCCACCCTAACCCGAATCTCTTATTGAACATGTTTCAAGCTGTCCCTAAAATAATCTAAGATCAACTTAACCCGAATTGAAACCGACCCACACCAGCCGGTTAACACCCTACTGGTCCTTTTATCAAAGGATAAATTTCTCCACTCCCCTGCTTTTGAAAATAATCCCTCTCATTCAATTTGGTGATAACATTCATAATCACCAATATTTTTTGGATTATTATACCCTTACATTGACTTAAAAGAGATTTTATCAAAATTATTTAATTTAATTTAATTTAAAAAATATATTAAAAAAAATTTATAAAAAAAAAAAGAAAAAAAGAAAAACGTAATATCCTTTAATTTAGTAAATCGATTTAGATCTGATTTATCAATTCTCCCAACCTCTTTACAGTGAAAACTCTCTCTTTTTCAATTTTTACTGTATTCTTCCTCAATAATTTGTCGTTGCTCCAATAATTTCTCACGCCTTTATCTTTCTGTTTTGTTAAATCCATGGCATCTCATGCTATGTGACTCTCAGAGTCTGGATATTACATTTCTTTGTTATCATGCATGCTCATCACTTCGTTTTATCACGTGCGCTAATCTATTTAGACTGAAACTTAACATGTACTAAAGAAGGAACCTTGGGTTTTCTTTTCGTTAAAAATTCAACCTATGCCAAATAACCTATGATAGATATGTGTAAGACTGGGAAATTTCCTGCACCTGCTAGATTAGGAACTGCACACCATGGTTTTCGATATCCAATCATGGGTATCTATGACTGATACTGATATAATATCTAATACTTTTTTTTTTATATACATTTTAATGTCTTATTGATCACATTTTTTAATACAGTATTTGTCAGGTCCCTTTCAAATCGTCGGTCGATCAATGTGTCAAGGCAATAATATAATCATTTTGTGTGGAACCAAGAGCTGCATGATGTACATCAAAAAATCCTTCTTGGACCAAGATGATCTTTGATCAAATCACATTTGAATTTCCATCTGCCCATCACACTGTAAATGGACCCCATCAATGTATATAATATGTTAACAAACCCTTTCGATCCAACACAATCTTGATGAGTTGATCCAATCCTACTTTGTCCATCACTAACACATTAATAATAAATATATATTTTACTCAAAAAATTCCTGTTATACGCGCGTCTTTATGTTTATCGTCGGTCCATACGATAGGAGCATTTCTGGCATTTGCAAGGTGAGCAAAGTGCTGACTTATCTATTTACCTAAAAAAAATGCTGAATTTTTTACCATTTCCAATGCAAGGTATCGTGTATTTAATTTTTTTTTTTTTTTTTTTTTTTTTTTGGTGGTAGAATTTTATTTAACCAGTCTAACAAAAGAATTTCATTAATTAAGCCTTTTTTTGTTTTATTGTAAATTTTTTTATGTAAATAATATTTTACATCAAAGTTTTTATTAGAATTAGATACTCTCTAATGGATAGAATTTTTTTTTTTTATTATTCTTCTTAATTAAATGGTGTCTTATTGATATAGCGTTAGTGTCAATGACCTAACCTATTGACACTGGTTCCTTTTGCACACTGGGACTGACCATCATGATGGTCTTGAATACAGGGGGTATTATTGGTATTTGAGTTTATGAAGGGTTGGACTTTGCATCGATTTGATAGACAACGATGCATGGTGTCAATAGGATTTGACACTGGATCAGGGTCACAAAGATTTGCCTACAGAAGTGATCAGAATACTTATCGAGCTAGTCTTCAAGCTGCAAACCAGCGACTTTTAGACTTAGTTCACAACATCCAAGTGTTGTGGAGAGGAAAGGGATTAGGTTTGGAACCTTAGGTGGGTTATATACCTGAGAGTCCCTCTATTTACTAGTTCAAACTCTTGAAATTGAAACCTAAAAAATAGAAAAATTCGAAGAACCAACCACCTATGATAGAAACACCAAAGAAACAATCCCCTTTCTAATATTATCCACCATGACCTCTGAATTAGATTAAATCCTTAGTTTCCTGATACCCAAAGCCTTAGCTAGGCCTAGGCCAACAAAGACCGCCTCAAATTCCACAACATAGTTAAAAGGGGATATAACAGCAACAAATGGGTTTCATTTTATGTCAGATCAATTCTATATTGATCATCATGATTTCGATCAAAAGCAAAGTTGGATATAACAGCAATAAATCTAGACATGGCCAACTAGGATCTGATCTCAATTCTACCCATTTTATGCTTATTTAGCAAGTGCATTCCTCTCCCTGCTTGGTGATGGCAATCCCAAGGTTGGCCTGGGATAAGTCTGTTGAGAGCTCTCTATCTTCCATTTAGGAATGCCTAGACATTAACTATGTATTTTATTATTCTTTACCAATATATTCTTTTGTTGATATTTAAGAAAAATAAAAGGATCGTGCTCAGTGTCACCATGGTTTGTTACACAGAGCCTTAACCAACAGAAAAAAAAAGTCCCCATTATGTGAGAACTGGGTATATTTTGAATTATTGTGGATAATCCACAATTAACATATGAAATTTTCCTCATTCTTATTTATAAGGGTATTAATGAAAATTGAATAAAACTGATAGTGCAAAATAAGACTATATCCAAATAACAAATTTAAACTCAATCCTAACATATACGTTAGATAACATGTGTCCAAAACTAAAGTGAAATGAATGGATTTTGTTTTTTAAGTGAGTGGTGGTTGGAGTGGGCTTCTCATAAAATAGTCGCTACACTTCCTTTTAGATTCACCAATGGAAAAGGAAATGATTTCATAAAGGGTCTCGATGAATAGGGAGGATAGAGAAGGTCAAAGAGATAACAGAAAACAGAAGGATGATTAATATGATTAAGCTCTTTAGAAATTCTGAATAAGTGAAACAATGTTGAATTTCATATTAGAGATACTGGTCTCAATGAGTGATGAATTTAGTTAATCAACTGCCATGTTAGGAAGGAGAAACTGCCATGTTAGGAAAGAGAAAGAAGCCACCTCTTATGTGAAAGTGGTCAACAAATCTCCAAGGAATCCTTGTAGAAAGCATCTCTTTTCACTTATGGATGTTATATATTTTTAAGGGAAAATTTCATGTACTATTCAAATATTTTGAGAAACATCACTTACTATCCAAAATTTTTGAAAACATCAACTATCACCCAAATTTTCAAAACATTTATCAAAAAAATCCAAACCGTTAAGAAGGAGCCGTTAGATGCTGATGTCAGTTCAAATTTATTTTTAATGGACAATAATGCCCTTCACTACCATCGATTAGATGCTCAGTCCTGAATGGGGAAAATAATGAATCACCATTGCTGCAGTGATCAAGGCAGAGAAGAGGAGCTGCAACTCAGAGCTCAGGATCTGCAACTCAGAGCTCCTAAGAAAACAGAATATCAAAATAATACAAAAACAATAACCTTCCTAAATCCAACCCTTTTATTCATGAGAAGAAGAACCCTAAATGAAAACATGCAAACGTTTTCCGGACGACTCCCCCCCACTCCGGCTTTCTATATCACTTCAGAAGAAACGATGTCTTCTCACCCGCTTTCTCTCTCTCTCCCTCTCTCTCTCTCTTTGTAAATCTCTCTCTCCCGCTTTCTCTTTGTCTGTAAATCTCTCTCACCCAGAAAGAATCAGACAAAATTAATGGTAAATTTGCAGGACTGCGATTACTTGCAGAAAATTGTTTCAGGGAGAATTCAAGGGACTGTGGTAGTGAGACAAGCATATGAGAAAAATGTCATTAATAGGGAAAGAACGCCATTAATGGAGAAAGTCAACTCTTACCAAAAAATAAATGGGGAATGTCAAGGACGCCATCATCTCCCTCTTTTCTCTCTCATAGAATAGTTTGTAACAATTATGTAAATTTACAATCCACAGCTTTAGGCAGTGATTATTTATGATTCTTTGTTGACTTGTGAGCCAGTGGCATAGTGGTGTTAGTGGTTGGGCATCAAGATGTGATTATGCACCATGTGATTATGCACCAGAACCTGGAAAAGGGCCTAGAAATCTACCTCCTCTCCTCTGTTGGTTTCTTCCTTACTGGCGATAGTTCTCATCCACAAATCAATACCCCAATTTGAGATTCCCACACGCGGCCAGACCTTCCTCTCCAGAACCCTAATACAAGTAATCAACTTTTCTTACCACCATCTCTGCAAACTAGAAATTTCAATATTACGAAGTTGACAAGAATGGACACAATATGTTTATGCAGTGAAATTGTCATGATTTTAGATTGACCATGGATTAAGATAGATCTAGAGCAGCAAAGAAGAAGGAGGTTGCGGTTAAAAACAAAGTTGCAGAGAAGAAAGGGAAAATAATGAATCACCATTTATTAGATGTTTAATCCAGAATAAGAAAAATGAGAAGGGAATAAACGTCTAAACAAAATTTCAATTCTCTTCTGTCAGTTAATGGGGAAACGTTTTGAAATTTTGGTTGATAGTTGATGTTTTCAGAAATCTTGGATGGTAGGTGATGTTTCTCAAAATATTTGGGTAGTATGTGAAATTTTTCCTTTTTTCAATCATTGGAAAGCATAAAAGTTGGTATTAGAATTTTATGCCACTTAAAATGGAATAAGGATCATCTACTATGCGGTAGCGTGGCAACGCGGGGATCCAATGGTGGATTGCATCGGATGCATGTCTTGATGCACTCCCAGCCACTGGATCCCACACCTAGGTTTTATATTTTATTCCTTGTTTACGAGATATATCCATTGAGGGGATTTGGGTTCACATTGAGTGATATATTAATATAGGGTTCAATTTAAAAATGTACAATAATATGTTCCTATTAGGAATAGTAAACTATACCTAAGGGGGTTAGCTTAGTTGATAAAGACCACACCTCATATTTGTCATGAGTTCAACTCTCCTCGGGACCTTCTAATGTGAGCAACAATAAAAAAAAATGTAAAGGCAAACTTATGTATTTGTCTTTTTCTATTCAAGGGGTACTATTCCCGTGTATGTGTTGCTTTCTTTCTTCTATTTGAATATATATGTTAAGGAAAAGAAAGTTCCAACTACTTCAGTGTCTCTCTCCTTCAATTCATTGGCAATAGCATGTAAGATTTGCTTAGTATGTAGATCCTTTCTCATACATTATATTCAATATATAAGTCCAATTAACAAAGGGGCTTCCAAGGAAGGGCATATTGCCAAAAAAATATAGAAAATTAAAGAAGAAGAAAGAAAGCACAACATGGGGAAATGCTACAACAGAGCACGTAAGTGTATTTCTTTATTTAATGGGAAACAATTTTCTAAGCAATTGAGGTGAGATGGAATCTCTCAAGCCCCCTACATTTCACCTTATTACGTATCCAATTTGCCTCTCTGTATCTCAACCATTCAATCCCATTTGTTCCTGCAAGTCTCTCTCATTATTGTCGCTGCATTTATTCTTCCCTTCTCTCTTCCCCGTGCTCTGTTTACGACCTATGACCAAAAAGAGGGACCACTACATCCACCCAAAAAGTTAAACCACATACACTGCATATGTAACGTGTACTACTATCAAGTCATCTGAAAGAGAGATCTTATTGCGTGTGTACTGCCACCCAAAAGATGAGCTACATATGAGGTTACAGTTGGAGCACAAAAATGAGTGAAGTTTCCTTCTCAAAAATTTAAATTTATAAAGGGAGAGGCTTTCAAGTATATAAGACACCTAACGTTCCAAATTTAATCAATGTAAAATTAATCCCAACACTCTACATCCCCGTTCAAGAATATTTTTGAAGTAGTAAATTTGTTGGGTTTCATAATTCAAGTTTCTAATGAACTAATCATTAATCAAATACAGAGAGGAACCCAGCAAGGATAAAAGTGACAGCTTCCAACAACCATCACCAATCCTCCATCCTTTCATTTAAAAAAACAAGAATCCCCACCTCGTTTTTCTTCCTCCTTAAACATTATTTAAAGAGGCCAACCCTTGTACGCACTCTGATAAACTCTTCACTGTAGTTCCCCTCCTTGGTGGCTCTGTCTCCCAATCTTCGTTTCTCCATCATGGCTATATTTCCCATCTTTTGTTTCTCTTTCTTCTTTCTAATTCTCAATTCAGTTACAACAGCAGCTCCACAAGGTTATTGGAACCTCGTCCAGAGAAGCATTGGGATATCAGCCATGCACATGCAGCTGCTCAACAATGATCGTGTCGTCATTTTCGATCGTACCGATTGCGGTCTTTCTAATCTCAAATTGCCAACTGGCAAATGTCGGAATGACCAAAATGACTTCCTCGTCCAACATGACTGCACTGCTCACTCTGCAGAGTATAACGTACTTAATAATTCTATACGTGCCCTTACACTCGAAAGCGATACCTGGTGCTCTTCTGGTGCCGTCACCGCCGACGGCATCCTCATCCAATCTGGAGGATTCAACGATGGTGATCGTGTGATCAGGGTTTTCCAACCGTGTGGTACTTGTGATTGGCAAGAGATTCAAGCTGGACTTAATCACCGACGTTGGTATGCCACCAATCACATACTGCCAGATGGACGGATCATTATCATCGGTGGCCAACAGAACAATTACGAGTTCTATCCGAAATCCAAATCCACTAATACTGTATTCAGTTTACCATTTCTAGAACAAACTAGTAATCTCTACCCATTTGTTCATCTAAATGTGGATGGCAACTTATTCATCTTCGCCAACAATTCAGCAATCTTGTTTGACTACACCACTAACACTGTCGTCAAAACTTTCCCTGTAGTTCCAGACTCTCAGCCTCGGACCTACCCATGGACCGGCTCCTCAGTTCTGCTTCCACTTAGGAATTTAAAACCAGTTTATTCAGTGCAAGCTGAGGTCTTCATCTGTGGTGGAGCTCCATGGAAAGCATTCCAGGGGGCAGCTGCGGGGAAATTCATCGGAGCCCTAAACACATGTGCAAGGATCCGAATTACTGACCTGAATCCAACATGGTCCATGGAGACAATGCCCCTGGCTAGAGTGTTGGGAGACATGATCTCACTTCCCAATGGCCAAGTCTTGATCATCAATGGTGCAGCAAAGGGGATTGCCGGGTGGGAATTTGGCAAGAAACCAGTGTTGTACCCGGTTCTATACCAACCCCATAACCATATTGGGTCTCGGTTCACAGTACTAAACCCGTCTACCATTCCACGTATGTACCATTCAACTGCAATATTACTACGGGATGGTAGAGTTCTAGTAGGAGGAAGCAATCCACATCGTTACTACAACTTCACGGGCGTTCTTTATCCGACGGAATTGAGCTTAGAGTCATTCTCACCTCCTTATTTAAACTTGGAATACACCGGATTACGGCCTACGATCATTGCGCCGGTGCCATACACTAAGCTCACCTATGGCCAACGATTTGTGGTAAAATTCTCAGCGTCAAGTCCAGTGATCAACAGGAACGTAAGGGTGACAATTGTGGCTCCATCTTTCACGACGCACTCCTTTGGCATGAGTCAGAGGCTGTTGGTGTTGGATGGCAGACATGTGATTCCGGTGAGCAAATCATTGTCTACCATGGCAGTGACAATTCCAAGTTCAGCTTTCCTGGCACCTCCTGGGTATTATCTTTTATTTGTAGTTAATCAAGATATACCTAGTGAGGGTATTTGGGTTCACATCCAATGATATTTTGAATAACGTACCAGACATAGATAGGTGTTTTTATGTATTCTGCAATAATATGTTCCTAAAGAGGAATAATGTAACTCTTGGTTTCATAAAATGTTCATATATATATATATATATATATATATATATATATATATATATATATATATATAGTAGCCTCAATCTTAATTCTTATATATTTTCACTGCAACTACTAGAGAGAACTTTGGAAGTGTACCCGGAACTCGTTCTTAAAAATCGTCTTGTAAAGTGAGAAAGTCAAATCACACCAAGATCCTTACAGAACAAATGTGGGAATTCTCTTCTCTTCCATTAAGTCTTTTCTTCTCCCATAGAACACAAGTCAATTGTAGAGATTTTCTTCTTTATTTTTTCATTTTTCTATTAAAATTTCTTATTTTATTTGTTAAATATAATCTGAATTTTTTTTACGTCTTCTAATCTGGACTGGACATAGTGTCTTGTTTCAGTTTCTAGAATCCAATATTTTTTTATTAAAAATTAAAAAAAGAATATAATAGACTAAGATAATTTACAGATTTGACGTCTGAGCATACATCCTTAGACCAAATAAACAAACACTTTAAGACTAAATAATTGTAAGGCTGCTGTTTCGCAATAGTAGATTTGTGCAAAACCTTGTTCCAACATTAATGAAAGGATATATCAAAGTTATGAAGAGTGCACCTCTTCCGTCCCTTGGCTTTTTCTTTTTCTTTCTCTTTTTTCATTTTATTTATTTATTTTTATTTTATTTTTTTTGGATAATCATTTTACCGTAGATTAACCAATATTTTTTTGTACTAAAAAAAAAACCAAAACTTTTTTTTTCTTCTCATGTATTTATTTTTTTCTTTAATTTTGTCTGATTATTTAAATATATCAGAACATTATTAGTTCTAATAGAAGATGTTAAGCTGCTAAACAAGAACAAAGGTTTTGACTAGCTATCATAGTAAATATAAAATTTTGTTATAAGAATTTGGTTTTAATGAATTGCATGTCAAGAAACCTTGTTGATGTTAATGTCAAAGATAGAAATATTTAGTTTTTTTTTATTATTTTTTGTTCACTTATAGTTTCTATTCCTTATTTTATTAATGAAATATTTTACGTAGCAGTAACAGCAACAACTACAACTACTACTACTATTACTACTACTACTACTACAACAACAATTAACCTTAGAAATCTTGCTGTTAGACTGTTACTGTACAATTTGGGAGGAGACCCATGTATTGACCTGGTAGATGTAGTGTTGCTTTCGTAGATAAAGGGACCATGAATTAATTATGTCATGTGACAGCTCAGTTATTACTGCTGAAATTTTTTGAACAACTGGAATCTAAGGTCCCCCGGGGCTTACAGTTCAAGTCGCCAGCTTGTTGTGAAGCATACAACCTTGCATCCTCCTCTCTCTCTCTCTCTCTCTCTCTCTCTCTCTCTCTCTTCGAATCCGAAGTATAAATTACACTTGAGTAACATATCGTGTTGAAGAGCTCAGCTTTCCACTTGGTTTAAATTAGATAGGTGGACCTCAAAAACTCATGCAAGTTTGTCTTTTATTTGGCCATGTAATTGACATTTCCTCTTCCGAATATTTACGTAGACTTTGTTTGTTTGTATTGTTATTAAAGGGTTTATCTCTATGACATCGACGGTATCGGTTGGAGACTGTCCAATGACAGGTGGCACTCATGTCACGGTCCAACTGAAAATGATAGGTGGCACTCAACCCATCTCCTCCATGTAGTTTTCCATAATTCATGCACCCACCTTCTTTCACGGTAATTACATTAATATTTTCTGTGGACATAGTAGATTGATAGAAAATTTAAAAAGACTGTTTTACACTTAACACCCATTCCCTTTCTTTTATTCAAAGGGTCATTCTACTTGACACCACCCGAGGTCAAGGCCCATCTGACACCGATACATTTTGATGTGTCGTGATGAGACATCATGGTAGCTTTGAATAGAGGAGATATTATTGACATTTGGATTGAGAAAGGATAGGGTTTTGTGCCGATCTGACGGACACTGAATACCGAGGTGTCAATTGCATTTGACATCAAATCGGTATCAAAAAGAAAAACCCCAATTGAAAACTGAAATATTTTTAGAACAGGATACAATACAAAGATACCCATATAGAACCAGCTGAACAGATCCAAAAATAAACCCATCAACCCCTAATACTAGACTGACAATTAACTATCCAGATAACCCACTCTCAGGGAGGCCCAAAGCCCAGTGAATGGCCCATGACCCAGAAAGTATAGTGAAAACATTTACTGTAGAGACCATTGTGGCCAAATACAAAATGAATATGTTAACACCAGCCATTTGGGGTCTATATCGTATAGAAGGCCATAAGTTCTCCTGGCTGAATGTTCAGTCCAAACAAATATAGGGAAAAAGTGCCCAAAAATTAGGCAAAAGTGATGACAATTTATATAAGTGCAGCTACAAATCCTGCAAGGGTAGTGACTCAAAAAGAAGAACGATACAATAATGAATCTTGTTGGGTACAAATAGTATCGATCAATAAAAACATAACATGTCAGCAAACAAAGATCAAATAGGAGTGTGACACGTCAGCATGCAAAAAACCCCCACAGGTAAATGGGGGCAAAATCATCCTTTCAGCACAAGAAACAGCAATCAGATCAGCCTATGGGAGCACAGCACGAAGACTTCTGCAAAACCCATAGCACCGACTATACCGACCAACAAAAGCAAGCCACGTCAGCTTGTATCAAAACCCACAAATCAGTGGGGGCAAAGTTGGTTTTTCCACTCGTAGCATGCCAAGGAGGCCTCAGTCACCTCCTGCTTAAGTCAAGGGCAAGTGCGACATAGACCACGTCCCCAACTACTAATAGATCTCAACTGTACAAGTTCACCAGGTTCAATTACTATGTATTTATTACTTTCTACTGCTCCCATTTTACCAACTCAGGCTCGAACTTTCCGAAGTGTGAAACCGACCTTACTGCTTATTGTTCGAAGTCCTAACTCAAGCGTCTGAATGGTCCGTGGGCTCAGAACCCAACCTTTACTTGTCCACGTGTCTTTAGAGATAGATCCCACCTTGGAGGATCATAACCACAGCTTCTAACAGCAATGGACCAACCCCTTGTTCTCAGACCTAGTACCCTAGGGCTTAAAATGGAATAATTTTGACAACTACTTTTAGAGATTCACAAAGGAGAGGAGGGAAAAAGGGAGAGGGCCCCAAATTTTGCTCGGGTTGCCTAGCAAAATATAACTACTTAACAACTAAATTTAACCGTCTAGCAAAGAAAGTATCATCTATCAGGTGGGATTGGTCCAGCTCCAGCCACTTTATCTGCGCAGAGAGCCCACGGCCTTAAAGAGAATCATGGCGAACACTTTTGTGGGATGGAGGTGAGGCGCCCTTTATCAAAATGCACCAGTTGAAAATTCAAATTTCAACAACTCAACATCTTTTTATTTAGGGACTATGCATGTGTTTGAGCAAGGTTAATCATTAGAAGGAAAAATTGATCTCTATCAAGTATCAACTCAACCCTAGAGTTCATGTCTTTGAAAAATAAAACAAGAAGAAAACACAAAGAAAGGGAGAAGACGAGCAAGGCTATACTGCATGTTAAAGTAAGAAAACCATAATGTGATAAAGTAGCCGTAAAAAAATGGGGGTAGGATGGGAATTCCATAAATAGGTGACATTATGAACAATTTCATATATAAGGGTAGGATGGAAACTTGGTAAATAAGGGAGAGTTTTAACTTGAGGTGCAAATCTCAATTCTCAACACCTAAATTGGTATCTATAGATTAACTCATTATTAATCATTTATTATATCTTTCTTCTATTCAAAGGGTTTTTCTACTTGATGTGTGTCAAGGCCCATTTGACACCGATTCCTTTTGACTAGGGGTGCAAGTTTTACCCTGACAATCCGAACCCGCCCAAACCCGTCCTGAACCCTAGCAGAGTTGAACCCAGCCCAAACCCTGATAGGGTTGGATTAGGGTTCAAATTTTGATCAACCCTGACAAGATTGGGTTGGGTTAGGGTTGACCCCCTGGGTTGAGCCCAACATATTATCTATATATATATATATATATATATATATATATTTGTTATATCTTTAAGTTATAATTGTTATATATATGTTATTTGACAATTTATTATATGTTTATGGACCAATCAGGGTCATTCCAACCCTAAATCAGGGTTAATCAAGCTTAACCCAACCCAACCCGGCCCTGTCAGGGTCAATCAGGGTAGGTTAGGGTTAGGCCCAACCCTCCCAGGGTCAGGGTTAGGGTTGTATTTTTTTGACCCTGACAGGGTTGGGCTGGGTTAAGGTTAAGTTTAAATAGCCAGGGTTAGGGTTAGGGTTTTGAAAAACCCGGCCCAATCCGGCCCTGTTGCAGCCCAACTTTTGACGTGTCGAGATTGGACCATCACAGTAACCTCGAATATAGGGGGTATTATTGGTATTTGGATTGGAGAGGGATAGGGTTTTGGGCTGATCGGACATCGAACACTGGTATCAATTGCATTTGACACCGGATCAGTGTCAAAAAGAAAAGCCCCAGTTAAAAACTGAAATATATGAACTGCGTAGAACCGGATACAGGAGGCCCAGATAGAGCCAGTTGAAAAGACCCAAAAACAAACCCATCAACCCCTAATACTAGACTGACTATTAACCATCCAGATAACCCACTCTCAAGGAGGCCCACGGTCCAGTAATGGCCCTTGACCGAGAAAGTAGTGAAGAAATTTACTGTAAAGCCCATTGTGGCCGAATACAAAGAGAATATGTCACCACTAGCCCTTTGGATCTATTATATTGTATAGAAGGCCATAAGTTATCCCGGGTGAATCTTCAGCCCAAACAAAAATAGGAAATAGTTCTAATCAATATGAGCGTAACATGTATGCTCTGTTTGTTTCGATGTAAAATTTTTCGTGTAATATTTTATATGTAAAAAAAAAATTCAATGTTTATTTCCAAGAGATAAAATATAGTGATCTCTACGGGGGGATGGAAAAAGAACTTCGTCTTTTGTATACCTATTGGAAATAAATTTTGAAAAATTACATATAAAATATTACACATAAAATTTTACGTCGAAACAAATAGAGCAGTAGGCAAACAACGAACAAATAGGAGCATGACATGTCCGCATGCACAAAACCCATGCAGATCAACAAGGGCAAAGTCATCCTTTCGGCACAAGAAACACCATTCAGATCAGCCAATGGGAGCGCAGTACGTCAGCTTCCACAAAACCCATAGCACTGACCATACCGGTCAACAAGTGGACGCCACCTTGGCTTCTACAAAACCCAGCAAGTCAGTGGGAGCAAAGTCAGTTTTTTCACTCGTAGCGTGCCAATAAGATATCGGGCACCTCCTACCTCAGTTAAGGGCAAATATGACATATAGACCACTACCAACTACCATAAATAGATTTCTACCATAAAAGTTCACCAAGTGCAATTACTATGCATTTTTTACTTTCTAATGCTCCCATTTTACAAACTCGACTCAGACTTTTTGAATTACAGAACCGACCTCATTGTTTGCTGCTTGAAGTCCTGACTTAAGCATCAAAATAGTCCATGGGCTCAGAGCCTGACCTCCTTTATTTGTCTCCTACAGGTAGATCCCACTTTGGAGGATCATGACCATGGATTCGAGCAGCAATAGATTTCTATTTCAATCAATTAGTTGGGAGTCTAGGACCGACCCGGTGTTCTCAAACCCTACTAGATTCACAAAAGGAGGTGGGAAGGGATAAAAAAAAGATAGGAGCCCAAATTTTTTTATTTTTTTATTTTTTTATTTATTTATTTTTAAAATTTTTGGTAAAAGGAGCCCAAATTTTGGTCGGGTTGCCCCACAGAATGTAACTACTAACAACTAAATTTAACCGTCTAGCAAAGTATGATGAATCAAGTTGGGGATTGGTCAAACCACTTTATGATACGCAGAGAGCCCACGGCCTGACTAAGAAGAGAATCCATGGCGAACACACTTTGGTGGGATGGAAGTGAGGCCCTTTATGAAAATGGACCGGTTGAAAATTCAAATTTCAAACTAACCGTTAGAATAAACTATAACAGCTGAGTGAGATATCGAATCACTAATGAATGTTTTCCAATTTCCAGAACGAAATCAACGGCATTTCGAAGGAAAGTAGGATACTTTCTCTTCTGATCATCCCTCCATTAACTCACTCACTCCCTCCCCCAAGATTCAAAAGCTATTCTTCTTAATTTTTCGTTGTTTCAAATCTTACTTTTTTTACTAATTGAATGCTCTTTTTATCGATGGAAGATAGTCAATGGCAAGACCCACTTCTCCTCACTGACGTTACTCAGCAGGAACAGAGCTGTAACTGTTAGACATCTGGGCCTTTCTATCCAATCTTCAATTTTGAGTTAGACCAAATTCTCATGGTTTCTGATCTGGGGTCTTTGGTTGTCTGATTACATTTCCTGACAGACGTTTCTAGACAAGGACGGAGCTTTGACACCGTGAACATGGTGGATCCTGATGATTCTCATCCTAGCACTGTTGATGGTAATGTATTCGATTTTACTCCTCCAAAACTTTGCTTTCTTCTATTCTTCCTTCTTTCCCAGTAAAGAGTTGGTCCCAACGAACATCTATTGATAGATCTCGAAAACGGTAGTTTATGGTGAGAACCTCCTCTGCACAGGATATGAGAAATGTTCAATCTTTGGCCTGACCAAAAATCGATCTTTATAGAGCTAAAAAATTTAATGACACTGGCTTCCAATGATGCACTTGAGATGGTATAGAAGTCGAAAATCTAGATTTTTCCACCATTCTCTGCTTCAAAATTGCCCAATTTTATGATATTTTGTCTGGGTTTTATGGAGGTTTGTTAATTATGGTCCTGTTTCCAGGTCGCTCCTTTCTTGGATTTTCACTAACATCCCCGGATTTGGTCACCTGTGCTGGTTCACCTGATATCAATTCCAATGGATACGAAGACACCTCAGAATATCCAAAGAATAGAAACCAACGAAATGGGTTGGCATCCATAGAACTGTCTCTAGAGGAAGGCATCACTGGGATAGAAACTGGAGAAAACGCTGAATCCCCAACAAGGAAGATATCAGCTTTTTTTCCGGAGGTGCAGACTTCTAATGTAGACATGGTTCCTGAGGCTTCCCTCGAGCTATTTATGAAATCAACCACCCAAGACAAGTGTCCAAGGACCTACCTTCCTGTGTTAAACATAAATGCAGGAGGAGATTCTGTGAATTCTGATGGGGTTGATTTCCTAGAGGACATGTTTTTCACTTGTGGTGATGTTATCAGAACAGACGCAATAATTGAAGATGGCAATGAATGTCTAGCACTGTACCAAAGTGCTAGGTTTGGCAATTTCTCATATGAAGTTCAAAACCTTGAGCCCGGAAATTACCATGTTGATTTGCATCTAGCAGAGATTATATTCACAAATGGTCCTCCAGGGATGAGAATCTTTAATGTCTTTATGCAGGAGAAGAAGGTGAGAATTCATTCTTTTTCTTTTTAAATATTTTGTGCTTGTTCATATGCATTGATAACAAGAATCTTACTAGAGCTCAAGCTCCCGCTGCATGCGCTGGGGGAGTACGGAGGAAACGTTACCCAGTTTCTAATTTTAGCAGCTCACAACAACTTATTGAGTTCCTAATGTGAATGGGACTGAGATCTCTTGTATATCACCTTCCTCATCAGTTCCCTTGTAGAGCAACCCTATTGCTGTTGTAACCAATTGCAGTCTCAGCGTAATCTTGAATAAAACAAATCAATCATGAAGAGCCAAATTCTCTTGCAGGTACTTTCTGAAATTGACATTTATGCTCAGGTGGGCTCAAATAAGGTTCTGATTTTGTCTGATTTGGAGGCTATTGTCTGTGGTAAAGAGGGCTTATCCATCAGATTTGAAGGAGTAATGGGAACTCCCATTGTGTGTGGACTTTCCATAAAGAAAGATTGTTTGGCAGGTCAGTTGGAAATTTTAGAATTCTTTTTGATATTTGAAATTCTCTAGAGTGATAGCAGAATAGTATTTCCTTCTGTTAAAGCATATCAAATTTATGACTTCCGATCAATATCTGACAAACTCAATCTACCCTTCTTTTTAGGCTCACGGGAGATGAAAATTTTTAAAGACAAAGAACCATCTCGATCAGGAGATCATAAAGAATTGGAAGTAATATTTGAAATTATGATTTGTAAAAGTACCTTTAACATTATTTAGTACAATACTCTTTGCTTGAAATACAAATTAAGAAATCCTGATTTTCTTGTATGACATTCCAACAGGATTGTAATGACTTCAAATGTTACCTAAATGGAGAGGTTTGGGAGCTGCGAAGAAACTTTGAGTTGCAGTATAAAGAATTAACTGAAACCAAAAAAGAATTGGAAGAGATTAAAAGGGAGAAAGAACTGAAAAGCAAAGAATGCCAAGAAGCTTGGATGTCTCTTCATGAGCTTCAGAATGAGCTCATGCGCAAGTCCATGTATGTTGGGTCTTTAGGTATGAAAATTTTCATGAAATCTTCCTTGTTTTAGTTTCCTCAAGACGAAATCTTGATGGTTCTCTTTTCACAGCTTTTGCCATTGAGGGACAAGTGAAAGAGAAGAGTCGATGTTTCTCATCCCTTAGAGACTTGGGTAGGAAATTCAAGGTACTTGAATCATATTCCTGCTGTTGGATTTTACTTTCAATAGATCAAAAGCAGTTTTAAATTGGTTCAGAAAATTGAGCAGATTCTGAAAATGGAGCACATCAACTTGTTGAAAGAAGCATCAGAATATAAGAAATGCCTTACAGATATGACCCAAATCACCAATATCATTCAGTCCAAAAGTAAGTCAATATAGATATTTCATTATGTCTCAGTCCCATATAATCATTTCTTGCATTTATTCCTATTTACCTTTTCCTTCTTTTTCAATAGTGAATCAGCATGTGGGCATGGAAAAAGAGTTGAACGAGCTCAAGTTTAAATTCATTGAAGGTGCAAAGGAACGGAAAGAGCTTTATAACAAAGTCCTAGAACTGAAAGGTCTGGAGAAATGGTTCATAAGACTGCAGAACTTGACTAGGGAACCTTACGGAAAATTAACATTGTTGCCTTTTTTCTTTTCTTTTTTCTTTTTTTCTTTTTTTTTTCTTTTTTTCTTTTTTTTCTTGCAGGGAACATAAGAGTTTTATGCAGATGCAGGCCATTGAACAATGAAGAAATTGCTGGAGGAGCTACAATGGCAATTGATTTTGAATATGCCAAAGATGGAGAGCTTACAGTCAAAGGGAATGGAGCTTTTAAGAAGGTTTTCAAGTTTGATTCTATTTTCACGCCACAAGCAAACCAAGGTAATAAATTGTTCAAAAGATATTTCTTCTCTTAATATATATAATGTATCCATAAGGCTGATGGGATGTTTTATCTTGTGATACATTTGAATGCCTATGTTGGAAATCTCATTTGCATTTGTTATATTAGACTATGTTATAATTTCACTTATAAATTACCTCAGATGTTCTTCTCTTTTTATTCGCTTATTTCTTTTTCTTTTTTTTTCCTTTTTTTTCTCTAAATGGCCTGAACTTCCTTTTTCTTTCTAATGCTTGAACAGCTGAAGTGTTCGAGGAAACAGCCCCCCTGGCAGCATCAGTTTTAGATGGATACAATGTCTGTATATTTGCATATGGGCAGACAGGAAGTGGCAAGACATTCACAATGGAAGGGACAGAAGAAGCACGGGGAGTCAACTACAGAACCCTTGAGGAGCTGTTCCGTATCATCAAGGATCGACAGGGACTTTTCCGATATGAAATTTCTGTGAGTGTCTTAGAAGTCTATAATGAGCAGATAAGAGATTTGTTGGTGCCAGGGTCTCAATCAGGTGTCACTGCAAAGAGGTAATTTGAAAAAAATATCTATTGGTCAAAGATATATTTTTGAGATATATGAAAAAGAACAAGAATCTGAGGGTTTCTGTGGACTAATTGCAGCTCTCTTTTCTTCTTGTATACAATTATTTTAGGCTCGAAATAAGGCAAGTTGCAGAAGGAATCCATCATGTTCCAGGAGTTGTTGAAGCCCATGTAAATAACATGAGCGAGGTCTGGGAAGTTCTACAGACGGGAAGCAGTGGTAGGGCTGTTGGCTCAACTAATGCAAATGAACGCAGTAGCCGATCCCACTGGTTCGTCTTCCTCCTTTCTGTCACAGTAATAATATTAAACTCATCCCTTGTGACTAAGGCACTGAAACTGTTTTGTTGCCGACTATAGACATAAACAAAGTGACCAAAAATAAAGAATCTATTAGTTAAAAGATATAAGAAGATCACTTGCAAAGACGATCGTATCATCTACCACTCCCGCACCTCCCATTAAAGAAAAATATTTTTATTTATTTACCCCCAAAAAAATGTTGCCATCTATTTACAAATTTCTCCATTCCTTGTTAATTTACTAGGTTGTCAATATGCATATAGGGTGATTGATCCAAGACTAGCAGTTAATATTTCATCTAGAAGTGTTGACTAATTTGAACTACATGTACATAATTTTGCACATATGTATGTCCTTGTTTTTCCTCTCCTCCTTCAATGATTTAATTGTGCAACCATACTCAGTTGTTTTCAATAACTAAGAGAAGAAAAAGCAAAAGGATTAGGGTATAAAAAGCGCAGAAGACATCTTTCGCTTTGAACCACATGATTTAACCAAAAATGTAATGTTCTTATTATTTACTTTTTTTCATTTTTAATGTGATGCTAACATTTGAACCACCATATTGACTAGTGTTGATCCCCTGACAGCATTCACTGTGTGATGGTGAAGGGAGAAAATTTGATAAACGGGGAATGCACAAGAAGCAAATTATGGCTTGTTGACCTAGCTGGAAGTGAGAGAATAGCCAAGACAGAAGTTCAAGGAGAGCGCCTAAAAGAAACCCAAAACATTAACAGATCTCTTTCTGCACTTGGTGATGTTATATCTGCTCTTGCAACCAAAAGCCCTCATATTCCATTCAGGTTCTGAAACCACCTTTTCGTCTAGGTGGTAATTCTTTGTGTTGGAATTTCTTTATTAATCATTACTCACTATTGACATTTGGAATTGTCCTTTAAAACTTTGTGTAGGAATTCCAAGCTTACGCACTTGCTTCAAGATTCATTAGGTACTTTCTCTATCATATCTTGTAGAGTTCTGAGTTAAATGTGGGAAACTGGGCAGAATTGCCTTTACTTCCTTAGTTGCTTAGACGAAATAAGTCAGTGTGAATTTTGACTTATATTATGAACCAAGAATGTTTCCCATTTTGTTAAAAATTTTATTAGATGATTATCAGCATAAAAAATCATCACATCTTTCTGGGGACTGACAATTAAAATATAGAAGGAAATAATAGAGAAAGTCCTTGGTTTGGTTAGATCGGATCATTAGATCAGGCTGATTTTATCATGTGATTTACAAACAAGCTATCTCCCAGCCACCTCCCCTTAAAATCCTCTATATTGCCACTTGTTTATTTCTTATGCTTTCATGCGTTCTTCCTAGGTAGAAGGAAAACATTATAGAACTATCTCAAACATTTCTGATTTTTTAGATTATATCCACAGGTGGAGATTCAAAGACATTGATGTTTGTACAGATCAGCCCCAAGGAGAATGACGTGAGTGAGACTTTATGCTCACTTAACTTTGCAAGCAGAGTGAGAGGAATAGAGCTTGGTCCAGCCAAGAAGCAATTTGACAGCACTGAGCTTGTGAAATACAAACAGATGGTACGAATATTCAGTTTTACAATACTTCTAGTATAAGGATCATTATAGCAGTTAATACTCTTTGATTCATTTGTTTCTGTCCTCAGCAAGTCTGTTACCATCTTTTAGGTTGAGAAGGCCAAGCAAGATATAAAGAGCAAAGAAGTGCTAACAAAGAAAATGGAGGAGACAATTCACAGTTTAGACCTTAAGCTGAAGGCAAGAGATCCCAATAATAAGATCCTACAAGACAAGGTATCACCAGAGCCCTTCTTCTTACAAGCTGGCTAAATAAATGCATTCTAAAAAATAGGATTTTAATATTATTGTGTGATACTAATTACAATTGCTATTTTCCAAACTGTTTGAAGTTGGTTCTACATCTTAATAATAAGAAATCCAATTGGTCCTTCACTTGGTCATTGTAAGAGTTTTCACTTCCTTCACTTCAAAATCTTAAATGTCTCCAGGGATTTACATTGAGGTAATGTTTTATACAACAGATACCTTTCATTCCACCACCAAAACTGGACTTCTACGTTACCTTCTTTGATGACACTAATTTACCATTAAGAAAAACCAAGATTCTGAAATTTTAGAATTTGACCATTTAGTAAACCTTCTCTTTTAATATCTGATTTGCTTAACTATGTTGCTTGAAAATATGAAAGTCAAGCAGTGTTTCCTATTCTATTTTCTTTCTGCTATCTATTGCTAACTTAAGAATAATCAGTTTAGACAGAAAAAAAAAGTTTGCCTATTAGAGAGATGTCCAGAATAATCATATCCCATGCTATTTCTTTTTACAGGTGAAAGAGTTGGAATCACAACTTCTTATAGAAAGAAAACTAGCAAGGCAGCACGTAGACACAAAAATAGCAGAGCAGCAGCAGCAGCAGCAGTTGCAACAATTAGGAGAGCAACAAACTGCATGTATGAAGTCTCCACTGGCAACACAAGTGTTTGGAAACCAGAAGATTGCCAATGAACCAGTTAGTTCATTGGGTAAAGATTTCATAAATCTTATCAGACCACTCACAGATAACAACTCCAAACCTGCAATGGCCCCTCCTTCAACTGATTTCGTTTACAAGAACAGCAATCCCGCCGAGAAAGAAAACAAACCCGAGATGTCTGGACAACCTCTACCACTACCAAAAAGGAGTGGTAGAGCTTCTATTGGCACGACAGCACGCCAGATTCCACTGATACCAGCCCCTAGACGAAAATCACTAATCCCATTACCATCCACACTAACCATGGCAACATTGCCATCACCATTATTACCTTTGCCACCACTCCAAGCTGACCCCATCAAAGAAGATACAGAAGAAAGTGAAGATAGCTTGCCAGACCAGACACCACACACTCTCAAGGGACTCAAAAGTGGGGGTACTAAGAAAGTGAGCAGCATATTGAGAAGAAGCCTTCAAAAGAAGGTTTACATTAAATCCCCAATGCAGCAGCGAAGGGTGGGAGCAAACGGAGAGATGGAGAAGGTGCGTGTATCCATTGGGAATAGGGGGAGGCTGGCACAGAGAGTGCTGGTCAGCAATGCCACCAGGGCAGCTAAGGAAGTACAGCAAAAGCAGAACAAACAGGAAAAGGAGAGGGGTTGGAATATTGGCAGTGGTGGAGCCAAGTGGGGGGTGGGCAGGGGGCATGCTTCCCCTGTAATCTGAACATCTTTATACATGGGTAATAACTGGACTGTTTTACCTGAAACAAAAGTGTATTCCAATTTCTCTTCTACCTTTTTTATTTCTAAACTTCCAGATTGTCAATGTAAATTCTTTGTTGTAACTATTCAAGTTTATTTCTTTCTTTTAAAATCTCCAAACTTCACTGATTCTTTTTCCTTGTTTACCTATACAAAGTGGTGAATTCCTCCCCCAATTTCCTTGGGTGATCCATCATTTGCTTCCCAGTTTTACCTCAGCATTTATCAGTTTCTGCTGTCCAAGTTCCCTACTGAACTAAAATGCATTGATTCTGAGTGACTATTCTAGATCAAAAAGTCTGCAGTGGATATGAACCCAAGTTTGATTTATATCAGACCAAAAAACAAATGTCTTCTAATTTGTGGGTTGGGATTGTGGAGATTTTAACCTGTTAATTCTCAAAAATAAGGCAGCAATACAGATGGAGGATCTTCAGCAGTATATTTGCAGTATAATCATTAATTTATGACTAGCCGACCTCATTTAGTTAGAGTAAGTGTGAGATGAATTGAGTTGAATCATTAATCCATGACTGTCAATGCACTATTCCAGTAACTGCTTCTTCCACATTTAAGATGCATGGAATTCTATCCTTGGGGCCCAGTGATCTCCAATCACTATCAAAGCCCTATCTCTAAAAATTAATGGAGAAAGTCAAGTGAGCCCATCAACTATCAACTATCAAGTGTGGTGTTTCATTGTACCACTTCACCTATTCTAAGATAGCCTAGATTCCAAAATAAAACAGGCCTTTGGACGGCCTATTTCAAGTGATGGGTCCCCTTAATTGCGCTGACTTGTTATGATTGAATCACAATCAACCGATTCAATGATCCAACCCTCTTACATCAGCCAGATTTTTACATTGGACACGGGGACAAAGTCAACCATCCACGTTAGAAAAAAGTGTTGGTTCAAAATTCAAATCAGAGAAATTTTCTAAAACTCCCCTCTGTTTACCTTGTATTTACACAAACTCCCCCACTCAATACTTTCTTTCAGATTCACCCAGAAAACGGAACTTTCACTACTTTCTCCTTTTGAAATTTCAAAATGCCTAAATTAATCCTCTATTGTACGCACAATCGATTTCATTTCTTTCGCTAAATAGACCGGTTCAGTTATAATGAGTTTGAATCAAATCAATTGAATTGGGTGAACCAAAGAACGAAAAAATAAAAAGATCAAAAAGGATTCTCAAAGGAGGTAAAAGAAACGTTCCCTGGTTCACTCTGGTTCACTCAATCCAAAGAATTATCACTGAGGGAATTTTGAGCAACTTTCTTTTTCCGACTCTAAAAACCCTCTGAGACTTTGTGGTTGGTAATGGCAATGAACCAGTGAAAGATTTTTATTTTTGAATCAAACCCAGATACTTGGTTTGATTTATACTAATTATAATTAAACCGGTCTATTTAGTAAAAGAAATAGAACCAATTGAATATACAATGGAGGGTTAAATTTTAAAATCTTAAGGGAGAAAGAGAAATGAAAGTTCACTTTTCCAAAGAAATAAATAAATATGAAAGAAAATATTGAATAGAGGAATTGGAGTAAATACTGGAAAGATAGGTGAGGTTTGGAAATTTCGTTTCCTGCACTGCACCGCTGCACGTCCCAGTCACACAATCCACATGAGGAGCTACCCCCATCCTCAGCGGCTCAGCTGCTGCTCAGTTCTGGTCAGCTTTGCCTCTGCGCTCAAAGCCAGCATATCTGCTGCTGTATGCGGATCCTTCTGGTGTCAATTCAAATTATCCCTCATGGAGGAGAAAGAAAAAATAAATAAAAGAAGAGAAAAGGAAAGCCAATACAGAGCCTCCGTAGGGTGTCTTCTATGCAATTCAGAGCCGTTACGAAGGATGACATGGATGATGTCGAATAGAACCCAAGCATAACTAAAAGACCTATTTTAAGGGTTTCTCGTCTGCTGATTACTTTCAGAGATTTTGAAATCCTGGGAAGTTACCTACTCGTCAATGGGTGAAGAAGAAGAAGAACCTAATCTTCCTCCTCCTCGTTCTCCTCCTTCGTCGCCGTCTCAACCAACCACAAATGGAGAGGATGCTCTTCCTCCACAATCACACCCACAACTATCTATTCGATTCGATCCCAGCCGAAGTAATTTTCGATCTTTATTTCCGATTCGGTCCTTTTTCCCCTTCTTTTTGGGTGAAAGGGGCGATTGATATTAGTGTCTAATTGGTTTCGATTATTCTCCTGCCTGTTCTATGCTTCTGATGGCCTCGGTTGATTGCTTTATTTCATATCATATTGGTTACTCTTGGTGAATGTCTTCTAGTTTTCTTTCACTCAGATTGGAAGAATATGATTTAGCTGGGTTTATT
The DNA here is from genome assembly GCA_028583415.1 of Protea cynaroides. Taxonomy (NCBI): domain Eukaryota; kingdom Viridiplantae; phylum Streptophyta; class Magnoliopsida; order Proteales; family Proteaceae; genus Protea; species Protea cynaroides. The sequence goes on along the minus strand of CM053265.1, from coordinate 76,963,499 downwards.
TGATATTTATTTGATATCATGTTTAATGTTGTATTACATACAGTCTGTCTTTTGGCGAATTCTGAGGTGTTCTTTCGTCCAGGGTTTCTTGCTTGCATCAGTAGTTTTGTTGTTACCCTTCTTTTAACTTTCTTTCTTGTTCTTATTTGAATAAGTTGATGAATATTCAGTGAAGAAATTTTGTTGTCCCATGGGGCTTTGAAGGGTATAAAGGGCTCTTCGGATGCAAACTAAGTTCTATCAAAGACTCTAAACCAATGGAGTCATTATGGGAGGAATTGGATAAGGCTACACCATTTTGAATGATTCCACGAATTTAGGTTTCCCTGATATAAAAACATAGGAAGGTATCAAGAACACAATGCATATATTATAGTTACTGACACCCAACTGTTATCTATATAAAGGCAACATTGATACTTGATAATGTATAAAAATTTATGTTGGTGGACCTTTACAACCATTGGCTAGATAAAATTCATTCTTAAGAATGAAACATAAACTCAATGGCACTACCGAATGAGTTTAGCAGGCCCTATATTTTATGGGTGCAACATGGATGGATTTATCTTTCTCGTGGGCTCTGAGTGCTTTCTATTTTATTTGTTCAATACTTACTCCTTTTTCTTTGTTTGAAGTGATTGGCATTATCAAAAGGAAGGCCCTGATTAAAGACCTAGCTGCTGTATACCATGCGGATTGTCTTTCGTACTGTCGACAACTTCTGGAGCTCCAAAAGATATGGGAAGAGGTTAGATATGGATTTTCTGATCACTAAATTTCTGCATCTTTATGTTATAAATTTGACTGCCTATTCTTTATGGATTTGCTTCATGTTAATTTCATGATTGCCAAAGTGCAAAATAAGACAACTTAATTTATTTTAAGGCGTTGGATAGACTTCGACAAAGAAATTAGAGTCCGGTGTTCATATCCGATGAATTAGTATGTTCTAATACATAGTAAATATTAATTTCGGAAAAATCTTCACAACACTGCATTTCTCTGGGTGGGGCAGAGGGAAGCAACATATTTTAAGGCCCCCAGGATCCTAAAATATTACCTACATCGCTATATCAGTTCCTAAATGCACATTCTTTTTTTTTCTGCCTTTTTAATTACTATTTACGAATTATGACTTGAGGGATAGTGAGTTATGAGAACAGAACCAAATAATACAGATGCAGGAGTATCATAAGAAACAGGGAAAAAATAAAACAAACAGAAAAGCTTCTATTCATGCGTCCCACAATTACCACAAGAACTCAACATGACTAATCTGGTATTACCTTATGCCTTGATACTCTTCTCTTTTACCAAAGGTTGTCTTTCCCTGTGAAAAGATGAGGTCATCCAATCAGTATTGCCAACTTTATCTCTTTGATACTTTGTATCCTAGACGAGCAACTGAACATGCACAAAAGCCATCATGTTGAAGTTTGGTTACCATTGTTCAGTGCACCAATGTACATCCTGTCCTTTGTTGTTTCCTCCTCAGCAAACTGTAAGGCAGAGTTGTGGGATCATAGTGCAACACCCTTTCCCTTGCGGACACTTGAGAAAGTAAATGCCAGCTACATCCCACATTTGTTAAATCAAAGTGTTGTGCAAATGCCGCAGGGAAGAAATTACCTTTCACCTGTTAAGTGAGAACTGTGAAGGTAATCAAATGCTCAGGATAGCTTTATGGTCTGTCAGTCAATCCATGGGTACTGTGGACAATCCATGGCTTAAATTACCAACTTTTGTGTGTCAACAGAGCATCTGTATATCTGCAAGGTGTGATTATGGAACTGATAGCATCTAATGGAATTTGAAATACTTTCTCAATTAATGTATATTAGTTTGACTTCCTGCTTTTGGTTGTCATTTTGAAAAACACATTGGCGAAGGAAGAGGTGGTTGCAGCTTGCAGGTATCCACTAGCTTCTATGCTGTACTTGCCATCTTCCATCTTTCCAGCCTGTTCTTTTACAAGCAAAAGATGCATCAATCGAGATGGTTACATCTACAGCACTACAATCACCGTTGAAATTTGAAATTAGCAACGTAAACACTGAAATCATCACAAGCATACATGTCCCATTAGGATGTACACTGTTGTAGAACTTTTGCCAGTTCATGGATTTGACTTTCAATTGTTTCTGACTTTCAAATGCTTGCAGCCAATTGTGGATGGCAAAGCTTTTGAGGATGTGAGGAAGGAGAAAAGAAGGCCATCCAAACGTCTGAAGAAGATCCATGAGGGAAGATAAGGCCATCCCTGAAGGACAGATATATATTTTACCTTCTGAAAGGTGGTTAGAAGTTTATATTTTGGTTTTGCTTGCAAGGGAGAATATTTTGTGTTTCTGTGATTGCAATTGTAATTTTGGGGTTTATATACTTTATCAGGTGTATTAGTTGCTGTTAATTTTAATTCTCAAAAAAAATTAATAATAATAGTTCCTGTCGATGTTATGTCATGATATTTAACAAGCGTTCTTTCTTTCTCTTTTTCTGTGCGTCGGGTGGATTGGGGCCTGGAGTTGGGATGTGGAGGGTTTCAAATGCCAAGAGGATTAGAGGAAAAGTATCTGAAGCGTGCCAAGTGCAATCAAAAATAAATTACTCTACTTACAATGAATAGCAATGACAAGTGAAGGTCAATCCACAGAGATTAGTTAATTAAATTGTCTAAACTATTAGCTCATTAGAAATTATATCAGAAACAATTGCTCTTTACGATGTTGAAATCTGTTCTGTCAAGATTTTTTTAGCTTCTTTCTTTAATCGGTGCAAAATTTCATGAGCAAGCAATATATGTTGGAAAAACTATGGAAACTTAAAACATAAAAAAAAAAAAAAAAATTTCACTCGAAGGTAAGAACACAAATGATTATTATTAAACTAAACTAATCGAAACTATAAAGAGGATGAAAACAATCACAAACTGCTTAAAACTAATCTTAGGCAACGGCCCCAAATTTTGATGCGTGCTGAGCGTAACCAAAAATAAATTACTCTACTTACAATGAATAGCAATGGCAAGTAAAAGTCGATCTACAAGGACTAGTTAATCAAATTGTCTACTTACCAAGAAAAACGAGGGTTTTCTTTTGCAATTTAATTGACATAAAAATAATTTCTAAGAAAAAAAATTGAGTAACAAAATTCAATCGAAGACGATATCGATTCAAGAAAAATTACTCACAGTTGCAAATTGATCACTGACCTCATATATAGGTTATTCTCTATTCAAATATTTAACCAAAGATTATCAAAAAGGCAGACAATCCTTACTTTCCTTAATTTCGTTAATCTAAGCCCAACACACAAATTAATTTTTATTAATAAATCAATTGGTATTAAACAATCCTCATGAATCTATTGATAGCATTACATTCTTGGAGAAATTTAAAGATGAACAACAATCTAACAAGCGTCAGATTATTTAATTCATTCTATGTTTCCTTTAAGCAAGTAATAAAAACTTAGATCATAATTGTTCTACTTAATTGTTACTTTTCCTGAGTACCATAACAATTACGGATTATGGATTCATGTTAGCTATAAATCACACAACTTAATCAATTAATAAGCCTCTTAATAAACTGAATTATGCAATCATTCACACGAAGTGCCTGTTTGGTAACACTTTGCTCCGGCTCTGCTTTTGATTCGGACTCCCAGGGAGCCATTTGGGAGCCAGAAAGTGTTTGGTAACACTATGTTGATTCCAGTTCCCATGGAGTCAACCGGTTCAAAAAATGACTCTTAGAACCAAAATTTGAGAATTAAAAATACTTGTTTTTACGGAGTCGGAGCAAAAGAGAGAGTCTAAAATTGGAAGTCATAGCCCACTATCGCCACCACCCCCACCATCCACCACCCACTACCCACCACCACCGCCAGCACCACCACCATCGCCACCACCGCCACCACCGCCACTACCGCCACCACCACCGGTGCCACCACCGCCGCCACCACCACCGCCACCACCACCACCACCCACGACCCACCACCACCGCCACCACCACCACCACCCACGACCCACCACCACCGCCACCAGCACCACTACAGCCACCCCCACCACCACCACCGCCCAACACCCACCACCACCGCCACCACCCCTCCACCACCACTACCACCCCACCACCACCGCCACAGCCACCACCACCGTCACCACCACCAAATATGGAATCCATTTTAGATTCATTTTTACCAAACAACCTCATGTTCTCAATGAACTTTGGAATTGATTCCAGAACAGCATTACCAAACAGGCACTTGCTCTCAATAAGCTCTGGGAAAAAGTGAGAGCTCAAAAATGATTCCAGAGCAAGAGTCAGAGAATCGAAGTCAGAGTGTTACCAAACAGGCTTGAAGAATCAAGAAACATAAATATTTGAATAGAAAAATAACTAAGATTAAGAACAGAGTCACAATTTTACTAACCGGATTGAAATTCCTTTGAATCGATTAAAGAACTTAGCTAGATATGGAAGAAAAAAAAATCACATAAGAAATAAAATTATATTCTCAATAATTTTTGGATACTCTATTACGTAGCATTTACATTACTTAAATAGTGAAGACTAAAACTTGTATATTTAGAATTGACAACCTTATTATTTGGAAATAAAGATTAGGCAAAATCTTCTTGCCTAAATTAGATAAAGAATCATTCCATTATTAACCAAATATCACCCCTAGTCCTGTCAATCTTTGTAATATTCCATAATGGTATATATTCTCCTCAAGATTTCTAACAATTAATCAAGACCTTCTAATAGTGAACATTCCGTGTGTGATAACTTTCCTTCTCTTGTTTGAATTCAGATCAAATTTTTAAACCATGTTTGGTTTCTGGAATTCTTTTCATGACAGAAACCTACATGAAATTTAGAACGTTCATATTAAGTTTGTTGAAATTTTCTGCTTTTAAATATAATTTATCAACACTTTCCCACCAATGTTTTATATAAATAATCACGAATGAGAACCATAAAACATAAAACATATTAAATAAACTAAATGTAAGGAGAATAAATATATAAAATTATGAATCCATCGGTATCCAAAGAGGAAAATCTTCAGCTTCGAATCTAGTTTGGTCTAGTCCCACATCATTGAAATATTTTAGAGTTTATGGACTCCTCAATTTTCTTCTCGATAATAAATTTTCTCTTTAATCCCAACTGGGTAGCTCAGATGGCAAGGGGAAGGGATATGCCTCTAGAAGTTGGCAAGGGGAAGGGATCATGCCTCTGGATGCAGAGGTCTTGAGTTCGCCTCATCTTTACCTCTTGGGGCCACTCACAAGGCTTGATGATGGTTTTCATGGGTCTTGGATTGACCTGGTACATGTGGATGGCGAGGTCTATATGGACCTGGGGTTTATCCAATCCATCTAAAGGATGGGCTGTGGCTTGTGGGTTCCTTGTTTTTAAAAAAAAAATAAAAGCTCGATTCCAACCAGGCTGTGATCAGTCAACAGTAATGGACTGCTTAGCTTAATGGCATAATATTATTGCAAAATGCATGGGTTCTTCCTGATCGAAGCACTGTACGAATTCACTGTAATAAGCATTGATTTCCTGTTCCCACGTTGAATCACTATCCACCCAGAAAAAATCAATAGTTACATCCCAAATTCCCAACTGTGGATAAAGAAGGTGGAGTCAAACGTGGAAGCATCATTGAACATAAACAAAAAACAAAAGCAGAAGGCAAAATATTTCGTGGACGGCCATGGCTTCCACCATTGGATGGGAGAGAGGGGAGGATGAGTAATACCCAATCTTCCCCCTGCGCTGGACAGTCCGAAGGATGCACGACCGTGTATGTAAAACTGAATCCTAAAAAAAATGAAGAGTTTTATAATCATTACTAAGATTATTTTCTAATTGAAACATTGTAATTAAACTTTACCATGTGACAAATAAAGTTTAGTAATATTTTAGATGAAAAAAAATGAGTACAATTTAATTGAACTTTCTATTTAATTTTACTTATCACCTAACCAAGCAGGGTCTAGGGTTTGAAGTGTTTCGGCAAATCTTGACGCGAGTTACCGAATCAACTATTTTCCTAGCATCTACCCAAAAATGGACTTATACAGATCCTGGTTCATACTTGTGGTACAAATTTATGCTCCAAAGCTTTAGAAAAATGTGATTAGATCGATCAACTAATAGCATAACTGCCAATTGATAGCCTACCAATAATGGGCAAATGATATTTAACTTCTGATCAGATTGGGACCAACCAGAGATCCTTACACCATGATTTCGATTGAAGCTTCCAAACTTTCAACAGATGACAAGAACATGACATGGTTAACATTCTATTTGTATATATTTGTTATAATTTTGGTGTTTCTGACATTTATAAGGCATATCCGAAAGCATATTGTTCCAAGCAGAGCAGCAGTTTTAACTGCTCACTATTCCTCAAATGGATGCATCCCTCAGCTTACATGGATTGTCCGTATCCCTATCCTCCAAAATTGATAAAAGGCTGTTAGCTGCTGCTTCTTGACCTGCATCCAGTACCATGAGAAACCAACAACAGAGTTAGTAGTTGAGTAATTGCTTACGAGCTTAACAAATCTGGATCATCTGGAAGGGCCCATCATTTGGGCATCAGAGGTTATTTTCTCAACAAATCCAGGTGGGTATAGTTATTAAACCCTTGTTTCTTCCATCCAGGGTGTGTTGAACAAAATGCTTTCATATGCTATTCTAGTCATATGAGTGAGCCCCTATGGATGACTTGGAGATGCTCTGCTCCACACAATTTGAATTCTTGTTCAATAATCTGAATTAAATTCTACTTAGGCTAGCTAATGCACCTACTTTGTCCTGACAACAAAATCTCGTATTGTTTGCAGTAAACTACTTCGGGCAGCAGGCGTTGAAATTTGTCCCTCCATGGTCTTTTCGACAGTGGGTTCCATCTCATGGACAAATTCGACAGATTCTGAAAGTCGATTGAGGAGGTTTACCAGGGCAATCACTTCATTCCGCTGCAGCTGCAGCTGAAAAGCCAAACAGCAATACACAGAGAATCAGAATTTGGAGAAAAATCACAAAACAAAACTTTGTACTGAGACAAGGAAACTTACAGGCAGATTCACGTGGTTTTCACCATCAACAGAAAAGAGGATCTTCAATGCAGTGCCCAAGCCAAGAACTTGAAGCTTTCCCCACAATCGGCACTTTTCACAACCTATACAATCCATCAACGCACTGCAATATGTGTATATTGGATCAAATTCTCTTGCTTTCTTGTTTCTTGCACAACCCCTCCCCCCCCCAACAAAAAAAAGAAAAAAAATCAAAAACTAAAACTGTTAATTGCATAAAATCTTACGCACAACAGTCAAGGAAGATAAAGTGGTGGTTGCAGATGGTTCTATCCACGAAGGAGAGAAATGATATCATGGCCCCGGGAGGATGAAACTATTATCCTCCACTGTTGAATGGTGTTTTCTCAGAATCTGAAACCAGTTCGGTCAAAACTGCATTCATGAAAAAGTGGAAACACCGGTAATGCCACCCAGACTCCCCATATTTTGGCATCAAGATGATGCTTTAAGCCCATTAAGGATATGTGCAACTGTCCATATTGAAGAAGAATTTATTTCCTATTTTATCAAGCCTAGGTTATATAGGTTTCATTTAAGGTTTGCCAAGGAGTGATCCACTAATCCCCAAAACTTTTTTTTTTTTTGAGCTTACATATCTATCTGCCCAATGGGACTTCCACTACAGCTACTTAGAGTTACAAGAGAAGGGAGGGGGTGCCTTAAGGCACAAGGTGAAGATAGGAGAGTCGAACCCTTGACCTCCTTGGTGCCTGCACTCTACTGGCAGGACACCAACTGAGCTAGCAGTTGTCTTGTAGTCCCCAAAACTTAGTATATGGGGATGTGTACAAATATGGGTATGAATATGGGACTTAGCTAATGTATCAGAAAGGACAGTTAATAACAAAGGGCTTTAATGTGCCAAAAGGAGGGGATTTAATCTTCTCCACAGCCATATCCAAGTGTGCAACTACTGGGTGTGTCAGACACGTGTCCCATGCCTGAAAACAATCAAGGTGGGGATTTCGATAGTCATCTATTGTGACAATGGATCAACCCGATTTCCATGCTAGAAGGGGAAAAAAATTCAAGCCTGGAAAGACAGATCTCGCTCAAAAAAGTATAACTCCAACGCTTACAGCGCCATGCCATCCCCATGTGACGTCAATAGAAGGTACTCCAGGGGTAAACGAAGTGTCCAGGTAAGAAAAATATGCCTCTAAAGAAGGATTAAAAGCACTCAAAGATGAGTTTTGAGAACATGGATTCAATAAAGATGTGTTTTAGTTGACAGATCATTTTATTTTAAATTTTCAAAGTGTAACAAAATAGAAAAATAAGAGAAGATGGAGAGAATCAATGTGTCAAGGAAAGAGAGAGTATGTGTGTGTTTCTCTCCTTGTAGCTTGTATTTATTGAAAATAGAAAACAATTATTAGATAGGATCTAGGACTCTACAAGTCAGAGTCTAGTCACAAACTAAAGACAGTAAACTCAAAATAGGAAAAGAAACTAACAAGCCTAATTAGTAAAGGAAACTAATAGACTAATTAGGAATCCATATCCTAACAGGAGTCCAAGTCCTAGAAACTAGCACTAACTATTTTGACTAAAAGCAGTGTATGGTTACAATTCTATTACTCTAACAGTTACAATTCTATTACTCTAACACATAGCATTTTAGCACCTAATATTATATATAAATATGGACTTACTTGAGCCATACTAATTTGTTAAATATGAAGTAGATAAATACATATTTCTGAGTCCACAATACACATTCTAGGTTTCTAAGTCCATTAAAAGTTCCTCTTTTTCCACATTTCTGAATGGAGATAAGTCCATTTTCAATTTTGAACTATGTACTTAGGTATAATGGCAACCAATGCAAGATGATCTGAATAAGGTCAAAATTCCATGAATTTTGGAAAGGTCGTGTACAGCATAACTATTCAAAATAAAAATAAAAACTTTTTACTTCTGTCTTAAAATTGCTTACTTCTGACTTTATTGTGCTACTTATAGAAATAACAGCTATCAATTGACTGAAGCCTCAGAAGTAAACCTGATGTTTCTGAATTGTTTCTGAATCTGTTGCTTAAGCTCTGGTCCACTTTCACCTTGCCATAACTTGGCTTCATCAAATGGAAGTGGGCATGCAGCTCGTAACTTTGGATTATAGAGTAGCTGTTTCATTAGGGACTCTGTTTTCAGGTCCTCAGAAGGGTTGCCAGTGTCATACTCAGCCTGCTCCAAATAATCAGCTGCCTGAAATGCATCCAAGATATGAATGCCATGAGCAAAACCATCTTAATGCGTATGTGAAGATCAATCATTACAAACAACAAACCGATGAAACATGGTTGATATTCACCTTTGTCACAGCTCGGAGAACAAAAAGAAAAGTGAAGTACAGGTTCTTAACACGATCTGGGTATTTTAACACCCGGTCATTCACAATCTCAAGATTTTGACCCCACTGAAAGCAAAGCATAAAACATAAAATGAATGGTTTCATTTTGCTATCATACAAATTCAAAACAATATTTAGTGAGTATAATAAATATCCAATACGAGGGCAATATTTGTGCCTCCACCCCATACAGAACACATCGCACTTGTAAATCATTTTTGTGCAGTTCAATCTCAGTATTCACCAAAAATTATTATCAATCAAGATCAAAATTCCTGTCTTCAATAAGAAGGTAATGGACCTAAAAATTAATAACCAAGAATATTCATACTTGTTCTGTATATATTTAGGGATTCAGCCAATTCAAGAGATGCTGTACTAAGTAGTCTGGATCAGTGGGAAAGTAATGATATGTATCTCATCGATAAATGATGCAATTTGCAATCATAAGGGACACTTTTCTCTTAAAGTTGAGAATAAACAGGGATGAGCTAGAATGACAACCAAGTTGTTAGCTTCGTCAAGGAGATATTCAGCAGCTATGTGGATAGAAATGGAGGAGTGGAGTCCAGATATTAACTTGTACAACACTTTCTTCTCCTGGCAAAATTCTCCAGATGGATCTGCACAACAGGTTGAATCTCAACATTAAGTTCTAGCCAAAAGGATGTTTTTGAGCTCAACAAAGTGTTTTAAATCCCAGAAAATTTTTACTAGAGAGAAAATTTAGTAAAGAATTAAATATTTATCAATAAGGAGATCATTAAGGACACTGGACCTAATGGTTACCATTAACATTCAACTCAGATTATTTTTAACTCCAAAATGGAAACATTCACCATTGACTGCATGAAAGAATTTGAAAAGCAAGAAAGAAAGATTTTCTTTTCTTTTCTTTTCTTTTTTTTTTTTTTTTTTTGGGGGGGGGGGGTTATGGGAGGTTAGTTTATAATCGATATAGAGGTCTTCGTGTGGGTAAAGATGTTGTTATGAAATGTTCATTCTCTTGCTCCTTCCATCTTTCAGGTAATATGTTGTCAAATTACTTCCATCTTTTTGGAATGAGTCCTCAAGTACAATGCAGAATTTTTTTTATTTTTTCTTCCATCTTTTTGAAATGCTCCTTCCATGACTGAGGCTTTATTTCACCAAGGGGCAGCTCAGATTTTATGGAAGACATCACCATTATACTAATTGGAGGATACAGAAATATTTGAAAATCAAATGTTAAAGAACAGGCATTGAAGAAAGCAAACCCGGTTTGCAAAATTTTCTTCAATTAAATTCCTGCACTTCAGAGTATTACTATGTACCATGGAATAAAATCTCGGCGAGATCTCGGATCTCGCCAAGATCTCGCCGATTTCGCCAATTTCGCAACTAACCGAGACGAAAATAGGGTCGATAACCCTTTTCGTCTCGGCATTTACATGTTCTCGCCGAGATCTCGCGCCGAGATCTCGGTTAGATCTCGGTTATTCTCGGTTATTCTCGGTTAATCTCGCTAATTCTCGCGAGATCTCACGAGATCTCGGCGAGAACATGCTTTTTGCTTCTTCTTTTTTTCTCTTTTATAAAAGAGAGGCTGTTCTCGGTGGAGACTGCTCCTTCCTCTTTTTTCTTAGTTTTTTCATGGTTTTTTCATTTCTTCCTCCATTCTTTCTTTGTTTGGACTTTTAACTTGCAACGGGTGGTGCTTCAGACTGCGGGGATTGCTGTAACTTCAGAGTGGTCAACCAACTTCTATTCCGTTCCATCAGTACTTCCACAAGAGTCTACGCACCAGAGTACTACTTCAGAAGTTTTTCCATTCTTTCCAAAGATAGGTATCCTTCGGACAGCTACTGATGTTATATTTATGAATCATGTGCAAGACTACCAGAACTACTTTGCATCAAGAATGTCATGGGAAGATTATGTTGCTCAATTGGAAGACAATTTGCGTCGACAACTTTCCCAGATATATGATGATAGTAGGATGGATCATCCACGACACTCTACGTATTACTAGACATTGTATCTGGATGAGGATTGTGGAATTGTGGACTATGGGCACAGGGGGACTATGGGATCATTCAATATTGAATATTTGAACTATGATGTAATGATTTATAATGAAGTGTTATTTTGTTTCTCTTTCCCTTAATGCATTATGTTATTGTCTCATTTGCCATATTTGATTGAATATAATAGCTAATATTAACCTAAATTTATAACAGACTTCAGCGTTGACTGTCAAAACATGGGTGTAAACCCAAACAACCACAAAGAGTCATTATTTTTATAATTTTATACTCTAAATGTGTTTATGTATGTAAAAATGAGGTTCCCTTGAAGTTGGAGACCTAAAAAATGCATTTTGGCTTTAGGCTGTCTCGGACAAAATACACTGTCTCGGCGAGATCTCGCCGAGATCTCGGTTTCGGAGGAGGCCGAGACTCCTCCGAAACCCGAGATTTTAAACCTTGCTATGTACAGGTCTAGATTTTGTTGAATCAACAGAAAGGGAAGCCACCAACCAAATAGTATTGGTTTTTGCAGACTCCTATGAGGACTTTCTGAAAAGAGACTAAATCTTCAACCAAATCAATAATCATACGGGATAGGAATTGGGTGTCGACAGAGGGGGGATCCAAGTCTGGCTCCAAGGATGCTACCGCTTCATATCTGAACTATTCCAGGCACCCATTCAAGTTTCTTAAATGATAGCATATTGAACCTCGTACCAGGAGTTACAACAAACCCTCAAAACTAATCTGGGCTTACCAGTGTTCAAAAGTCTTCGATCTATCATAGAAGAGTTTCCACCACAAAGATTTCCCAGACTGAAATGAGATTTGATTATTGCTTCCTGGATGGTTGTTGGTCAGTATAGGGGGGTGTTTGACATGAGAGAATTGAGGGATTGGAAGGTCAATGATTAAAAAGTATGTGACATATTTTAAAGCTATTATGAAACTTCAGCTACTCCATTATTTTGTTATCTCAACAATAATTTGTTATAACCTTTCTTTATCTAATAGTAGATGGTTAGCTGATAATTACCAGCTACTCCCCCTTGACACCCCTAGATGGGAAGAACTATGTGAGCTGTGCTGAGCTAATCAAAGGAGCATTCAACCCCCTCCACTCATCTAAAAGTGGGAGCTACAAGCACCTAAAAGCACAAAGAAACAGTAAAGTGGTGCAATATGTTCCATGACATAAGTGTAAGAAAGCTACAGGACAAATTGGATGATATATGTGACATAAATGAGGAGGTTCCAGGGGTGCATCTGATTAGGGAGAAAGCCCCAATGCTCAGGCTAGTTTGAGCTGTGATCACCAAAATAAAATACAAGGTACTGGGTTAACTGGATTAATTACAAAAATCTAAGAAATTCAGAGGAAATACTTCTGGTATCTTATGGGATGGAATTTTTTATGTTACTTTCCGAGAATCAATCTCCAACGGTCCACCAAACATGTGATTACAAAAGGGATTGACACCAATATCTGGTCTCTGGAATCCAGATGGTACCTCTATGGCCGGCATGAAGAATATTGATATCATGATGTATGTTTTCCTAAAACAGATATGACTTGAGCTGCATCCAATTTAGAAAAGGCTAATTGCTTAAGCCAGTTTGAGTGGCAATCACCAAAATGATTCATGCTAAACTAATGGTAAAATTCCATGGATATAAGAAATACAAGCTTCAGAACTTCTGGTAGTTACTGGCATGGCCATTATGATCTCAAAATAGCATGGCATTGCTGATCCAACTGGTGGATTGAATGGCATCATCTATGACCACATGTAGACAATATAAACATCATGGGCCAGTATTAACTCCCAATTCCTAAGGGTTCACCGCATACTTCACCTTATCTATATTAGGAGTTAACTCCATCAGAAACATTTGAACCTCAGACAATCTCTGTTTTGATAGCTCTGGAAGCAGACAATAATGAAAAAGGCCCAATCCAGTATGTGGATGCCAGTTGTTGATCCCACTATGGTGTTTTCCAGCTTGACCTATACTCCATTCAAGAGCCTTGAACTTGCACAAATGCGTCCTCAAAGCTCATAAATGGTGCCAGTTGCCATTGTTGCGCATGACCATAACATCTTAAGGAATGTCTGTTACTCCATTTCTTAAATGTCACATAGCTTAGGTGGAAAAAAGAAAGAAATAGCCTAGGAGACAAACCCACCCCCCCCCCCCCCCAGGTATGCCGTTTACACAGTTTTGGATGATAAACACCATAAAATCCGTAAAGAACAAAAAAGATAAACGGACAAAAGAGGACACGGTAAATAGAGAAATTAATTAATGTCCCACAAGAAACTGCAATTTTTAGAGGGCAGCGGTTCACTTAAAATTAAAACAATGGATAACACAACTAAAGAAGAAGAAATTAAAGTTTGAGAAGTTATTAACCCAACACAATACAATATATAAGCAGTAGATAAGACAGATTTTTGCTGAAGCAACATTGTAATAATCAGAAATCATTGCTTTTCCTATATGCATTTCATAAGAAAAACCACCTTTCCAATCAAAGAAATGTGGCAGAATTGTATGAAAGCTTAAAGCATATCAAGTTATATAATAGTATTATGAAAAAAGAAAAACTCACATTTTGGACAATTCTCTGTGTAAATAGCATCCCATATCCTATGAGCTGGTGCACCAGTATAGCCAGTGAAACGTTCAGGGTTCAGTTGGAGATTTACATACGTCATCTCAGCTGCAAACACAAATGAGCTTATAGTTGCTCTCAGTTTTGTCAAGATGAATCATGATGCACAACAATAAAATTCTATCTGAGAAGGAAAAATTAGAAAACATGGATTGATAACTATAGTCAGTGTCAGCATTTTTTGAATGCCACATTCCCACGAACCTCAGGGCAGTCACAATGACTCTCATTTTTAACCAAGAAGAAAAAAAAAACATATTTAATTCAATGCATGTAAAACAGGTTTCAGCATCTACAACTTGCAACGACAAGCTCAGTCGCATAGGAGCACTAAGGTTTTCCCAAACAAAATATCAAAATAATAGATTGCAGGCGCACATAACAGAAGCAGTAAGACTTACAGTTATCAGTCTCATCATCATTTGTCCATGGATTGTCTATTTCTATCCATCCTCTAAACGCTTTAGTATCTAGACTACGGTCAACAATAGACTCTGGCTTTTCCTCTTTGCACACCATATTTTCAAATGAAAGCCCTCGATTTAAGGGCTTCTTAAATGTTTCTGGAATCTCATTTTCTGGACATTCACAAACACTGCAATCCCGGAGACGGCACATACCATCATCAGGCCAAAAAGGGCAATCACACCACAGTTTAACCTATTGCAGGAAAAACAGCCAGTCATTGAAAAATCAGATAAAACCAACCAAATCTTTCTAAAGCACAGTATGAAATTAAAATACATTTAAGGAAAATTGAGAATTAATACTTGTACTTAGCTTTTACAGCCAGTGATTTCAGCATTTTCTTACCCTTTAAGCTCTTCACTGCCTAAAGTTGAAATTAGCTTCTTTATGTTTATTCAACTATAAGAACACAAAAGTGAAGTTTCTGAAGGTGCTTTTTAAAATTACTGTTTATACGAAAATAATGCATAGATACATGTGTATGAAGTTTTGACAATGCAAATAACCAGCTGTAAAAATTGAATGTCTAGTAAAAGCAGCTTGAATTTTTGAATGTTTTCCATCTACTTAAATTGGGGGAGGGGGGACGATGATTTATATCTTGTCAATCGTGTCCACTAACTGCTTTTTCAAAAGGGATTCCCCCAGAAAATGACAATTGCTTGCTTGACAGATCCTATAAATGACGATGAAAAATGTAATAAGGAATTCCACAGCATGAGACAAGAACCAGAAAATCCTACTGGGACTCCCATTAATAGCACCTTGAAATATCGGAAAAATGGGGTTTTAACAAGATCTTGGAGCAGCGGATGCAAAACTTCTTCATTAACACTGTCCATAGTCTCATAATCACAACAACAATCCTCCACAAGGCCAGTATACTTGCGTGAATCCTGCAAAGATTACAGGGAGACAAAAGGGTAAGAAAATCAAAATCAAACAAAAATTATTGTGGGTAATTTTCAGCGATTCAGTCAAGTGCTCAATATAACACCAAGATTCCCAACTTGTGTGATGAAAGCAGTGCATTGACCCCGCTGAGCCACTATATCAACTTGAATAATATTCACATTTAATTCTAGTATCAACAAATAAGAATAAAATCAAAATAACAAAACACCGATCGTAATTCAGCATTCCACCAACCATCAAACGGAACAATGAAGTGAAAAACCTCTCCGATTAAGGCCAGATTCCTCAATTCAGCCCAATGAATAAAGAGATACATATGTTACAGGGGAGGGAGATGTTACAGGGGAGGGAGGAAAAAAAAAAAAAAAGGTTGGAAATCATTCCTTCATTATCCAACAATCCACAAGAAATGAACAGCAAAAGAAATTCAATGAACAGAAACTCCAGGGTCACCCAGAAGGAACATATCTGAAACATTGCGAAACAAGACAGTAATGGAAAATGAATTTTTGAAAAAATGGAGATATTACCGCACACTGGCAGGGCTTTTGATCACTGCGAAAGAAAAGAGAGATCTTGGGAGCTGCTATTGCTAGAAAGACTGTGAGGGCAGCTCCAACAAACCAAACCCATCTCCTACTGGGCTTCTTCTTCTTCTCTGTCATCTCCGGTTTCACCATTACATCAATCAGAGCGAATTCGAAAGCGAAAAGATTATCAATGTCGTAGAAGACAGAGACATAACGTAACCAAAGAGATTATATATAATATAGTATATAAAAGGAAATAGAAGGGAAGACAATGGAACGAAGAATTTGGTGTTTACGACTTTGTTATCTTTCTGATTCTTCTCAGGCATCATCAGCCTCGTAAGATCTGGTGTCAAATGACGGTTTCTTAAAAATTCTCTGCTGGCGTGGCCCCTGGTTTCTTCGGTCGTTTGTTCTAATTTGCCTTTTATTTGGAAAATAAATATTTAGAAAATGACATGGTTATTATTTATGTTATTTGCCAAATAGGAAATTGACAACTGGATATATATAGGGAACCAGCCAACAGTATTGGGTCAGCCAGCGGAATGAATTTAAACTTTAAAAGGGTTATTGGATCGTAACTGGGTTTATTATGTTATTAGAGCCCAGTGAAAAATCAAAATCGGATTGGACCGAATGCTAAGCCCAAACCAAATTGACCCAATAATAAGCCCAAATTGTAATCGAAATTGAACCAATACTATAATGGACCAATAAGAGTCTATTAGCCCAACCTTTTGTAAATATACATATAGGAAGCTTAATTCAAAACCGAACCAGCTCGATAAAGCCCATTAAACTAACGTGTTACTTATAAACATACATATAAGAAATTGAAACCAGAATGACCCATTGACACCCCTACTAACCCTTGATTTTTTTTTTTTTTTTTTTTTTGGGTGGTTATCCTACACTACATCGCTCATAGGCTCGGTGGTGAGTGGGAGGAGAGAAATGAGGGGGGAATTAACGAGTACAAATTGTGCACACAATGTAGACAAAAAAGTCCAATCCCTGGCTTTCTGGGTGCCTACACTCTATTTTCATGTAATCGACCAACTGAACAAGCGATTGTGTTTGATATTGTCAACATTCAAAACAAAGAATAACCAGATGATGAGCTCTCCCTCCAACTATTCATTCGGGACTTTAGTTTTTAATAAAGGGGAATCATGGATAATGGAATGTTAAGGGTGTCAAAATTGGGTCCAAATGGGAAGCAAAAACCAAACTAACCAGATTTGGTTTGGACTAAACCAAAATTGAATCTTATTAGGCCGTAATTGGGTTATGCTTTAAGTTTCGTAAAAAAAAAATCAAAACCAAACCAAACCCATTGATAAGTTCGAACCAACTGATAATAGGCTCAAACCAAAACCAAAATTAAACCAACTCGATAATGTACTGAATAAGAACCCATTAAACTACTCGATAAGAGCCCTTTAACTAACCCAATAAAATCTAAAACCAAGCTCAACAAAAACCGAAATTTCTTAGTAAGCCATAATTGAACATGAATGTACATGACCCAAACCAAATCTGTCCCAACGGAATCAACCCATTGACACCCCTAAATTGGAATAAGTGATAATGGATGGTTGAGATCAGTCAGTATTAGATTGGGAATTCGTATCGACGTGGCAAAAATCCTAGTGATTAAGTTTTGATCCCCTCCCCCAAAAACAAACAAAAAAAACCCCTAATGATAGATTCATTATACATGAAACGTGTCACCTTTTTCTAAGGGTGTCAACGGGCCAGTCCGGGCCGGTGTTGGTCCGGGTTGAAATGGTGTCGGGCTTTATAACCCCAACCCAAAACATGTCCATTAAGGGTTTGGGTTGGGGTGGGCTGCGCTGGACACATTAAATAACGGGTTGGTCCGGTGTCGATTTGTTATCGGTCTGGGTTTTTCAAATTGATTTCGGACTGGCTCGGTCTGGTCCGGGCTTATCGGGCCTATCGGGCCCATTTTATTTACCCTATCTTCTTCTATTCTTATGGGAACAAAATCCAAAAAATTAGTTTTTTAAAGACAATTTCTCTGAAATACTTTCGATTGAAACAAATGGTAGAAAAATAAAAATGCAACACAACATCCCCAACCCAATAGATTACTCTACCCAATTAATAATTAAGATAACAATGCATCCCCACACATTCTGTTTAGCTACTTCTATTGTCATTGGTCAAATCCAACACTAAATCAATGGTAACCGCCTAACCGGCGTGGGCTGATCTCATCAGTGATCGTGTGTTCTTGAACTATAGTTGAATCTGGAGGCTGAATTGAACTTGTTTATTATTCTGAAAGAGAATTTTCTTATTTTATCTATTGAGAAATTTACATAACCCTGGATAGAGAAAACACTGATCGTCGGCATTAATAAATGATCCATCTTCATTATGCCTAATGGAATAATATATTATGGCAATTCTGACCATCAGAATATCAGATAGAAATTATATCATTTGAATTAATCACATGTAAAAAAATCAATGTTTAATTCCATCAACTATCCTCATAAGTTCTTACCCAGAAAAAAAAAAAAAAAAAAAAAAAAAAACTATGCTCACTAGTACGATACTCCAATCATCCGTCATTGAATTCTAGAAGCTTTTTTTTTTTCACTTAACAAACTCTATTTGAGGGACTCGGATAGAGAACCGAGATTTATCAGAGATTGTGAAAGTGAGAGAGAGGAAGTAAGAGTGAGTAGAGAACTGAGAATGCAGTGAAATCTTGCTTGAGAGTCTGAGACTGAGAGGCGGAGAGGCTGAGAGTGAAGAGAGTTGGGAGAGGCCAAAGGGATTGAGGCTGTGAGGGAGAGGCTTGAAGCCTTGACTCTTGAGCTTCACACAATCGCACTCCAACCTTACATAGCAGAGAGCCAGAGAAGGAAGAGCCGAAGAGCCGAAGAGGGCAAGAGTCTTGCCACAAGACTCAAAAGGCAACGGCGCAGCTGAACTAAAGAGGCAGCGGCGCAGCTGAACTGAAGAGAAGGAAGAGGCCCACCGCGGCACCGCCAAAGAGGGCAAGCCGGCAAGATCAAGATGCAGCGCCACTACTGAAGCCTGAGGAGTGAGGCCCTGCCGGCTGCCGCCCTGAACTGAAGAGTGAATTGTAAACGTTCCAGAAGCAGAAAGAAATGAAGAGTGAGCTGTGAGAATCTCGGAATCCTTAAAATGTTTATATACTGGGATTTAGGGTTAAATTAGGTTCGGTCCATACTGGGTTTTCTGTCCGGGCCAATTGGATCGGGCTATCATCGGGTAGCTTAATGGGGTGCCCTACAGGCTAGACCGGACCGGACCGAACCCGATAAGGATTCCATGCTTGTGTCCGAAACACATCCAATAAGTTTTCGGTCTGGGCTGGGTTCGGGTTAGTTCGATCCGACTCGGTCCGGGCTACCGGTTCGGTCCCAGTATTGATACCCTTACCTTTTTCTTCATACAAGTGAGGTGGGGGTATTTCCATAATTATAGACGTAAGTCATGCACTTTTTCAAACTATACTTTATAAACCGTTAGAAGATTCGACGGTTTTGCCTACACATACGATAGGGTGACGTGGCAAAACTTTCTCCCGTACTACGTGTCAATTGTTAATTCAGCATGAAAGAATAAAATCACTTCGTCAATTGTTAATTCAGCATGAAAGAATAAATCTCTTCGTATCATATAACAGCTCTTCATATCATGTCTGTTCCAACATCCGACATGTGTAGAACCAGTACAGGTCAGATTAAAATCCTCTCCTCCCAGTGATTTCGGAGGAGGGGGATGCCCTCGTTGGATGGCCGACACATGAGGCTCGGATGAATCTGAGCCTTCCATCTAAGCCGACACCCCCTGTCGGCTCAGCTTGTCGACTCGGTGTCAGCTCTGATTCACCCGAGCCCCACATGTGGACCATCCAATGGGAATATCCCCCCTCCTCCCGAATCACTAGGAGGAGAGAATGTGGATCCATACAGGTCTAGGGATTATTCAGTTAGGGTCTAAAATTACAATTATACCATTGGTAGTACTATAGTGGCATATCCGTAATTACACAAAAACCACCACTAGGGAATCTGCAACTCATTACTCATCGGAAACGAAAGTACCGTCCGTAAATCTATTTTTCTTAGACAAAACTATCCTCTCTCTCTCTTACCTTTTAAGCAGATCTACAGAGGGGATACTTTGGTCATTTCAAGTAATAAACGCCGAAAAATCTATCATGTACTCTGTACAACCATCGCCATTGAAGAAAGACAAATATAGAAAAACAGAAACAGAGTAACGTAAGGGTTAGAAAGGTCAATAGAAATATATTCCAACGAGGTTTTTCTAACGTGTAAATGTATATTTTCTTATCAGAGCACCAACATCTTTCAGGCAAGGCACAGCAGTATGTATGTCATATGCGGAAATAAAATTTGACATACCCGTAATATAGTGATAGATTCGCAACTTGGGGTGACGAATGTAAAAAAACCACAAACCATATATATGACATATGCGGAAATAAGATTTGACATACCCGTAGTGTAGGGATCGATTCCCACCAATGTTCGTCCAACCAATGTCTTCCTCGTACGAAACTTTGCTTTCCACGCCTATCTTTTCTGTAATCAAAAGGGAAGTAAGGGAGAGGGTTTCTATGCACTCGCTTATTCCTAGAAAGAGAACATGATAGAGATTCTCTAATTTGCTTAAGTATGCACATGATCCTACTCATTAGTATTTATAGATCAATCATCTCCTCCCATCAAGGATAGACAGTGATCTGAGTGTCACATGTCCCTTAGATCCAACACTCATAACTTTCCCAACAAGATATCATAAATGGATCAGAGTGGCATGTGAGTCACTCACTCACAATGAAAAACAACGCATTGACCTCGCTGAGCCACTACATCAACTTGAATAATATTCACATTTTAATCTAAGTATTAACAAATAAGAATAAAATCAAAATAACAAAACAACATTAGTAATTCAGAATTCCACCAACCATCAAAGAGAGCAATAGAAGTGAAACATCTCTCCGATTAAGGCCAGATTCTTCAGTTCAGCCCAATGAATAAAGAGAAACATATGTTACAGGCGAGGGGGGGAAGTTGGAAATCAATCCTTCATTATTCAACAATCCACAAGAAATCAACAGAAAAAGAAATTCAATGAACAGACACTCCAGGGTCACCCAGAAGGAACATATCTGAAACATTGCGAAACAAGACAGTAATGGAAAATGAATTTTTGAAAAAATGGAGATATTACCGCACACTGGCAGGGCTTCCGATCACTGCGAAAGAAAAGAGAGATCTTCGGAGCTGCTATTGCTAGAAAGATTGTGAGGGCAGCTCCAACAAACCAAACCCATCTCCTACTGGGCTTCTTCTGCTTCTCTGTCATCTCCAGTTTCACCATGACATCAATCAGAGCAAATCCGAAAGAGAAAAGATTATCAATGTCGTGGAAGAGAGAGAGAAAATGTAACCAAATAGATATATATAATCTGTGGGTGTTAAATGGTTTATAATCTGTTTAATGGTCCGATCCAGTCCAGTCCTATTCGATGCATTGTATAAGAAGGTAAAACTAGAACCGAACCAATTAACTAAACGGTGTCAAAATTGAAACTAGAACCGATTAGTAATCGATTTCGGTCTACTGATTTTTAAACGGTTTTCCATTAATTGGTTTTGCTTGCGATTTTTAAACGGTTTAACGTATTAGTTATTAATCGATTTTTCATAAATAAAAAAATGTGCAACCGATCAAAACTGGTACTCTTCCAAATAATATCAACATTGAACCCATGGTTCATATCGACAAGTACACCCTACATACAATATTAAGGATGAGTAATTAGTAATTGCAATTTCTTAGTCTATTCAACTTAAAAAAAAAATACAACTTAAATGACCAAGATCAAAGATAAAAAATCAACCATAATGCCTAATGATAGCTTGTTACTGTTTCTCAGTTCCAGAGTTTAACTTTGAATATTGTTTCCCCCAGAGAGTGAGTGAAACGATTGGCTGTTGGTTGTTGGCTGTTGGTATATCACTATGCGTAATGGCTAATGGGGTAATGTTTTCCAAAAATTTTCTGTTTTGGTTTAATGGTTTAAGCCTTTGGGAAATGGAATTGGAGTATTAGAAAAATAATTTATTAATTGCACTTGGGTTGGGGTTGGGGTCTTACTCTTTAGTCTTAGAAAATAATATATTAATAAAATAGAGAATGAGTTAGTTGTTAGAGAATTAATGGTTCATATTCTATTCGGTTTAATCAGGGTCTAGCCTGTGTAATTCTTTGGTTTAAATGGTTCAAAATTGAACCGAATCGATTAAGTAACGATGTAATATTTGAAACCAGAATCAAATCGATTATTAAACGGCCTTTCAATTCCTGTGTAAATGGTTCAATCCAATTTTGATAGTCGGTTTCAGTCTAAATATTGCACCCTTATATATCATATAGTATATAAAAGGAAATAAAAGGATAGACAATGGAACGAAGAATTTGGTGTTTTTGGCTTTGTTCTCTTTCTGATTCTTCTCGGGCATCGGCCGCGAAAGATCTGGTGTCAAATGACGGTTTCTTGAAATTCTCTGCTGGCGCGGCCCACTGGCCCCTGGTTTTTTCGGTCGTTTGTTCTAATTTGCTTTTTATTTGGAAATAAATATTTAGAAAATGACGTGCTATTATTTATGTTATTTGCCAAATAGGAAATTGACAACTGGATATACTACAGGGAACCAGCCAACAGCATTGGGTCAGCGACCGGAATGAATTTAAACTTTAAAAGGGTAATGATGCCCCGCAACTGTGAGTAGGATATAAAGATAGGCCAAATTCTTTTTTATTTTTTTTATTTTTTTGGGAAAAATTTTCATTTTTATTTAAGTTATATTTTGTACTATTTTTATTTTTATAGGTGTTTGGTATCATTTTTGGCTACTATTTTTTATCAGAAAAAATTTTTTAAAAAAAAACTCAAATTCAAAAAGATTGATTTTTGGTTAAAAATTATTTTTTGTTATTTTTTATGCAATTTAAATGACCATGTGAGTGTTTTGTCTCCAACAATTATAAAAGTGGGGGTAAAAACGTAAAATCTACTTCTAATAGAACATTTCCCTAACAATGAACGCCTTTCAGTTCATTGTTTATCCGGAAACTCTGCAAATTTTAATTGTTCTTTGAGAGCGGCGGCCCTTCAGCGACTGTAATTTTTCAATTGATTATTTACTGAGAGTCCTCGTGGCTCTTTGCATCTCAATAATTCCTTCCAAGAGCTTTGAAAGTTTGTTTGTAGCTATGTTGCTTGGGTGTCTATGGAGGTGCACAGCTGGTTGAAGTTGTAGATTCTAGGTTTGGTTCATGGGATCAGGTTGAAGGTGGTGGCGGTACTGGTTGATTGATTGGAGGAGTGTAGTTAGGGATAATGGAGGTTACGGCCAGGTGGTTGGGTTTTGAGGATTGGTAACAAATTGCAATGGTCGGGGTGACGCATTGAGGCTGGGGTTTGCTTTGCAGCATATTTTCTTCAAATCGGTTTATTTGCTCTAGATCCTCTCCAATCATTTTTCCATAATATTTGTCTTCAATCATTTGTAAGTGTTCTTGACACTTTTTTTTTTTTTTTTTTTTAACAATGTGTAAATTATGCGTTCATTGTTGCTGTGTTTATTTTAAAACTTTTTTTTCTCTTTCTTTCTTTTTCTAAACTACTGTGGAAATTCTTTTGTTTCCATTATCAATTAGGAAAAACTTGGGTAATCGGATGATGAAGAATAGTTGGCGGTGAAAGGAGGTGAAGATGCGTAAGTCATCAGCAAAGGATTAGGCTGCAGATCGTTTGCTATGAAAGTCTTGTAAGTATTTCAGTCATTCTATCTATCTTTTTTCTTTTTTTCTGATTCTGAAATTGATGTCTGATCTTTATATTATTGAATATTTAAGTTGGAAGAACTTTTTTAATTGATGTCTTATGTCGGAAGAACTCTGTCATCAAATTTCCTTTGATTGGTGAGGAAGAACTGGTTGGTAGTATAAAAGATACAGATTCTAAAGAAAAATTAAAATTCTCTTCTAGCTTTTGCCGTTAATTCCTCTAATTTTTGTGAAGTCTCTGGAGGATCCTTTGGGATTGAAGATTCGGTTAGGGCCGGAGGACCTCTTCTATCCTTGCTTGCTTGGTTTCTTTGTTTTCCCACTGTTATAGAGCATCCTGGAAAGATATTGTTTATCAAGTTGAAGAGTCCGTCTATTGGTATACTATAGATGGATAAAAATTATAAAAATTATTTTTAGACATTAGTGTACCAAATCTATTTTTCGTTCTACAATCTATTTTTCATTGTAGTTACCAAACGATTTTTTATTTTTCATCAAAAATGGTTTTCAAAAATACTTTTTGAAAAAAATAGCAAAAATCAAAAACAAAAATGATACCAAACACAGCCTTAATCTAAACTATTTAGAGTTGGTAAAATGTATAATAATGATTAGAGTACTAGCACATATACATGTACATATATAGAAATTATATCCATACAAAGAGTATTTGGTTGAAGTATAACTCGAAATTTGACATGTGCTAATCTCAATTCTTCCCAATGATTTGGTAAAAGTTACGCACATTTTACCAAAAAAAAAAAAATTGCGCACATTTTAAATATGTTTAAATATCAAGTTTAATTTTTATTTATCAAATTAATAATCACATAGACACTCTTTCGATCGTTCCTCTTCAGTTTTTATTGGCCACCACTACAATGGTGAAATCAGGTCGTAAAAAAAAAAAAAAAAACATCTTAATTTATTTTATTTTTTTAGTAAACAAATAAAACCCGGATTAATCTGAACCTAATTTTATTTCCGAATTATATGCTTTCTAAATAGTTCTCAAATCCTAATTTTTATTTTAGTAAGAATGATATTATTCAGTTAGGTCTTGTTGTAATGTTACTTTCTCTGTTATTCCTAGGGAGGCCAACAATGTGGCACATACCCTAGCTAGGAAGGTTGTGGGCCTGTGGCGTTTGTTGGGATGTACCAATGGCCTAATTCCATTCGTTGGCTTCAGGACCTTTGTTTTACCGAAGCCTCGATTGTATCCCGTCTTTTCCTTGAATAAATTTATGCTTTACCAAAAAAAAAAAAATTTAATTCATTTGGAAATAATTCACTTTTTTTTCTTCTCTTACGTACACTCGTTGACTTGCTGTTTGCTTAACCCACCCTGATCCGGTATTTTAGTCTTAAGCTAACCTTGTAGGGGTGTCAAAATTAGGTCCAAACCAAAAACCAAAACCGAACCAGTTTGATTTGGTTTCGATCAAATCAAAATTGAACCTTATTGGACCGTAATTGGGTTCTTAGAGCCCGGTGAAAAACCAAAATCGGATTGGATCGAATGCTAAGCCCAAACCACATTGACCCAATAGACCCAAATTATAATCAAATCGAATCAACCTGATAATGGACCAATAAGAATCCATTTAGCCCAACCTTTTGCTAATTATACATGTATGAAGCTTAAATCAAGACCAAACCAGTCCGGTAAAACCCATTAAACTAATTTTTTACTTATAAATATACGTATAGGAAATTGAAACTAGACTGACCCCTTGACACCCCTACTAACCTTGGAATTTTTTTGGGTGGTTATCCTACTCTACATCCCTCATAGGTTCCCATAAGAGCCCTTTAACTAACCCGAAAAAAGTATACAACCAAACCTAACGAAAACCGAAATTTCTTATTGCGCCATAATTGGGCATGAGTGTACATGACCCAATCCAAATCGCCCCCACCGAATCAACCCATTGACACCCCTAAATTGGAATCAGTGATAATAGATGGCTGAGATCAGTCAGTATCAGATTGGGCAATTGGTATCAACGTGGCAAAAATCCTGGTGATCGAGCCTGATCCAATCTGCCCTTTTTAATCATACAAGTGAGGTGGGGGTATTTCCGTAATTATGGACGTAAGTCATGCACTTTTTCAAACTGTCCATTATAAACCGTTAGAAGATTCGGCGGTTTTGCCTACACATATACGATAGGGTGACGTGGCAAAACTTTCACTCGTACTATGTGTCAATTGTTCATTCAGCATGGAAGAATAAAATCTCTTCGTATCAGATAACAAGTCCGATCCGTTCATATCGTGTCGGTTCCTACATCCGACGTGTGTAGAACCAGTACAGGTCTAGGTATTATTCAGTTAGGGTCTAAAATTACAATTATACCATTGGTAGTACTATAGTGGCATATCCGTAATTACACAAAAACCACCGCTGGGGAGTCTGCAACTCATTACTCACCGGGAAAAGCCGTAAATCTATTTTTCTCAGACGAACTATCCTCTCTCTCTCTCTCTCTCTCTCTCTCTCTCCTTTTAAGCAGATCTACAGAGGGGATACTTTGGTCATTTCAAGTAATAAACGCCGGAAAATCTGTCATGTACTAATGTACTCTGTACAACCATCGCCATATGAAGAAAAACAAATACAGAAAACCAGAAACAGAGAGAGAGAGAGAGAGAGAGAGAGAGAGATTAACAGAAATATATTCCGGCGAGGTTTGTCAGACGTGTAAATGTATATTTTGTGATCAGAGCCACAGAGCACCGGCATCTTTCAAGCGAGGGACAAGGGTACCATTGATATGAGAAGACATGACTGTCTGAACACCACCCAAGAACTTGCCGCCGACGAAGACAGCCGGCACCGGTTGCTCTCCATCGCCAATAAGACCGTAAAGTACGGCTTGCATTTCTTTGCCGTTCTTTTCCTCGTCCAACTCTACGATGGTGGGACCCACACCAAGACTGAAGAGCAAACTCTTAACGACGTGGCACATGCAGCAGCTGCTGATGCTGAAGACCACCACTGCGTTCGCTGAAGCTACATACCTCATCTTCTCGTATGTCCTCACCAGTTCCACCGGTAATCTCCTCACATGGTTTCCCTGCAACTGCAATCCTTTTCCCTTCACGAGATGCATCATCTTTTTCAACAGCGGAAGAACTGAAGAAGAAGATGAAGAAGAAGAAGAAGAAGAAGAGATGTTGAGGAGGTAGTGAGGAGTACTGGTGTTTAAAATGATGAGATTAATATAAAAGAGGGATGGAAGGGTGGGTCATGAAACAGAGAAGAGGTACAGAAGAGGGTCAAATCGAAGATGTACTGGGGATCAGAGTCAAAGTAAAGATTTTTCAGAGAGAGAGAGAGGGAATTCGAAAACAGTCGATTCGGGTGTCTGAATCAATTGCTTTCTAGTAACAGAAAAAGAAGAGAAGTCGATTGTTTTATAGGATTTGCTTGGGTTTTCTTAAAAGAAGATTTCATAAAAAATCTTCAGGATACGATAAACAATAACGACAGCAAAGATGGAAAGATAAGAGAGACAGGTTTAACCTGCTGGGGTTTTTGGACCCGGCAAGTTCTGACGGATTAGGCTTCTTCTTCAGTCTTGCTGTTTTCTTCTAATGGTCTCTCTTTAACGCATGCTGCCTGCTAGCTTCTTATAATCTTACTTCCCGTGAGAGAGCGTGAGCTAGTGAGAGAGACAGAGTTTTGTGTTTTAAGACTTGCAATGTACGGTTGATCATGGAGATGGGGGTTTACACAAATGTTTCAAAGGACTGAAAGAAACCTCATACATGGCAAACTAATCAAAGTGATTAAAAAGGAATCTAAGTGTCTAGCTTTCACAATGGATAAGCATTATTACAAAATGGTCTGGACATTGGGTTATCATGAAAACCATAATATATAACAAGCAATTTTGGTGTTTGAGACAAGAGGGGAGAGAGGGGATTAAATGCTTTCCAGAAAATATCGTGGTGGCTAGCTAAATGCTTTTGGCTATGGCAGATATTGACGACAAAGATGAGTTGCTGGTAGTAGGAAAAGCAACAAATGTCTATTCAAACCAAATGAAAAGTTAAGATGAAAGTAGATACTGTTTTGTTTTGGGTAGATTAGGGACCGTTTCATAATTCTCTGTCCTCCGATTCCTTAATCTGTTTCTGGAATAAATATTTTATTTTTAGTTTTTATTTTTAGAGCAAAAACATGTTCGGTAACGAAGCGTTGGATTTACTGGGAGCATAATTCAAGGGGTGATTTTTTTTCTTCAATGTATAGAAGAATCGTCATTACCATTGAGACAGAGAAGAGCAGGCTTCGAGCACGAAGGGCAGAAGGGCCTCTTTGCCGGGGCTTCAATTCCCATTTTTGTTTTGGTTAGGGTTTGGGAAAAATTGTAATTATATATGTTGCAAAGAGTGTTGAGCTACAACCACAGAAGAAAATAAGCGGCCTGAAATTGGAATCAGATCCGAAATTCAACCAGCATTGTTGGATGTTAAACCATACCCTAATCTCAAACTATTCGATGAACTCTAATGATAGAACAAGCTCTTGTAAAACCCTAGTTCCGTTATGAAAGTTTGGAGACCGAATAATAGAGTTTCATCAAGATTGAACCTTTACAAGAGGATGGTTTCAGAAGGAAAAAAACGGCAAACATGCAACTCGTATATAGGGTTTGCAAGGTTGAAGAATGAAGGAGAGAAATAGAAAATGAATGTATGTGAGAGAGAGAGATTCGTATAAGTTGTAGGTTCTTCCCTTAATTCGTTAATCCTTCTTTCACCGAGAAAGAAAAATTCGTTTTGATAAAAATCCCTAATTAAATATGGGTAAATTTTGATTTTTAATCCCAATTTTTTTATTGCCTTCAAATTACTCTGATTAAATGAGAACATCATTTTTTAACTTTCATATTCTGACCCAAATAGTAACTTTTAAATGAATTTATTTATTAGAATCAGACTAGATTTATCAAACAGGACTCTGTTTCCTAATAATCCTCTAGGAGTTGGACTGTGGGAGTCATTGAAATCCGAGATCCGAAAAATTATCAAATGGGGCCTACTAAATCATTAATACTCAAATTGGCCTTTGGATATTTTTTTATTAGAATAAATATCGAAAAGATAAAAAGCCAAAAATGGATAATAAAATAAATTTCCTTTTTGTTTCGTGGTGGGAGAATAGAGCAGCTGCAAAGGAGAAAGAGAAGGCCCGACAAGCAGACAAATAACGTATTATGCGCCGTCGTTTGACGAGCCAGACAAGTAGTTTTCAGATTTCAGGTCTTCCTGCCAACGCCGTCAATGTTCTGTTGCTTGATACGCCACCTGGGGCCTGGGTGCACCCTCTGCCATGCGGGCGTATCTGAAAAGTCATCGAAAATGAGGTTTCGTGACCACCGTTCGATTATGTTCGTTTGCCCTTTCCCGAATCCCGAATCCTGAAGGAGGGGATCTTTTGGTTCGTCCTTAAACCCGGTTTGTTCGAGGATATATAGGTCCTATCCGTCAAAATTCGAAGTTTGATTGGTGTAAGAATCAGGATCCACTCATTACAAATTTACAATGATTCCCTTCCACATGGGAACTCGGATACGTACGGCCACTGCCATGCTGCTTCCTTTTATCTTTCAGCTTCATTATATTCTTAATTTTTTGCTTTTTTCTTTTTTGGGGATTCCAGATGACAAAAAGATCATCTTTAGTGGCACTGAGGACCTTGACGCATCAAATAGATTCATATATGTTTTGATGCATTTTGAAGAGTTAGGATCTCTACTGTCACTGGCAGTCACTATAAAGTATCTAGGTCTTTCTAGATAGATAGTGGCTGATCCTAGATCACCTTCGAGTTACATATATGATCGATTCTCACATGTATTTGATCAGGTCTAAGGTTTGGGGGGATCAACCCCGATCTTGAGCCTATCTGACATGGAATCGAATCAAGATAGACTAGGGCCAATTTTGTCTCTGATTCTGAATACTTGAACCATGTTCGTGCTTAAGTCATCAGATGAGGGAGTTGGGAAGTTGTGCCATACCACTTTTGTTTCTCCCTAATGAACAAATGACTGATGTACATGTGCGATTAGGTATGGATCGAGTTCCTCTGTAGCACCCCCTTGGTTGTCAGTCACAGGGATAAGCTACAATCCAACGATCCTAAAAAATTTGATATGTACTTAAACTAATGTAATGATATGTATGGAATCCACCCTTCTTCCAAATCAAGAGAACAATGTCCAAATCGAACGAGAGATAAGGCCTTCTTCCCTACAAGCATTTGAGATTCCTGCAACCTCTGTTAGAGAACCTCATTGTTAGATGCCAAAAAAAACCTGCAAACCCTGTCGGAGAAATGCAACCCTTTTCATTTCCGACTTTCCAAATATTTTCCTCGAATCTTTATCCAAAAAATAATAATATATATATATTCCCCCTATTTCTATCTACTTTTCTACTTTCTTAATTTCCAGTAATGGAATCTCTTTCTAATCTTAACTAACATTATCAAAGAAATTTGAATGTTGATGTTCAACATTGCCTTTGTTACTATTCCCATAGATTAATCCAACCAACAAAATTGGTGGATTAAGAGGTTCTCTCTTTATTGTGGTGAAGAAAAATCATTCCTATACTTTTTTAGTTAATTGTTAAAAAAAAAAAAAAAGGTTAAAAACAATTTGAGCAATCATTTGCAATTGATTTTGTGTGATGATGTGACCACGTCAAGAGTTTAGATGTGAGTTTTGGTCATGCAAACTGTAGGATATCATACAATAACTCATCCACAACAGCAAATAGAAAAATAAACCTGTTTCTTCCAGTCCCTCGGCCGGTTTTAATTGGCCCTTTTTTTTTCTCCCATAGGTTGAATGTAGTTAGTTGTAAACCAACAACCCCAAGGTCTGAATAAAAAATAATTTCCTAATGTTTAGTCTTTTCAATCGTCATTCAATGATTAGAATTTATTCGATGCATATATCAATATATTAGTATGCATACTAAGTGAGCTCCAGCCATTGAATTTCAATTGAAATCCTTCCAACGAGAGGATCTGATCTCAAGATCCCACCCCCTCCCAACTATCAACCTTGATATATACTTTAAAAGGATTGCTGGTTATGATATCATCACTCTTTTGAGAAAATTACCTTCCATTATTTTTTGTAGTTGCAAGGAACATTAGAGGGAAGTGAAAATTTGTAGATCTTCTTTTTTTATATATATATTTTTTTTGTAATTATATAAAATTTTTATTAAATTTATTTTACTTTGCATCTAATTCATTTGGATTTGAAAAGTAAAATAAACATGATATCTAAAACGCATAATTATTAAATATGATAAGAAAATTGGGAAGTGTTTTTCTTCATTCATGTTACCCCCTCTATTGAGGGAGATCCGAAATGCCCTTTCCAGTGGTACATGAGTCTCATCCAACTCCTAAAAATGGAGAATGGAAATTCTCTCTCCAACATAGATGAAGGACAATTCTACCCCAAAAAATTTAATAATTTATACAATTATGTTAACTAGTCCTTACAATAATTTTCCTTTCACTATAACAAAATACTCTTCTAGCTGTAGACATTTAACTATGCTTAAAAAAAAAAAAAAAAAAAAAAAAAAACTGCAACTGTAAATGTACTATATTTGTGGTTTCATTGGGCATTAACATTGGATACTTATTGATGTGGTATTTAAAAAATCGTAGCGACAGATGTCCTTGTAGTTGCCGTAACAAAACTACAATTAAAATCCTCCATACTAAATGTTTGCCATAACAAAAATACCCAAAAAATAAATTTTAGTATTACCAATCTACATAAAATGGTGTCAAATTAGTGTTGACCTTTCATTTCTCCCCCTCTTCTCTTCTTTCTCCTATCACCATCTTTCTCCTTCAACCACTTCACCAACCTCCAACTAACTAGTCAGCTATTCGAAATCAACACAACGGTTTTGCGACAACCCAGAAGCCAAAAATCAACACGACCGTTTCCCAGCTTCACAAAATCCTGCGGAGGTTCCGAAGGTAGAAAACAACACCATATCATCGAGCACTCGAATGTATGAAACAGATCCACCCTCAAAAAAGCAAAAAAAAACTCAAAAAGTAAAGATAAAAATAAATCCAGAACTAAGCATGAGTGCTACCTCCTTTTTAGGTTATTTATTTATTTATTTATAAGAACATAAAAAAAAAATCCAGAATATGGGGAGTTAGATATCTTGAAATCTCATATCTCTTGTGGATTTAAGGAATTCAACGTACAAATCAACCAAAAAGTGCAAGGTTTGTGAAGCTTGAGGAAGGAGATATGAGAAGATGTAGTCAGATGGAATGTCAAATCTAATGCTAACCATCTTCCTTTATATGTAAAATAATAAGAAATTAAGGTAGAACAAGGGAATTAATTTATAGCTGAAGAAGAATCATCAGTTGGCAAGCAACAATCTTCTCAAGAAATTATACTTCTACTCCATGCAACATGAATTCTATTAATCAAATAAACAAACAGCTGATAGATAGGTCTAGCACAAGCTTTCAATGGATCTCTAACATAATCATACCAATAAGAACGCAAAGCAGCTCTAATGGCTACCCTCCTCCAGAACCTGCCCAGCCAATTCTGGTTTCGACTTGTCAGTCTTGCTGCTGATTGAAGATAAGCTGATGCTGCCTGTTTCACCAACTGGTTACGGATGGCAATGTCGAATCCATTCACTGCCAGGTTTGGAACACATTTTGTAGGTGAATTCGGTAAGATGTCTTTCAAGCTTGTGTACCTGAGATGATGATCATTATCAATATCTTGGTATCTGATGCTGTTCTCCAATCTAATCTCATTCATTGTTTTCAGGTGTTGCATCTCTGTATCTGTTTCCATTTCTACTATCCATGAAAGGTGGAATTTTTTTGGGAGATCAAATCAGAGAATGGTTCTGGGTGGTTCTTCGTTTAATTAGGACAGAATGTAGAAGCAGGAAGAAATATGAGC
The DNA here is from genome assembly GCA_028583415.1 of Protea cynaroides. Classification (NCBI taxonomy): domain Eukaryota; kingdom Viridiplantae; phylum Streptophyta; class Magnoliopsida; order Proteales; family Proteaceae; genus Protea; species Protea cynaroides. The sequence goes on along the minus strand of CM053265.1, from coordinate 76,930,511 downwards.
AAGTTACCCATGAAAAGGGTGATTTGGTAATCCCATCACTGACACTTGTCACTGGTATAAGGGATTATGGGGTTAACAGAAGTAACTAAATTTTCATGGGTTGCCCTTAGATATTGGAGTTGACGCGGACAAGAAGGTTGTGTGTTTTCCTATTTTATTTTATTTTCATTTAAATTCATATGACAGGTGGATTTATAATGCCATGTGTCAATGTAAGGGTAATTACTTGTCACTTTTTGGTTTTTTTTTCATTATTTGTTTGGTATTTTGTTTAAATAATAAGCTATATTATTCATATTATTATTGTCAGATTTGTCATTTATTATTATTCAAGTTCACCATTTTGCCCATGCATCTTTTGTTATTGTCCATGTGGTTTCATCTAGTATACTAGGAGCATATGTAGTCTTCTTGGGAAAGAGAGAGTGGAGGATAAAATTACTATTTTATCCTCTATAAATAGAGGGTATTGATTGAAGAATCAGATGCATCAATGGTCTATAAAAATTTTGTGGGGATTCTATAGGAAGTGTTAGACCGTGTTTGGCATGGATTCTTGGAATGCATTATTAGAATGCATACACACAATGGATAAAAAAAATTCTTAATAATATAGAATGATAATGGATTAAATAGCATGTTCTAAAATAGATCTCGATAGAGAATACATACCAAACACTCTCAAAATGAGTTGTTGACCTTATTAAATCATACCAAATGCAGCCTTAAATATTAAGTTGTAGTGTTATAGAGAGTGCCACTAACATGCCACATGTCACACGTTCAGAGGATCAACACATATAGATATTAGATGAAGCCCAACAAAGTCTAGTTGTCCGGCCCATCTTGCAAGATCAACATGAGGCAGAAGCCCAAGGCTAATTAATGGATCTATATAAACCCCAAGGCCCAAACACCTTCAGACCAGCTGAACGACTCAATTCTCATCCCACTAGTCCAGTTTAAGCAAAAATATATTTAGGGTTATCTGATTTGGATGAAACTTTATAACTGAGTAGGGGACCCTAGGTTCCACATATTCACCAAACAGTCCAAACTACTGCCCGATCTGACCTGCCATGTGGCAAAACCATAGCCTACTTAGAGAAAACCTCTCCAAACTGGTCTTCCTAGAAACATCACTCCATTGAGCTTTCCCATGAATTTACTTCCACTTTGGAGTATCTTCTTTTGCTTTCTTAATTGGGAATCAAGTCCCACCAGGGTAGTGGGGCCCATTTTACAATTATTTTAGTCTTATGAAATTAATTTAATGATCTCTTCAGTTTTTCTCCCAAAATGAAGAAATTGTGATTGTCACTATCATTTAAAGCTAGTGTTGGTAGCATTTCTCTCTTATTTTAATGAGTGAAGTAATGTTGATACTCCAGTTTTCATGTTAGTTGGAAGAATGAATATATTGAATTATTCAATTTGGAGAATCTTTAAATGGAAGTGAAACCATAAGGAGAAGCAAGAACCATGCCCAATACAAGAATCCAAACAAGAACCGAACTACATGGAAGTTGGCCCATGTATTAAAATCTTGCATGGCCGGCTCCAGAGTTCTGACAAAGTGAGAATATATGGTGGAGGTCTGCTTGTATTTGAGCAAGTAACATGCTCATCTATATCAAATTGTGGGCCCACTTTTTGGAAGTTTCAAGAAAAGAAGGAAAAAATGGTAAGACAACATCTTGTAACCTGTCTAGATTAATCTAGAGACAATACCTCCATACCTAATTGTCAAACATATGGTTTAATGGGTTCACTACTCAATTCCATTTACAATGGTTACCATTGGTTGAATTTCCTGCATGCCTTCTTAGGGAAATTTTTTACTATTTTTGTTACTTATATACTTTGCTAAACCAGTATTATTTTGCTGAAAATGTTAGTTAATTATTTTCACCAAAAAAAAAAAAAAAAAAAAGAGTTCATTATGAGAAATAGAGAAATGTGTCATGATTAATTAGAATGATAGTTCTTGTTGTAGTGTTTTCTTTTAGAGGTTTAATTAGACTCTGTTTGGTATTTATTTTTAGGAATGATTGCATTCTCTAAATAGGATGAGAATGGCTAAAGAACAAGGTATATCCATTGTTACCAAAAAAAAAAGCTATGTCCATTTTAGGTTCAAACGCAAAATGGGTTAAAGACTGTGTTTCATTATAACTCGCATTCTCATAATGTTCCATAATCCAAGAATCAAAATGCATACCAAATGATGTTTTTGTTATCTCATATTAATATTGTGATTGTTGAGTATAATTGTTTGGACCGTTATTTACAAGTTCGAATTTTTAAGATAAGTGATTCCAACATGGTACAGGGGAATTCGAATGTTCAAATCCTGACAAATGCATATAAAATAAAATAAAACAAAACAAAATATCCCTACTTTATCTCTTCTCATTGTTACATACATATGGAAGAGTGTTGAGTATATATATTATTTGAACAGAGACTGCACGTAAAATTAATCGTAAAATTGAATTAGCAATTACGTGACTTAAAAGCAAAGTAGAAAGGTGGATGAAATTTTCGATGTATTTTTGGAAGAATCAAATTCAGATGTTTGACTATTGCATAGGGCTGGTCCTTTACATCTGATCCTTGTTTTGTAGTTTTGGGCTCACAACTTATTCCAATCTGACAATGACTGAAAGTTGAATTCTGAGTAAAGCATGTCCCTTTCATTTGTAAGATATGCACTCTTGGAAACTGACAGCATCCACCTAAGGTCCACACCTGATATTGTAGACCTTCAAATAAAATTTGGAATCTTTGTTGGGTAGACACCCCCATCAACTCAATCCATTCATTTTTAAATGTCATCTCTCTTTCTAATTTGCCCTAAAACATAAAAAATAAATAAAAATCCAAGTTTTCTTTAGCAAGACACAATTTAATTTGGTGATGATTTTATAGAATTGATCGATACAAGCAAACCCTTGAGGGTCAGACTCAAAAGAAAGAAAAAAACTTTTTTCTCAAAAAAAGCCTTTGAGGATTGAAAAAAAAAAGAGGCGAAAGTTATCGATTGAATATAGATCAGGGGTGTTATTTCGGTCCATTCACTATACGTGGGGGTTAGATATTTATTCGGGATTGAGGATGAATGACTCCAAACTATGGAATTTCTTATTTGATTGATAGATCAGAAAAACTATTTCCTTAATAAATTATTAACATGGAATCTAAATTTACATGCAATTTAAACAAAAAAAAAAGAAAAAAGAATATTAGGGATGAGAGTGTGAGGACAAAAGGGTAGAGACAAGAATGTTCATTATCAATGAGAGTACTGTTAGACTTATTTTTTTATTAAATTCGGCTTGTTCCTAACACTTTTTAAATGCTACATGACCAATCATGAAAAGAAAAAGAAAAAAAAAGACATTTGTGATTAAGAAGGCAGTCTAAGCAGACCCTTTGCTTTCCTATCTTGAAAATGGAATAGACATGTAAATGAAAATCCAAACTTACTTGGAATTCATATATTTGGATATTCATCTGAATCATCAGATATCTGTACACATTCAACCTTCTTTTTTTTTTCTTATAATTTGGAAATTATATTATATTTTATTATTCTTAAATTTTATAAAATATTTTTTTAAAATTGAAATTCTTGATGTGATATTTAGCTCATTGCAACAAACCATTTTTGGGTCTAGCCCTTTTATTTGTTTTGGAAGGTAACCAGCTTTTGCCAAATCATTAAAAAATGGACCTTCAACCCTCCTGAGATGTTCTCCCTCAGGTAAACACAACTTCTACAATGATTTCAGATAGAAACCAAACACCTCATCTCTGTTGTCCACAACCTTGTCTTTACCAGATAATCCATATTTAAAAATTTTTACATATTTGAAGAAATATTTTTTTTTTTGTTTAGTGATAATAATAGTCTCTAATGTTAATTAAATATGTAAATCAATAAAAAAATTTATTATATTAGTTATTCGACGGTAATGGATCATACATGTCGCAGTTCGAAAGTGTACCACGATTTATTTATTTATTTATTTATTTTTGACAATAACCACTTCTCATATAGGGAGTTTCAGGCTGGTAATCACCCCATTCTTAAGTTCTAAAACAAGAAATAATAAAGAAAGAGCATTTGTGTAAATACAAACAGTCTATAAATTGTATTTTAATATATAAGTTCTCATTGTGAAAGTATTAAGGATGTAACTTGTTGTAAGGGCATCGAACACAATATTAACCGACTGACATCCTAATGACACATGGACGATTCCTTTGAAAAGTAAAATAAAAAGATCTGTCTCAGATCGATCCGATACTGATACAATGAACCATAGCTGTAAGTCTGTTTTCAACCTGTTTCTTCAAAATAGGCATGGTTGTGTAGGAGAGGTAATTAAAAGGTACCTTTGTTATTATCTAATGGAGAAGTCCATGGAAATATTTAAAATCCACATGTGGACAACCACATCTTATTCTTACTTTATCTTTCTTCATGGATTTCCTCTTATCCATCACGGAAAATACAAAATGCTATCTCCCCATTAATGGTGCCAAAATCAAAGACAACAAGAGCCTCCAAACTCGCCCTATCAGAGCAGGTGTTTAACTTGGCTTCTTATAAGCCTTCAAACAGTCAAGGAGAGTGAGCTGCTGAGGTCTCTGACTAACTTCAAGTTTTCAACTTCAGTCTTTCTACTTGTTTAACCATTGGTTCTTTCTAAACTAGACTTCAGATTCATGAAGCTGCAATTAAAAACCTAGTGTTGGGTATAAATATCATCAACCAATAGAAATGCAACACGTGGACGTCTTCAGAGTCCCAAACCATTAGAGGTAAAATCGCCTTTTCACCAAGGAACCATCCTTGGAGGTACATCTGTCAATACCAACTTAAGTCAGGGGCAAATCCAATTTCCAGAATTCCAGTTTAGTACTCCAAAGGCACGTGAGACACACTTCTAAGTTCTAACACTTGCCTTAGTCCTGGTTGGGACTGGGACCCACATGACATTTTTGTGTGAAAATTGTGGGATCCACCTAATCCTTCGTGAACATTTTTCATAACTGTGCTACCCACCACAGATTTGTTATCATCATAAGCTAGGATTCAAATCCTCTCATACCCCTCATGCCGGCATGAGGAATTGTATAAGGTCTTCTTAACCCTGGCCTCTTCCATGGCTATCAATCAGAATCAGCATCAGAATCCAGAATTGAGGGAAATTGGAGGTTTTGTGATTGAAACTTAGGTTGATTTTGATTATGAGAAAATCACAATTGCAGGAAATTGATTGAAGAAAATGAAGAGTACAGTAACATTTAATAGGCTAGAAAATAGAGGTGTCTCGATCCACCTTTTACATAGCTTCCCTGCAACAATTTAATGGAAACATCCCCCAAAATGAAACGGGTCAAACGTAAATAAAGAATTTGACTAATAGGATGGGGCCCTGATTCCCTGATAAGCTCTCTCTCTCATTCTCTCACAAAATCAAAGCTTTTGATACTATGCCAGCCTACTTCTTTGGTTGTTTCTTATCTTCTTTATTCGTAGTTTATACTACAGTTTTGGATCAAGGAATCTTGAATCCAATAATAATTAATAATTGGAAAAGACAAATATGTTGACTGTTGACTGTTCTGCCGGAATCTCGTAGTAACATCTCCTTAAATAACACTCCCTCCTGGACTCCAATACACTCAACTCTTCGTCTCTTCCCCTCAGATTATCTGCTATTTTCTTCTTGTTTCTTCTCTGTGGGTGTTTGTCTGTGCGTCAGTTTTTTTCTTCATGCCTCTATATTCCAGTCTCCTTTAATTTGAAGTGTATGTAGCAGTCTCTGCTGAATACAGACGGGGGAAATAAAGAGTAAGAACCTTGATTCTGTGTTTGAGCCATGGAAGGAGGAATACATCCAGTAACTGATGTTTCAGCTTTCAGAGAATGTTTTTCTCTGGCATGGAGGAACCCTTATGTTCTTCAACTTGCTTTCTCTGCTGGGATCGGTGGTTTGCTCTTTGGTTATGATACTGGTATCTCTTCCTCTCCTTCTTCTGCTTCTTCTTCTTCTTTCATTCACTATTTGGTGATTTATTAAGTCTTTGTCCATCGCACCTCCTTGTTTCTGTTTTTTATGTGTGCCAGTGTTTCTCTACTGATGATTTTACCCTGACTTTTTCAAATTTCGGCAAGCCCATGATGTTTTGCAGATTATTATTATTATTATTATTATTATTATTATTATTTTAATATCTAGAATCCTCAATGGAGTTGAAATTCACCCCCCCCCAAATTTCCAGATTTCTTTGTTCTTCTTCTTCTTCTTCTTTTCCTTCAGTTTGATTCCCGTCAATGATGCACTGTTTTCATGTTCTTTAATCCTTCCGGAGATCTGTAATCTGTTTCTTTACTATGTTGATTTGTTGGCTTCTTTAGTTTAAGCTTAATTTAGCTCAAGAAAAAGTTAACTCACTTTGTTCTTGTTAACTGATATTTCTTCCTTGATTTTGGGGTCATCAGGAGTTATTTCTGGTGCACTTCTTTATATTAGAGATGACTTCAAGTCCGTTGATAGGGAGACTGTTCTGCAGGTAAGGAAGTGTGCTTCCTTTCTTAATAAATATATTTGTTGCTTTGAAAAAAGGAAAAGAAGAAAAATTGTTATTTTACATAAAATATTTTATTGTTTATACACTGGAATGACCTTATATCCTCACTGTATGTATGGAGTCTTCCCTCAGTATCCCAAGTTCCTTATCTTCGTCACATAATTCTGTTAGAGGAATCAGAATCTAATCAAGTGAACCATCTATTTCAAACCAGAATCAGTCGATCTGATCTGGAACCTGCAAGCCTCTTTCGAATTACCCATTATTCATATTTGATCTTCACTTATGGTCATTGTTTCCTTCTTTTAGTTAGTAGAATACAGAAAATCACTTATGAGACATTTTGGGATAATCTTTGCTTCTTCTTTACCTTTCAGATTCTAATTTATAGGGATTCCAACTGATTCCCATCCTGAATTGGATCATAATCGATGGGAGCCGGTCCCATGTCCGATTCTGGGTTCTTAAACCTTCATGATCTTAGTAACCTCTCATCATGTTCTTTTTTCATGGCCATCTACTATCCACTATAGACATCTTACTAATAATAATAATCAAAATTGGCTTCCCCACCCAAGTTGGATACATACAGGCTAGGAATTTATAATCTGAAAAGCTTCAGAGCTCTTCCTTTCCCTGCTAAATTCACCAACAGATCAGAATGGAAATAACAATAAATTACTCTAAAGAAAGTAAATATTTTGTCCTTCTGTTTAAAGGAAAACATCTGTTGACCATACATGGTGATACTATGTATATAGGAAAGCATTGTAAGTATGGCAGTCGCCGGAGCAATCATAGGTGCTGCAATTGGTGGATGGACGAATGATCGATTTGGCCGGAGACTGTCGATCCTGGTCGCAGATTTTCTCTTCTTTGTTGGAGCTGTTGTCATGGCCTCTGCTCCCAACCCAGGTCTACTGATCCTTGGTCGTGTTTTTGTTGGTCTTGGTGTTGGTATGGCATCGATGACAGCTCCACTGTACATCTCAGAAGCTTCTCCTGCAAAAGTTCGAGGTGCCCTGGTCAGCACCAATGGTTTCCTTATAACTGGAGGCCAATTTCTGTCTTACCTGATCAACCTAGCTTTCATCAAGGTAATTAGCTGACAATATTGTATAGTAGTAGTGATGATCTGATCTTTTATCTCAATCTCCTTTCTTTATAAATGCTTACAAAGCACAAATTATGCTTCAGTTGGGTTTAGTCTTACAGATCAGTATTTCAGGCCCCTGGGACATGGAGGTGGATGCTTGGAGTAGCAGGATTACCAGCTTTAATTCAGTTTATATTAATGTGGATTCTCCCAGAGTCACCACGCTGGCTTTATAGAAAGGTGCACATATTCTTAGTAATCTCATGTTCTCTAACTGCGTTTTCAAACAATTTTTAGTACTTCCATAATGATCACCATGAGTGTACTCTGGGTTCCACTTACACTGATCTAGAGAAGTAAAAGCTTTAGCTCCAAACATCTGCAATTGGTTAACAAAACCAGCTTTGCTTCTTGTGTTTTATAAATTACACAGGGAAGGGAAGAAGAAGCCATAGCCCTACTGAAAAAAATATTCCCAGCAGATGAGGTTGAAATAGAGATACAAACTCTGAAAGAATCAGTTGATGCAGAGATCACAGAAGAAGGATCATCGGAGAAGATCAATTTCACCAAGTTACTGAAAACCAAGACAGTCAGAAGAGGACTAGTTGCAGGTGTAGGACTACAGATCTTCCAACAATTTGTGGGCATTAACACAGTCATGTATTATAGCCCTACAATTGTTCAGTTGGCTGGATTTGCATCCAACCAAACAGCTCTCCTTCTATCCCTTGTCACAGCTGGTCTCAATGCCTTAGGCTCCATTGTAAGCATATACTTCATAGACAGGACAGGCAGGAAGAAACTTCTGATCATCAGTCTAACTGGAGTTATAATCTCTCTGGCACTTCTAGCTGCTACATTCCATGAGACCACGGCACAATCCCCACAGGTTAGCAGGCAGGAAACAGCCCATTTCTCTGGCTTGACCTGCCCAGATTTCCAGTCCACATCTGCTGCCTGGGACTGTATGAAGTGCTTGAAGGCCTCTTCTCCATCTTGTGGTTTCTGTGCATCTCCAACCAACAAAGTAAGCTAAGTTTTTCCCTAATTCCCTCCACCCCCAACAAGAAATCAATTCAACTAGGTTACTTTGTTCTTCTTAACTTCTTATTAACTTCTCCTGTTGATTACTTTTTGCAGTTATATCCTGGGGCATGTTTGATCTCAAATTCAACAGTGAAGGACATGTGTCAAGGGGAACAAAGACTATGGTACACAAGGGGTTGTCCTAGCAGATATGGGTGGGTCGCTTTAATTGGATTAGCCTTATACATCATATTCTTTTCCCCTGGAATGGGTACTATTCCTTGGATTGTGAACTCTGAGATCTACCCTTTAAGGTTCAGAGGTGTCTGTGGGGGCATAGCTGCCACTGCTAATTGGATCTCAAACCTGATAGTGGCTCAGTCCTTCCTCTCCTTAACACAAGCAATTGGAACCTCTTGGACTTTCCTCATCTTTGGGGTAATCTCTGTAGTTGCCCTGTTCTTTGTCCTGATTTGTGTGCCAGAGACCAAGGGATTACCGATTGAAGAAGTTGAGAAGATGCTTGACCAAAGAGCTCTACAGATTAGGTTTTGGAGAAAGAACTCAAATGATTCGGAGAAGTAAGAATTCGAATCAAAAGTTCTGCAGTAAGATCCTTGTGATAATTTGTAAAGGAAACCCTGAAAATTGCCATCTGGGTTTCCAAGGTTTACAATGATTTTATAGTACAGTAATACATATTTTGTTTTCTTTTTTCTTTTTAACATATTGGGCGGTGCCACCAAAGATTGATAGTATTAAGAGTAATTTTTTTTATATACTAACAAAATAATAAATCCAGAATCCAGGAATTTGAAGTCTCAAGAAAAATCAAATTTACGTTTTAAGTTTCATTTATCAATTAAGGCCATCTGAAGGAGGGCCACAAAAATATGTTCATAGGTAGGTGCATGCAATCACCTATGAACATATTTTTGTGGCCCCCGTTCAGATGGCCTTAATTGGCGCTTTGTGTTATTACCTTGCTATGGCAACTGTGTTTAGTTGTCAAGATAACGTGAAAGGATGTTAAAAAGACCTCATGAAACTTTAACATATTAGGAGAGAGAGAGAGAGAGAGAAAATGTTAAGGATGTGAAAAGATGTAGGAAAGGATCTCGTGGAGATCTTTCTTCCTTAAGCATGACATCAGGTACAAGAAAGAAGGGACACTCCAAACAAAGCTGACAAAGTATTTACCACAAAGAAAGGCAGCTTTAACAGTCCAATCAAATGCGAAGTCAAATCGTTCTTTGACAATGCAACATTAAGCCCCTATACCCAACAATTCACAACGCATCCCAAAATGGAAAAACAAAAAGAAGGAAAATGATACCTCAAGCAATATGCTCTGCTAAAGTGAGAATTTTAACATGCTTTTTCTTCCTCAATTCATGTGGGACAGGTCCAAATACTCGAGTTCCAATTGGCTCTCCTTGCTTGTTGACAAGGACTACTGCATTGTCATCAAATTTGATCTCACTCCCATCACAACGGCCCCTCTGCATAGCGGCACGCACAACCACACCATACACAACATCCCCTTTCTTCACCTTGCCCCGAGGCTGGGCTTCCTTTACTGATGCTATTATTGTGTCTCCCAACCTTGCCCCTTTCTTCCCCTTCAGAGCTTGTATGCACATCACCCGCTTCGCCCCTGAGTTATCAACAACTTTCAAATTGGTCCTCATCTGTATGAATGTTCTATACTGCTGCAAAAAAGCAAGGACACTCAAGATCAGTCGCTAGTAACTGGATATATCTTGGGAATCATTCCGACAGAGAAACATGTCAAACAGTTTGGATAGGAATGCACAGGAGGGATGATTACAATTACTTTATCAAAACGAAATAAGGCTGCAGTAGAGTTCCCACCTTTTTTAGACCTGAAATATGGTAAACTCATTCGTATCTCAAACTTGTATAGCTTATAGCTAATAACTCAAATCTGACAGATTCCTCACCAGTTACACTCACACAGAGACATAGGTAAAAACTGTACAACTTTTAACTTCACTCTCTAAAAAACTAGACTAAGACAAGCTACACAATGGATCATTCCTGACTGACATCAACACTTAACCAAGGTGGTGGATTTTCCGACCAGCAATACGGCATCTTATTATACAAACCCCATCTTGATGCAGTTCCCCCCCAAAAAAAAAAAAAAAAAAAAAAAGACAGGTGCAGCAGAGTTCCTTGTTAAGAACCACCAAATTGGTCATACTTGTAACCTTTTGAGCTGGTTACTGACATTATTTTGTTTCTATTTGCCATGATTTTGGATTCCCAGTACACAAACTGTTAGAAATTAAGAACTTTTTACCAATGTTTTCAAAAAATAAACCACCCCTTGGACAGCAGTTGTTAGCTCAAATAGTCCAAGTGCAGGCTGATGCTTGGACCATATGAGAAAATACAGTTCAAACTCTCCAAGAAAAGAATGCTTAACAACTTAGAAAAATCACTCCAAAATTTGATATAGCTGCAAGTTCCAATCGGATAAGTAGTACATTCAGAGAAGTTACAAAAAGTATAAATTTTGGATCCAAAATGGATTTCAAGTTTGTCCATGAAAAGATACCAGAGAAAGAAAAAGAAGAATGGGGAAAGGGAGTGGAGAAGGAATATTGCAGGACTTTCAAAAATATGGTAATATTTACTACAGATAGATTCTGCATGTACGATTATACATACACATCTTGGGTGTAGGAAGTCTCCATACTTGATAGGTCTTATCACTTATGAGATCCCTAGGGCCTAATGCAGTCTGGGCAGCGAGGAAATTTCTAAGCATTTTGCCTCCCTAGGGAATTTCCATAATGTTCATTGCCTAGGTGAGCAAAATTTGTTGAAACACCACATGTAGGTGTGTAACTACTTTACAAACCAGCAAAGAGATCAATTTAGAATTAAGAAAATTAGAAAACGAATTTTTAGGATAAGAAGAATTAATATGAAGATCATGTAACAGGAAAGATATAAATGTAATTAAAAGTCAAACAGATTAACATAATTTGAACTAATATCCCTACGTTGAAAAATCACTGCAGGTCAGAATTAAGATTACATTGAAAGAGATCAGGGATTTTAGGATTAGTGTTTGAAATAGGATAAGGAGGTTGAGAATGGTTGTAATGGAAAATAAAAAAAATGGTCTGGCTAAGAGGGTTTGGAATTTAAGGGAGATTATAGACTGACAAGACTGAAATCTCCAAGCCGAACTCATTTAGAATTAGGGTTAATGGTCAGAAATGTGATCGACAAAATTGATGACTTGCATGGGAAGTGAAGGTTGGGAATGATAGGGAAAAACATTGAGGGAACCCCCGGAAAATAAGAAGACGATAAACAGGAAAATCATACTCTGTTACCTGAACACTGATTATTCCAAGCATCCACAAGGAAGTCTGAAAAACACTAATCAATCATACCAACAGAAACTCTCTCATTTTTCATAAAGCATAATGTACTAACAGAGCTAGAATAGCCTTTTTCTACTTCTACAACTTGGTTTTGCTAACATATAAAAGTGTCCTATTTAACCCATTCTATCTCATTAAACATTAGACCAACTAATAAACTACTTTAACCCATGAAAACTAACCCAAGTGGACCAAAGTGTCTCAACTATGAGAAAGAAACAAAACCAAAAAAGGAATAATCACAAACTCGTCATCTCCTATAACTGAGCTGGCTCTTCGACAAAGGGCAATGAGATGGACCAAAAGATGGCCCAAAGTGGGCCCACCCAACAACTGACCCTTTCTGACCTTAAAGCTTGTCATTTAAGATTCATGGCTTAAGATGAGAGGATCATCCAATCTTTGGGAGACTGAGGTGGCCAAAATTAATTACTTTGCCATCTGCTAATAATATTAAGTCAAAAATTTCTCAGCTGTCGTAGAAAGTAGAAAAGCAACAGTTTTCTGATCAGCTAGTAATTATCCCATTAATTACTAGTCCACCTCATAGTATTTATTGACCGACTTTGTTAAATTTTAGACCAGTTGAGTTGATCATGATTTGACTCTCATGAGCTTGCACAGACTTGACTCTCATAAGCTTGCACAGACTTGACTCTCATGTTGAAGAGTCATCAAGCCATAAAGAGATCCTCGTTCAAAGCAAAAAAGCCTAATATCATGGACCCTTTCACAGCAAAAAATGCCAGGTCAAGCATATGATCTTAACCATTACATCATTTTTAGTCATCTTTACAAACAGAAGCGATTATGAGAACACTCCATAGAAAAATTGATTCAACGATCACTTTCATCAACAGGGAGTTGTGTCAAATGTAAAGACAAATGCAAGGACAACCCATTTTCTTCCATCTACTTTCCCAAAGGTGTATAGCCTCTTATAATTTTATGGCTCCTCGTCTCCTCGATAAATAAAACAATCTATAGCAAGTCTTGATTTACTGACCTAATAGCTAACTTGTATTAAAAATAGCTATAAAGCCCTATTCTCCACAAAGCACCAAAGCGAATTTTAGCACTCTATGTGGATACAAGAAATAAAATATCAATGACTATCTTAAATTAAATAAGATGTTAATCTTATTGAATACTTACAGATACAACTTGCAAGTGCCAAAAAAAAAAAAAAAAAAGCAGGAATAGAAGTAACAAACTTACCTGAGACAAAAAATCACTGCATGTCATCCTCATTATCTCATTCGAAGTTCCAAGCAAACCATTAGAACTGTTGCCAAGGCCACCCAAAATAGAACGACCCACTGTGTTTTTGTTCATTCAAGTCAGTGAGATGTCATTCCTCAGTTAAGATATTTCTATTCTCAAAATAAATTTTCGAGATTCCAATTTCAATGTATGTTTAACCAGGAGGCTTATGCAAATTTCATCATTTCATTGAAAGGCTTCAACACAATTTACAAATCTGTAGAAAATAGATATAGACAAATACTTCAAAAAGAGTGAAATTTTTCTGTTAGACTTGGTAAACATTTAGCATGGTTACACATATAGGATTCCACAACAGGAGAGGAGGAAAAACATCTGTAATTACAAGTAAGAGATGAGTACAGGATAAGCATAGGTCCTACATTGGGATACAATCCCTTTCTAAGGTGGATGGCTATAGTATTGCTGTATGACATAACTACAATACAAAGGCCAAAGTTATCATGTTATAAAACACCTTCTTCTGCCTCCTTGCAAGTCAAACTTGCACTTTTATTTAACAATTTGAAATTCAAGGAGCGTTATCTGAGTAAGTTCCCGACAAGGAAAATATGCTTCTCAGAGTTTTCATGACTTGAATTGATTTTGCTAAATTTTAAAGGGAAAAAAATCATAAACTTAAAAAAAAAAAATTGCAAGGAATAAAAGAAAATATTGATGATTCAATATTTTTAAAATTTTAGAAATAAATTAACCACATTTAAGAAAAATTTAAGACCATAAGAATTCCCCTTGATTATTATTTAGAACAATTTAGAAGAAAATTTGACCATACTCATAATTCTATGTGGAACATATGGCACTTTGTAGTTAAAGCATCACCTAAGAAATGAGTAGTTAATGGAAATTTGGTCAATATCTGGTAAGATGGGCACATCTCTACCAGCTTGACAAGTTTCTACTCAACCAGTCAACCACACAAGTTCTATTTAATTTTAAAAAACTAATAGGAACTTCTCTTTCCTGCTTTCTTTCCTAATAGATGTAAGAATATATTACAGCCACGTGACTCTACTTATATCCTTTTCTTCCCTTTATCTGCCAGGAGAGGGCAAATAGGGATACAAAATTTCAAAGTCTCAATGCACACACACACACACACACCACACACACATAAATACATACATATCCCTGTGAAATCGGGAGTAATACTAGGTTACAGCATATGTATTATCGGTACTTCAATCTATGGCAATAAATGAATGAAGTAACAAAGAATTTTTCCCATTGCATCAATAATCACTCATTACTTGAAGGAGTGATGCTTCCAAACCCCTCTAGGTGTGACTCATGGAAAACCTATTTCTATGATGTCGGCAAGTACTATCCTGCTTCTTCTCTCTTATTTCTTTTTTTTCTTTTTCTTTTCAATTGATCTACTCTAACCATAATCACAACTTTATATCTTAACAATATAACAATAGATCATTGCAAGGCAAATTAAAATTTATTTTCCTCATTTATCTTTTAATGCTCTTCTAAAACCATCAAAAAAATCTCTGTAACCTTCATTTGTGGGTTTCTCACGGTTTAGTAATTGAGAGTTTCCTTAGCTGAGTAGTATCACTTAACTCTTACTCTATATTCGAGTCCCTAGCTTCTTTTGTAGCCCAAAAGCTGACTTCATTGCTACTTTACATTGATACAAGTGCAGATAGTGGAGTTTCATACCAACCTAAGGTGT
Source organism: Protea cynaroides (assembly GCA_028583415.1). Taxonomy (NCBI): domain Eukaryota; kingdom Viridiplantae; phylum Streptophyta; class Magnoliopsida; order Proteales; family Proteaceae; genus Protea; species Protea cynaroides. The sequence continues at coordinate 76,915,387 of CM053265.1, read as the reverse complement.
TAAGTTTCAGGCTGAGATAGAAGTATACACCTTTGTTGCTACATTACATTGACACTAGTGCTGCGTGATTTGTTAGAGATACACTTTAACAACATATATATGTATGACTGAATATATTTCTTTATCAAAGAGTGCTGGAGATATCACTGATCAAAGGACCTCAGAATCAAATTTGCCACAATATATCCAAAAGTTAGAAAAATGCTTCGACTGAGAATACTTTCATTCCAACGAAATATATATTTTTTGAATGAAAAATACCTAGGTTTTTTACCCTATAGAAATTCAAGGGCAGGCTCAATATGATTTGGAAAGTTCAAACAAGCTCTAAACAGCTTTGGAGTGTCTCCATCTTAATTAGAAAGAGGAATCAACCTAGAGGTTGGAAGAGAACATGGAAATTCTTCCTGTTAGGCTGTCTCATTTGATGAGCCATTTCTTGCAAACTCAGTCACAGTGACTTTCGAATCCAGATCATTACCCTTATAAGAGAATTCCAGTGTGCCATCACAGGCCACAACTTTCGTTTACTTCTTTCCTTGCATCCATATATTACTCCAATAATTTAGAAATCCACGAGATTTGTTCACTCACAAAATGTAAAAAGTTTCACATTGCATAGTAGTAACTAAAAATATACATTAACTGTTTAAACTAAATGAACATGGATAAATAAACAAACCCAATCACAATGTCACAAAAAATTTCATAAAAATCTCCGAGCAGAAAAATAGAAAGGCACAATAGTGGAAGAATCTTGCAGTAAGAAGAAAGAAAATGAAAACTGCATTAAATGCATAACTATATCATCTTGACATATTCAAGGTACTAGATCTTAGAAGATGATAAAGCGTACCACTTGAACACTTGGAAATTAAACCTGCAACCATCTTTGATGAAAGTGCTGATCTAAATAAAAGTTTCTTAACCACCTGTTAATAAAATCAATGACTACCGTTAGCCTACATATAATTAGATGAAATTCTTCAAAACAGGCAAAATCCGAATCAAAGAAGACAAAAATTCTTCAAGCAGAACAAGTTTAACGTAAGCTTGGGAAATAATCAAAACCAGCAATCAGAAAGAGAGAAAGAGGCCACACCTTAACGCCGTCGGTTTCGATTGCGGTCGTATCCTCCGGCGACGTCAAGTCTGAATTCACCAACACCCAAAATCCAAAAAACCCAAAAACCTTAAAACCTTTCGTTGTTGCTGTGGTGTGCCTATCGATTGGTGGAAACTAGAAAGGGTCTTGTATGGTAGATTACTAAAGTACCCTTATAATGATTAAAAAAAATTGTTGCTCAGAGGCCCAAAAAAGGGCCCAAAAAAGGGAAAAAGGCCTAATCTAACCCATGAGTAAGCTCAGACATTAGAACTCCTATGAATATACTTAAAAGATCTGAGATGCATCGGCAAGCATGTCGAGCATTCCAATCCGTCCAATGGATAGCTGGGTGACAGTAGAGGATCCTGGGCCTAAAAGAACAGCATAGCCTTTATTGTAGTACACATTTTTCACTGTATTTTTTATAATTCGGAATTGCTTAAAATTTTGTTTTGGACAAAAGTTTTTTTCTAAAATACCTAGTCAATATGGTATCTCTAGTTGCGCCATATGGAAGGGTGATGTGATAGTTGTGACCATTGGATATTAAGAAAATTTTCAAATTTGTCCATTTGTAAAATTTTATTTTCCAAATTCAACATATGTCCTCCCATGGATTGGCATAGGGATACAAGTTTGGCTCTGATGGTCCGAGCCCACCTTGGCCTGCCCTGAGCCTGAACAGAATTTGGGCTAAGATACCCTGACCTTAGGGCATTTAGGGTTGGAAATTTTGGGCTCTAAGTCAAGGTTGGGTTGGGCTAAGGTTGAGGCCTTGGGCTGAGCACGGCCTGGTCTAGACCGATCCTGTCTCTCTTTTTTTCCTTCTTCATCTTCCTCTTCCTTCTTCTTTTCTTTCTTCTTCTTCTTCTTCTTCTTCTTCTCCCCTGCCTAACCAAGCCCCTGCATCTCCATTCCCTCTCCCCTTGGTCAGGGTCAGTTCAACCCAATCTTAAGAGCAAGTTAGGGTTAGATTTTTTATGTCCTAAACCAGGACCGACACAAGGCTTGCACCCAACTAAGTGCGCTCAAGATTGGGCTCTGGTTTTTAAAAACCCGGCCCAACCCGATCCTTTTTGCAGCCCTGATTGGCTTATCCCATAATATTTTCAACCATCCATTGAGCTGCAATCCTTCTGGTCTTACACATGCACCCATTATCTTAGTGATGTATATTTACAATTTCAATCGGTTGCCTAAAAGCCTTCAAATAATGAGTGGGCCTGGAAGGAGCCCATTTAATAGTTGGGCAGTTTTGTGGTGGCATATAACCAGAAGACACCCTAGTTCAATTCTCCTTTTTAGTTCCTTTTTGTAGCCCCACCTTATCTCAATTCAGCTGTGGCTCTTGTGGATATCCTGTTCACAATTCACCAACCAAAGTAAATTGGTTTGTTAATTTCTACCCCCAAAGGGGTAGTGGCCCCAAGGGAAATTAAAGCTGTAAGGGTGGATGGGAGGAGCTTGAATGAGAGATAATATATAGAATGAAAATGGAAAAAAAAATAATTATTTTTAATGGGTTAAAATTTGTTTATTTATATTTTTTTTGGTAAAATTGGGCTGGTATTTTTTTTTTGGTGCCCATAGGCAACTTCTACGATACCGAGAGGGGGTTGAAGGGAAAGCAAAAGCGAAAAGATACCTTTTTAAGACACGACATGTGATAGGACTAGAACCCCCTCCTGGGTGTCTCCACTCAACCAGTAGGACATACTGCCAACAACTTTGCTAGATGGTTGTTCACAATTGGCCTGGTTCTTGACATATATGCATTTTGGTTGAATTCAATTCCACTCACAAATTTTAGTGCCAATTATCCATCACGTCTGAAATATTTAGGGTCATAAAGGGAAGAAAATGTTAGCTTATAAAAGAATATTATTAGTATTTATAATAACCATAAATTATAACATTATAACCCAATAGCATCTTTATATAATTGTAGTAAGAAAAACAAAAAAATATGCATCATCATCATTATTATTATTATTATTATCCGTTTAATATCAGAATTTGATTTTTTTCAAAAATCACAAGATAATTCTTAAGTCATTCATTTTTGTTTATTAAAAATTAAACCTGATTAAAAAGGAGGGCTAAGATCGACACATTGATTATTATTTTTTTTTTTTTGCAATTTTTTTGTGAACCGTATGCATCTGAAGGTGCATGTATGGTTCCTAAAGGATTTTTTCAATTTTTTAAATCAACCATATGTTGTGAGAGTACTATACAATAATATTAGAGTTCTGATAACACATGTACATGGGAATGTGGGATGCTTGTCAATATAAAGGGTTGTTTGATTGAATTAGATCTGTTTGAAATTTAACATGTGGCTAATCTAGACAATGTTCCCTATCCAACGGTTAGAAAGGTCTCATCAGTTGTCTACATGACAGATTAAATGTTTTGTTATGTTTGAAAAAATAATATACTCTTATGATAATAATATTTAAATCTTAAGTTAAGCCTTCCAAGTGGGGTTTGGATCCACTCCTGTGGTTAGAAGGACTCTACATAACTATGATTTAAGGCGTACTATAGTTCATTCAATGCACATATAAATATATCGATGCACATGCTAAATGAACTTTAGTTGCCGAATCACAATTGAAGTGACTTAGATAACGAGAGAGGATCTTTTTCCCTTTAAGTGGCCTAGAGAAAGATGCCGCCCCTCCATAAGTTAAGCAATTAGGGAGATGACTGTTGAAATATGTGAATGAAGGAGTTATGTTTAATGTTAGTAGTCCCACTTGGCATGGATGATTACGTCCCAACATGTAACATTAAAAAATATCCATCACCTTTTCGACATTCTCTTAGTTTTTAGTCAACAAACCAATCTATCACCTTGTAGTAAATCAAAATATTAAAATGACCACAACATAATAAAATAAAATAAAATAAAAAGGAAAAAGTGATCAAGAGCATAAGCAAGAGAAATTATTGAGAGCGATAGATGTTGACCTAGTGTTGTATATGAATTTTTTTTGCACTTAAAATTCTTCAACATGCTGTCAAGAATCTCTATTAAAGTAGGTTGAAATTTAGGATAGGGTCGGGGATTGACTAAGTCTAAATCGAGACGAATCAATAAAGATCAATCTGATATCGATATCTTGAACCATGCCTGAATTTGATTTTATGCCTTTGGAAAGAAGGAGAACCTAAACCTATTACAAACCCATCTTAATTAGGGCAGGTATGGGCCGATTTCAATTCAACCCAAACCCAACCCAATGCTGAAATATTAAAAGGAAGAATCTTACCAATTATGAATGAAGAAAAAAAGAGAATCTTTTGATATGAAATGGGCTGAGGACAATAAATGATTTTCTTAATTAGCATGAATGAGAGAGAGAGAGAGAGAGAGAGAGAGAGAGAGGGAAGAATACAGTCCTTTTGATGACACTAGTGATATTTTAACTAGTTTCAATGGGATTCCTCATGGTATGGCTTCTTTGGAGTGGAAAGTGGAAGTGGTTTCTTGGGTTATTCGTTTATTTAATTATTTATTTAATTATTTATTTATTATACATAACTTGAGTTAATGGTCCTAAAACTAATTAGGGTGGTCCCTTTTTTATATGTTTTTTTTTTAATTTAAAAAAATGGCTTTTAATAGAGATGATCATCCTATATTTATAGAGACATTAACTTCCAACTAAATAATTATCAAATGCAAATTAATGGTACTGAGGGATAACTTATTAGAAGATCCAAGATTTTGTATAGGTTCAACGTATTTAATTTATTTCTACCAAAAAAAAAATATTTAATTTACACAGACTTTCTTCTTATTCCTCCTAATTATTTATATCACCTACCATGCATGTTGGATCTCTAATTAAGTATCTTTGTAAAGTAATTCATTATAATAAGGTAAAACTTTATAAATACTGTGGTACACATGCATGGTCTGTATTAAACACGATCAATTGGTCTATATTAAATGCTCATTTTTAATACCCAAAACACCCTTCTAAGGTGGTTTTATCGAGAGTAATTTTATACTTTCAGGGTTTAGGGTTTTCTTTTATATATGGTGTAATTAAGCATTGTAATTTCTTCTTAGGAATAATAGAATCGATGTTTGGTGTAGCTCACACACATTGTGTGGATAAATCACATAAAATCATTATATTATGATTTTCTTTCCATTTTTTAATTATTAGTCTTCTAAAATTCCATTGTTTTATGGATATGTGATTCTTTACATGAATCACATCCAAAGTTAAAATATGGACCACCATCAATTACCTCTATGTCTTTATCAAGAAAGAAATGAAGGATGGCCCCACCCAAAGCAAATCTGCTTCCACTGTTCTTCCCTCTTTCATAAAACCAATGATAAAAAATTATTAGGCAGTGCAACCCGTACATCCTACATTCCACTGTTGATATGGTTAAAATAGAATCTAAAACAAAAGAATGATAGGGTAGGATCTAATTTATAGTAAGTCAGGCTATATGGAAAGAGTCATGAGGTCTTCTTCTAGCCCATTTGACTAGAAAAATTAGTACAACACAGCAAGAGGGATTTATATCGTGTCCTCGCAGTGGTTCTGGGAGGACAGTAGCAATCTATCTTGAATGATTATCACGTGGTTCTCAGTGAATCAGAAACCCATGTCCGAGTCGACACCCTCGATCGGCTTAGCTTGTCGATTGGGTGTCGGTTCGAACATGGGTCTTGGATTCACCGAGAGCCATGTGGCAATTGTCCAGGATAGGTTGCCACTGTCCTCCCAGACCACTGGGAGGGGAGGATGCAAATCCCAACAAGAGAGATGAAGGACTAGTCATACTCATACATTGATATGGGACTAGAAGACACGTTTGGAGTTTTTCATTTTTCTTATAAGGACGTGTTTGCTTATGGTCGTAACCTCACATAGACTAGGCCATAGTCTTATTCGAAAGCATTGTCAACCCTGTTATGAATAGTCAACCTTAAGTGGAAGTGGGAAGGAGCTCGTCTCAAGTTAAGCAGTTTCTTCAGCCTTTGGATCATGCACTGGACCAACTGACTACCATGGAAGTGAGCTTGATTTCGATCACTCCATTGATTTGTTAACGGGTTATTCTGACCCATCCCGTATGTGTCAAGAAGAAGGAGCAGCACGGAAGGTTTCAATATTTGGAGAGGATTCTCTTAGCGGTGTTGTTGCTTGTATCCCCTAATGAGTGCGAACGATAGTAGTTTAGAAAGAAGGTAAGGAGGGGAGAGAGAGAGAGAGAGAGAGAGTGTGTGAGAGTGAAGTTCTGGCATAACTTCCACGCTACCGTCAAAGAACCTTTTTCCGTTTAGTATTTTACTCGGCACAAAAAATTGGATTTGTCGCATATCTAAGGTGGTCCAATTATCGATTCTACTAGCAAAAATAATAGGCTTTCATCAGATATCTGAGGTGGTCAATCGATTTAGTTAGATTAGAATACGTCATTATGTAACCCTAAAATCATGGTGGGATCGAGTTGAGCTATTAAAATATTCCACAACGTATAATTTATTCTAGGAGATTGAGGGTTCTTTGAACGGCATTGTTATCTGAATCCACCAATGGGTGCAAGTGACTGTTGTCTACCGAAAGTCACAGTGGATCATTCAGTAGAGAACAGTTGTCTACCGAAAGTCACAGTGGATCATTCAATATAGAACAATGGAGGAAAGAACGAGAGCGAATGTGTTAGAGAAAAGAAATAGATAATGAGCTGCAGTCGAAAGAATCTTTTTCCATTTTTTATTGGGTTAATTATTATTATGCCACCGCTTAGATGTCATAGAGATTGATACCTCAAGCAAAAACTTCCCACTTTGACCCAAGCTGGTGTTATAGAGATCTCAAGACATAATTAAGGAAGTCTTCGTTTGGATATTGATTTTGATTTTATAGTCTTAAATGAAAGTCTTCTCAAGACATTGGCCCCCCTATATAACACGTCGCTTTTAATGTCGGATGGTAATCCATTTAAATACTAGTAGCTCCTCAAGTTGCAATTTCTAGCCAATTTTTCCTAAGGTTTTGGGGCTGATTAATTAATAATACTATACTAATATATACGTTGGTTGGGTAATCCAAACTGAACCAACCATAATGCACCCCATGCAAGTTTAGCCCAGTTGATCTAGGCTGCGTTTGGTTGCACTTTCGTTCTCCATGCTGCAAGAATGGATAAATAGTTGACCCTTTAAGTTAGCCGGTCATGTGGTGATTTTCATGATCCAACAGGAGAGGATCCCGATCCATAATGTTATGGGAGAAATTGAATATATTAAAAAAAATGTATCTCAGACGTAATATATCAATGTGACTAGATATCTAAGCAATGTTGTTAATTTCTTTCCTAATTTGGTCATTGTTGGTGAGGCCATTGCTATCAAACTTGGTAGGTAGTGAATTGCTCGTAAGTTCAAACTTGAAAGTGGAGTGATTCTCACATATATATATATATATAAGGCATCTAAGATTCTAGTTTCTAAGCAATGTAAAACTATTTCCAACACTCCCCCTCAAATATTGCTCCTCTTATTGGTGGTAGTACACGTGGCATGTGATCTCTCTTTTGGGTGATCGTATAGAGTGAACATAGAGCTCTAATGCTATATATGTTAAGTTTCCATTTCAAAAGTTCGAATTTGAAAATGGAAAGACTCTCATATATATAAGGTACTGAAGATTCTACTCTCTAAAGAGTGTGGGATTATACCCAACATTGTCTTTGCTAGTCTTGATGTTGTTCATATGTACTCAGACTCTAAGACTCTTATGGGTTGTCTCCGTGTTGAGACTCAGCCTCCACCAAAGGAAGTGTGGCCCGTCATTGATGATATTGGGAGACTTCAATCCAATTTCAGATTCTATAAGTTTTCTTATGTTCATAGGTCTGGAAATGATCTGGCTCATACGGTGTCTAGGTAGGCCTTGGGTTATTCCGAACATGGTTATTGGACTTGTTTGATCCTCAATATAATCTATTTTAATATTATAATATACAATATCCATCGAATATATGTCAGTTTCCCATTAAATTTATATATTGGATATGATCAAAATATGGTGTCTGATACTTGGTTTTAAAACCTTTAATATTGATTGAATGCATGAAAGAACCAAAGCGCACGGCTTCTCCACCACCATGACCAGTAGTGATGAATTGAAAAGCCGCTTCAGCAGATACAGACGCTTTACATCCTTAAATGTAGAAAGCCATGGTTGGACGAATGATGATGATGATGATGATCAGCTGTAAAGTAAAGCAGTAGAGAGAGAGAGAGAGAGAGAGAGAGAGAGAGAGAGAGAGAGAGAGAGGGGGATAACCATAGAATTTCCAGCTCATTTGGGGGCTCGCGTAGGTATCATTAGACAGCACGCGCAAAGAAAACCTGGAAGTTAGGCAGCCCCCCTTTCCCTTTCCCTTTCCCTTTCCCTTTCCCTTTTCAGAATTAGCTGATCGAACACAACACCAAATGGATCGAGTCTCTAAAGTCTTCTGAGGTTACTCTTACGTACGTTGTTGAAATTTGAAACTACGCCGACGGTTGTGAATTGGAGAGAGAGAGAGAGAGAGAGGAGTGAGAAGGGGATAGGCAGGTAATCCTAGTCCTTATTGACTTTGGAAATAATTGTACTTCAAATTTGCTTAATTTTACCCTCTTTGACTCCAGATTCATCATTTTCATCCTTTCTTTTCTCTCTCTTACTTCATAATCTTAAGTGATGTATTAATGGGTTGTTTTCTGTATTAATTAACCAGAAAATTACATAATTCAACCGAAAACCAATCAAATATTAAAGCCAGTTTAAACCGAGTGAAATGTCTGTCTACTCTCCTTTTATCACGTCTATCTAACAAGTTCGTTCTCTAATTGATTCGAGATTAAGTTTTTTCATTCCATACACTCTTTTTCGTTAGGATAAATTACACCAGAGGTATTCGATGTTTTGAGAAATTATACTAGAGATATGTTACGTTTCAAAAATTATATCAGAGGTAGGCACCTCTTTTCATATTTTCAATATTAACCCTCCCTACCTAACGTTGGCTTCCTTTAAGTTAATCGTTAGATCTAATTCAAATTTTCAGGGACTGATCGTTTCATTTTGAACTATCATTATTTGATGGCTGATCGTTGGTATACCTGTCGGAAAAACAACAAGTTGGGGTGCAAAGTTTTTACTGGAGGAGCGTATCATAGTTGAAATCTGTAACTCGATGACGAGCAGCCGCCGGTGAATAAAGGGTCACGCGAGAGGATATGTCCGAGTTGTGAGTCGTTGCAGGGACAGGATCGGATGATGAGAGTGAAAGTTAAAGGCGACCAAGAAAATTATGTTAAATAAGGGTAAATTTGAAAGTACAAAAATAAGAGTATTCCAAACGTAATATATATGAGACGTGAGGTGTCCCAAATATAATATATATGAAATGTGAGGTACCTCTGGTATGATTTTTGAAACGTGAAGTACCTCTTGTATAATTTTTTAAAACATCAAATATTTCTGGTGTAATTTACCTTTTCTTTTATCGTGTTCACAACTTTAGCCCCACATTATTTAACGAATCAAAATCAAACTAATTGGTATGAGGTTATGAGCTCGATCAATGGCGATCATACTGCTAGTAGCTTATTTGCTATGACTTCAATCAATAAATCAATGTGTAATTTATGAGAATCGATTATTTAAACAAAACAATCATAATCATTTTTTATTCTTAAAAATATCGAGGATAAAACGAGCATAAGAATCCACTGTAATGACTACCATTGATAGTGATAGTGATAGTGAAGATCCTATCCATTCATAATACATAAAATACCAATCGTGATTAATCGATTATATCATTGGAGTCAAAGATTTACAACACTAATTAAGAAAGCAACATTATGAGGTCATCTCCCCAAGTAGAGTAATAGCACCGGCGAGACACGTGGTGTGTCTGGTCATGGGGAAGCCCGGGTGCATTGAACCATTAATGCACGCCTGATCGTTTTGTTTAGTGTGAGGAGAACACGTGCCTAAATGGAAAGGTTATCGATGAAATGATGAATCGTTGAACAAGTGGCAACATCTCCAAAACCATCCACGTGGCTATGACCTATGAATATTTGCATCGAAGTGCTTTAACAACTTTTCCCCACATTAAATCTCGTGCCTCCCTTCTCAAAGGCCTCACCCTAGTGTCTACGCTTTTGGTATTCAATTATTTTTTTTTGGGTTTAATCCATCGGCTTCTTTTCAACCGGCAGGTGATGGAGCTTTGAACTGCGTGAACAGAACACGCCTCCTAAGGATTTCTTGATACGTCAATGGGAGACATTACTATGATTTGGATAAGAATCAGGGTGCAATCATATACCATTTATTAAATAAAAAATACAAATTTAAATTTTACCTTAAATTTTTAAACATTATGTTTAAAACCTTATCACGGACAACCTTAGTCTATTAATTGATTTCTATTAGTCAATGATGTCATCTTGTTTTCAAATTTACAATAACAAAAATACCTTTAATGGAACAGTGAAATATCGTTGTTGTCCTTGATAACTTTATTTCTTATTCTATAGAAAAGGAGAGAGACTCATCCATCTAACAATATTTAGTCATTTCTCAATGAACGAGTCTCAATAGGTCATTTGCCATTCAACAATTCGAGCACGAGAATTTGAAGCTATAAATAGTAGGTTTTTTTTTCCTTCGCTATCTCGCTTTACTTGTACTCTGCGTATGGGATTATAAGTTGAAGTTCTTAGTATCAAATATTATATATATATATATATATATATATATATATATATATATATATAGTGTTTAAAGAGAACTACTTTCTCTACCCAAGAAAAAAAAAAAAGAAAAGAGAACTGCTTTGGTTGTTCATCCACATGGTCAAATCCAACCTCTTCAAACAAAAGATAAAATCATTTGTTGTCGTTGGAATTCGAAAATGGAATCATCAAGACAGACAATATGGAACTCTCAATGAGACAATAGAGTTTCTTTAGAAAACAAAGGTTCCCTGAGATATTGTCCACTAGAACAATCTCCTTTCCTACTGAATTTAGACACCGAAAGAATCTAATCAAAAGCAATGACAACCACTTGGAATTCAAAGATGAGAGGTTTTTTTTCTTTGCCTCAAGGATTAAAGTTTTTTCTATCTCTTATTTGATGTCCTCTTATTACATATATAAATTCAATTGGAAACTTTACAAGCAAGCTTCCCCTTGCCTATCGCTACTTTAATCATTAGTTGCCTAGGATATAGTAGGTCTGCATGCCTACGACCCCTCAAGACTGTACTATGGTGTCCTGTCAATCACTTTCGACCCCCCTCAACCTTATTCGACCCCTCTTTTAGGCCATATTCCCCATAACTCCAAATGTCTGTTTCTGTCATTGCACTTTTACCAAATAAAGATTTGACTTTATGCTGATTTGGTCCATGATCTGGTGACTTGGCTAATCAAATCAGTATGCCTTGCATTTATGGTTGTTGTCAGCATTTATGAACATTAATGACAATCTATTAATTGCCAACAACCAACATCAACCTGTCACATCTTATCTGAGTGAGCATAGAGGGTCGAACATAGGTTCCTTGTAATATTTTTCATTATATCTTCCTTCTCATACCATGTACCTTAGATGAACGCCACATGTTCATCTCTAAAAGATCATCTGAAATCTCTTCCTACGGTCAGATTTAACATCAACCATTATTTTCCCTAACACCATCGGTCAATCATCAGGAAGATTGCGAGTACTGTGCACTGCGGAGTAGCTAGAGGATGAAACCGTTGAAACCCCAAAGTCGACTCCTCAACTAAAACAAAGAAAACTTTATAGCAAAAACCCCAAGGCTGTGTTTGGATATCATCAAAAGAAAAAAATAAATAAAACGTTGTACAGAAGAAATCTCACCAGGAGCACAATAAAAGATTGGCTTCACGATAAAATTTCAAAAGGGAGAGACGGAAGAGTGAGTGCAGTGCTCACGGAGCCACAGAGGGGAGATAACCCAATGTTTGTTAGCCCATGCATCTACCAGATAACTTCTTGGAGCAAAAATCGATCAAAGTATGGTCTTCACTCTCTCCAATCCAGTTCTTAGAAAACGATTAAATCTACGACAAAAACAATCAAAACAAGGAGAAAATAATTGTACCTCTCCTTCGATAGATTGACAGAGAGGCAAAGAAAGAGGTAGAAAAAGATAGCAGATTGGATCCAAGATTTGTAAAAGACAAGAAATTCGAAGACGAAGATAGATTGTTTTAAATAGTCTTTTATGAGTTTGGCCTCTCCATTAAGTCTTTCCTATTCTATCTCTCTTTAAAGAAAACAGAATTGAAGAAAAAACAGGGGTCTGTGCTTGAGGGGTGGGGTTGTAGGTGAGGGATGAGGTATTGTGGGAGTGAATATAAGGGGCTGTGTGGGGGGAGAGAGACGGAGGGGGCAAGTGGAGAAGGAGGCAGTGGCCGATTGCAATGGAGGAGATAGAGAACATAAACAACAACACCCATAGATCTGGAACTTTGTCAGGTGCATGCAGTAATGCATCGTTTCTTTTTTGGTTCCTCCACGGATTCGCCATTAAACCTTCAAATTTCAACTCTACATTTCATTCCCCATTCTTGTTCTCGGCGGCAAATTTTCGTGCTTTAGCTCTTGAATCACTCTGATTGACCCTCATAGGTGTCGTATTTTTTTATTTTAAATATAAGGGAGGTTAAACTTGTCATTTTTGCAAGAAAAAAATTTGTCATTTTAACCTTTATTTACCCTAAACCCATCAAGGGGAAATTTATATTTTTAATTTTATGGTTAACCATGTTAGCTAAAGGGGAGTGACTATAATGTCAGAAGCTATTGGGAGGCGGTTGAAATTAGGTCATAGTTCAAGGGAAGTACGAGTAAATTACCCAAAAACATATTAAGGTACTTCTTTAGTAATGGTGTCAAATAGATTAGAATTACTCTTTCCATCATTAGAATGCATTCATAGGGAAAATTAAAGTGCCACTTGTCACTATCTCTATCTTTCTTTGAATTGGACCTTCCTTTCTTTTTCCTTCATGTGAGTCATTCTTCTCTCATTTTCTCCACTAATATATAAGATTTCAATATACCCTGCTAGCATGAAGATCCCTTCCCCTTAATTAAAAAGAGATTTTCACTGGCCCTTTATTCTCAAACGCGGCCTATCGATAGCCACCCCAAAAAGGAAGCTTTTTTTAATTTTTTTTTTACAAGAAGAGACTGTGGAGGCAACGATACACATCATTTTATATATGTACGGATTCAATTAGATATTGGTTTGATTGTAGAAGAAAATGAACCTAAATTCTTAATAAAGTCAGCTTTAGATTAATTAAATGCTCCGTCCACTTAGAAAAATAATCAAATCTGGGGGGGGGGGGGACTGATTGAGTTCTCAACTCGACATATGGGTGGTGGGGAATATCTATATTTATTAATCATGTTTTTCAACTCGACATATGGGTGGTGGGGAATATCTATATTTATTAATCATGTTTTCTTTATTTAATTAAGAGAACTTTGCAAAAGCTAAGTTAGTGATCTCCTTTTTCCATCCTCATCCTTTATTAAAATCTTTCATTTTTATTTGATTTTACGGTAATGCCCTTAACATATCTTCTTTCCTTTTTGGGGAAGGATTGTCTAAATACATCATAATAACAGTGATTTGGGATTTAATCTTGTAATATTTTATTTAAGTTAAAAGGGCAATGCAATGGAGAATTCCTAAGGAAAGATCCAGATGATGGTCTAAGGAACATATTCTCTAAGTTTATTATTATTATTATTATTATTATTATTATTATTATTATTATTATTATTATTATTATTATTATTATTACAGTAATGCTTCAAGATCCAAAGAGAACATATTCCTCTTATTGATTAGAAATTATCATCATCACTTTAGCTTAGTAAAACTGAAGAGATCTAGCTAGGATGATGCATTTAGATGAATAGAAACTTCACAAGTATAATACTTCTCAAACAATATCCTTTTTGATTTCATGCTCTTAGAGATATACTATATTCCTCAAAACCTCTATTTATTTCATCATAAATGAGTTGAAATATTTATATTTAAAGGAAAAATATATTCACATAAATATTACCATAACTTTATAGTTCTTATATATTTCTAAAACAATGTCAATTTGGTTTCAAGTTGATGGATGTTGTGTTCTTTAACAACCTTTAACAACCTTCCTTTACATGCCCCCCCCAAAAAAAAAAAAAAGAAAAAAGAAAAAAAGAAAGAACCCACCATTTATCTTCATGACATTAGCGTATATAGATGCATGAGAAGTGATATTTATCATTTCAGGCAAACACTATTTACCTTTTTTTGGGGTAAGTAAAGACTATTTAGTTCATTTTTCAAGTAAAAAAAATAAAAAGTGGAAATGTATAAATTTAAAGGAAATTAAATAAGAATATATTCAAAATATATAATTATAACATTTGAATGCATATAACATCTTTGTGTGAAAAAAAAACCAATATAACTTAGTTCTGCTTCCACTTCGCCTGTCATCCAGTGGATCTTCACTTGGCTAAGATTTTGACTCTTGAACAGGGAATACAACTGAATAGATTTATTACCTAACCTATAATTTTTAGAAAGAGACTACATTCATAATTTTATTAATAAATGAACTTAAAATGTTTAAATATAATCAAATATCCTTCTCACTCCCCATCTCTCTCCCTCTCTCTCTCTCTCTCTCTCTCTCTCTCTCTCTCTCTCTCACACATAAGGGATAACGGAAAAAAAAAAAAAAAAAAAAACGTAATTTCTATTAAGCATGTACACTTTAGATGGTTCTCGCTAAGGAGCATATATGTTAGACCCTCTTATAAATCAAGGCATAAATAAATTGCATTAGTTATGAGAGATAGATTATTATTTTTTATTATTTTATAAACAATTTCTACATATTATTATTTATTATTATTTGTATAGAATATTTAAAAAAAAAAATTGGATAACTCAGTTTCATTCACATCCTTGATTAATTTGTTGGACTAAATCTAATATGAGAACCTTTAGAAATTGTGAAATTTAATTTTCATAAGGTTGACAATCGTTCACCTAGTCTCATCCAATGAATTTGAATATAATTAAGTCATTAACAAGGGCATCATGTATATCTCCATAATCTGAGTTTAGTCGATGTGCTTTTTTTTTTTCTTTTCTTTTTTTCTTTTTTTTAATTTAGAGATTTTTATTTGGACTAATTGAGCCTCTATCAGTTTATCAAGGAATTATCTTATTCGAAGATTAAAAATACTAAATATTTTTAGAAACTTATTTAGTTTCACAGTTTTATTTAAATTAATAGACCACGCAATTCAATTAAAACATAAGAGTTTGAATAAACAAATAAGGAAGCATGTACATATGTCATAAACCGCTCAATTCGATTTTGCAATGGTTAAAATGGTCATTGCATGAATTAGTGTCAGTAATAAAAGAGAGAGAGAGAGAGAGAGAGAGAGAATTAATAAAAACATCAAAATGGAGTATGCTAATTACAAAAATTGATTAAAATATATTTTGGCATTATTATTAGATCATATTGTTTTAAAACCTAGGCCAAAGGATAAGAGAAACTCTAACTCTACATATGCATGCATGATATATACGTACATAAAGTATACACTTATAAAATAAATAACATCTTATAACAAATACTTTATGAGTATTTTTTTAAGTCTCTATTTGTTTTGTTGTACAATTTTCATTCAAATGAAATTTTACATGAATATTTTCTTTGTCTTATAATGTATATCTTTATGTATTACAATAGAATAAACGATGAAAAATCTTGTGTTACAAGAAAATTTTACAATTCCATCATTTTACATAGAACAAACGAAGCTTAAAGAGTTATCAAACAGATAGATATATAAGAATTAATGCTACTCGCGACCAGGGAGGGATGATCCACGTCCGATCGTTTAGCGGCTCTTTCTAAGTACAAGCCATGAAAGTGCTGATGGTTTCACTTTATTTTTATTTTTTTTGGGTTACTAAAAGTCAACAGAGAATAGATTTAAGAAAAATAAATTTATAAAATTAATGTCTAGACATATCCAAACAGAAACAATCCAAACTAAAAAATGCAGCCAAGAGATTACTTATTTATAAATTAATAATTCTAGCGAGATCCATTGTGATCATATCTCAAAATAAATTCTACAAAAAAAAAGAGGACATTCTTTATTCTAGATGAATTTTTATCATTTTTTTTATCAAATACAAAAAGAGTAACCCTTTATTCTTGTAATTATTTTAGACATTTTAATTTAAAAGAAATTAATAATAAAGAATAAGTTAATATCTCTTTACTAAGATATCTTTGCTCAAATTTTGGTCTAGAAAGTGTGTATACATGGAACCAAAAATTAGATAATATGATTATGGATTTTTTTTAAAGATAGTTGTCAACAAAATAATTGCATTTATGGTTTTCGATTTAGTTTTAGATCCTTGAAATGTAAGGAGAATGATAAGCTTGTTTTAATTTGGGTGGAATATTATAAATTCAAAGGCCACCTAATTACTATAGATAACAATCTAATTCGAATTAATTCTTTGAAAATTTATATAATTAAATTAGTCTTAGACTTCCAGAAATACATAGGACATTTGAGGTGTGTAAACTATGGATTTGGATAACATCCTGTCGTTGGAAGGACTCAGCCATGATTTCAGCGGCTAAAGTTTAACTGGGACGTATATCAATACATCGGTATACGTGTCAGACGAACTCCAACCACTGAATATTGACTGATAAAACTGAACAACAGGAGATGATCTTTTTCCATAAACCATGCAATATGAGATCCCCACCATAATAATATAGCATTCATAGCTTACATATTCATCTCATATTATCAATGAGAGCAGCATTCACAATACTAGTTGTTAGGGGTAAATAATTAAACACCCTCAAATGGACACACGACACATGTAAAGTAGCGGCGACTAGTCAATAAAGCCCAAAAGATCATCCATCGAATACCCGACTTACACGTAGGCAGTAGAGAGAAGACTAATCAACAAGAGTAAAAGAGAGAAGAAAAATGACAAAAGCGGGGCATTATCATTATTCACAAGGGCAAAGATAGAATTGCGCCTCACATGACGTTAGCCATAACTATGGCTATAAATACCTTCAATCACCAGAAGTCGAGGTAGGCCCATATTTGAGGAGCTTATCCCCCACTTGCTCTAATACTTTTTCTACTCAGCCTTGGACTAGTATTTACTATAACCTTTTTACCCCGCTCAACATCTAAAGATCAGACTTAACCCTGATTATCTGTGGCCTAGTACCTTAACTTTAGCATCGGAGAGGTCACATGACACATAAGTCCGACCCCACCTTTGCTCTATTTATGTCATCTGCAGGTCAAACCCACAGTAGAAGACGAGGCGCAGATTCTGATGGCAACACTAGTCCATCATTTTAATTGAAAGAGGAAATGAGTGTTATTTCCCACTTTTTTTTTAGGCTATAATTTTTAAGAGAAAAAGAAGCACGCCCTGCTCGTGTGCATTTTCCTCTCTTGTTCTTCCATATTCTCTCCTCCTTGAATTATGGGTCTTTTCCTCTCTCTCCTCTCTAAGTGATTGGTTATTGACTCTTTCTATACCTCATTTTCTATACTAGCGTATAAGATTCTAATATGCCCCATAAACATGTAGTTCCTCATAATTTTTAAATAGAGTTTCACTCAAAACCAAAACATGTATACCTCTAATTGGGGGTGTCAATTTTGGGACGGAACCGGTAGTCGGGCTGGAGCCCGATCGAATTAACCCAAAACCCATCCAGACCAACTTGTTATCAGACATATTTTGGGTTGAGGTATGACCATTCCTCTCGGCCCTGGTCTGGTCTAGTCCATGCTAGCCCTAAATCAACCCAAAAAGGGATCTGATGAGTTCGAATCCGATAATGGCCCATAACAAACAGATTTAGATCAAATATTAAACCCTAGCTTCACCATTTCAGCCTTATGGATGATCTTAATGGGTATCTTACTTGGTTTTCAGCCTGAACCGACCAAAACTAACCAGATAAGCTTAAGCCAATAACAATAAAAAAATTAGATTGACTCGTTAGTTAATGCGCACAGTATAACCCACCCAACCTGAATCTTTGAATGGACATGTTGATCAAACACTATAAAATCCATCAATGAATTGACTGATAACCCCACACCGAAATCTACTTGAACTGTCCCATTGACACCCCTCTAATTAACTAGGGTAGAAATTAACCCAAAGAAATAACTCACATGGTGAAAACCAAGTTGACCTCAAAAGGTGTAACTTCATCTTTCCTTGAAAGAAAAAAAAAAAAAAAAAAGGGGGAGCAGAGGTTGAGGTTTGAAGTTGGAAAAATTATATTAGCATGCTTTACTTCAGTTTTGCATTGAAAGAACTGTCCTTTCACTAGATGGTTTAGATTTAATAATATTTTTTTTTACAATTATTATTATTTTTTTGGTAGTGCAACTTTTGGGGGGTAGTAGTACAACTTTTAGGGCTGGAGAATCTAACAGGAGAACCCATGTGGATCACCCCATGTTCCAATAGATAGAAATATTAACCCAATCTTCTATTATTTACATATATAAAATCAATCAAAACGATAACAACTCGATAATGGACCGATCGTAAGAAAGAAAAGAAAATGAACCGGATCAAAACCAAATCAGGTTTTTCTTAAAGGTTTGGATTATGACTTTCTGGTATAAGATTGAAACAGTTTCATATCGGGTTGAAACTGATTCAGACCGGATCGAATCAACTTAATGACAAACTTACATGAGTCTATTTTGTGGTGAGAAAACGTTTTTACCTTCCTAATCAGTCTTTTGGTTAAGGCTCTCTTGGGTATAATTTATATTTAATTTTATGAGTTATTTATGATAAATCATTTACATGAATAAATTATGAATCATAAATAATAATTATTTAGTACCATTAGAGATAATAAAAAAAAATGTAATAATAGATTATCACAAATGATAAACATCTACTAACCCATTTGTAGATTTTAAATTATATTAATTTATTTTAAATATAATTAAGTACCATAATCATAAAAAATAATTTTATATGTCATAATGTATTATATAATTAAGTCTGTAACACATAACAAAGAGAGCTTAAGATAAGTGTAGTTTCTATATATAATTAATTTTGAAAACAATTTGTTTGTTGATATCCTTGTTATTGTAAATGAAGCACAAAATCGTGGATCACCCATGTGAATGTAATACTTCCATGTTGGTTGGATGTTTTTCCCATAAAAGACTGCGATCGTGAGACTTCGACTCTGATTTGCGAAAATTTTTTGAAGCAGGCACAATTTTTATTTTATGTAAATGGCAAGTCTTGTTGGCCATTGAACTTTGTTTACATATTGTCAACATGCCATATTTCTAATCATAGCTTGGGTTCTAGTTCAAACCATATGTTTGAATTTTTTTTTTGAAAATTAATTGAAATGCTAAGTTTGTTTGAAAATTATAAGGACGGTGCCAAAACATGGGGAATGACTCCATACAAAGGAACAATTTATCATATCAAATAAGATTTATGAATAATTTGAAAGCATTCAATAATAACTTAATATTTTGTTAGACACTCCATAAAACTATTAGTTTAAGTACTAATTTTTTTTAATTAAAGGTAAGCAAAGAATATATTAAAAAAATAAAGATGAACAGTTACAGGATTATTGTCTAAGTATTCTTAGACAAAAAAAATACAATAAGGGAACGGAGGACCACCTTCGGCATTGCCATGAGTAGATATTATGTGCCCCTCATAACAACCATAAATAATTAAGATGAGAAGCTAAATCTCAGCCTTCCACTGAACTCCTAAAAAAATTTAAATCAAAAGGTAGTAGGGAAATCCCAATTCCGCATCAAAGAGAACTTAATGAGCCATTTTAATTATTTGCAATGAAGTTTGTCGTCATGCTCACTTCCTAGTAACGGCAACTTCGTAAGAACTTCTATGGGATGGAGTTAGAGCACATTCAACTGAAAACATTTGTTTACACAAATACTCATCATTGGCTGGATTGGACTAGATCTACTCCAATTGCCCATTCGCATTAGCCGTCCCCAATTGGGTAATTGGAGAAGATCTTTTTTTTTTCTTTGGCTTACTCAACTTAACTCATTTCTTATTTACCCCGAAATAAATAAATAAATAAATAAATAAATTTAACTAATTTATCAAGTTAACTTAGCTTAAACTTTATTATAGATTTAACTTTTTAAGACAAATGCATCTTAGCCCTCAAAATCTCAAATATCCTTGACCTTTTTGTAGGGGGTACAAATCCTTGGTCAATTTAGGTAGATTAAGTCAGACCTAACTAGGTTTAGCTTAATCCAAATTATATGGATATGTGTATGCAAGCATTGAAAGAGAGGGTTACATTGAAAGATTTTCACTTTTAGGAATTCCCTGGGCCTGCAATAAAATAAGATATAAAAACAATGTAAAATTCTTAATGAAGAACCGTTTAGGTGGTGGATATTTAATTATATAGTTATTGACAAGACAATAAGTTATGGTGGATATTTAATTATATAGTTATTGAAAATATACTCATTTAAAATTAGATTTTGCTATTTTTTATTTTTTAAATGGGATATATATAGCATATAGGAGTTGTCATTTTCCGTTTCTAATTTGCTAGCTAGATTCCATTTTATTGCATAAAAACTTTTAGCAAATAGAATCTTCATAAGTGACCAATCTAAAGCTTCCACCTATTTTTTCTTTTTTTTTTTTTTCCTGATAGTTAGGTGCCATTTATCTATTCAAGGATTAGGTTATCATAAGGTTAATCCATGGAGCAAAAATGGGCGGCGGCAGTTGAAAAGTTCTAGACGTATCTATGATAGATAAGATCTTACTTTTGGTATATCAAAGAAGTTTTTTTCTTTTTAAATTTTGAAAGCTTTCAAAAAAATTTTTTTTATTTTTTTGTCAAATACTCCATGGATAAGCAAAAGACATTATTCATATAAATATTCATATTTGGGTTTATTAGTTTTTCTAATTTCTCAACTTAAACATTACTATAGGTTTGATTTTTTAAACCAAATTCGTCTGTCTTAATGCTCAAATTTGGAGTTCTTTTAGGTATTCATCCATGATCAATTTAGGTTAGAGGGGCTTGACCTAGTTAGGTTAAGCTTGAGCCAACTCCATGAATATTTAAGCAAGCGAGTTTTGGAAAAATTATGCATTTTCGGGGATTTTGTTCCTTCATTCCATTCAAAATCACATAAAAAAGTTCTTAAATCGCACATTTTTTTCGATCTGGATATTTAAAATTTACATTGAAATGTTAGAGCAATTTTAATGATGTATAATTAATTTTGCTATTTTCTAGGAGAAAAAAGTTCTTATTAACAAAAAATTAAGTTTCATTTTTTTTCTCCTCTAATAGAAGTTCTATCGATGATTCACTCTATTTTCTTTTACCTGAAATGTTTTCAGTGGTCTTAAATGGAAATAATAGAACAAAATGTTTTTGAGATACATTTTCATTAATTTTTATTTTGATAATTAAAATATCATTGCGAACAATGTAAATCATCAAAAATAAAATGTACAGTACAAGCCACTTCGGATAAGTGGACAAAATAAGAGACAAACCCGAATTTAAACTTATCGTAGCTAAACAATATGTGACGTAATTAGTAGATCTAAAAATGTATTTGAATAAAACAAAACAAAACAAAACAAGATTACTAAAATAGGACCTCGATGCTCTCTTCTCATCTAGCCACGTTAGTCATCCATCGAATGAACATGCCGTTGCATCCTAGCTGAGCGATAGGAAATAATCTTTTTCCACTAAAACATGAATATCTTCGAGCAAAAGAATTACCTAAAAAAGAGGATATTCTTCTAATAATGCATTAATTAATGTTTGATTAATATCTTATTTTTATGAAAATTATTTAATATCTTATATCTCTTCACCAATAAAAATAAATCATAGCTTTTCTAAATGGAAAAATCATAAATTCATAATATAGAAACAAAATCAGGTTAATACCCCCCTTGAACCTCACAAAGTTTTCAATAAAGATTAGTAAAGAAATTAAAATTGATAATAAAATACTATTACTTTACTCTTAATTCCCCTTTTCCACATTTTTATCTAAGATATTATTTTAATTTTGTTATGCCATTTAAGGAAATAAAACTAAACAAAGAGAAAGTGGGACTGGGGGCATGGGGAGGGGTGGATTTGTTAAATGATAAAAAAATAAGGGTATTCTTGTAATAGAATTATTATTTAAAGGGGAACGGCGCTGTGTCTCCTGTCCATTCCCGATAAGACCGGTGATTGATCGAATGCTGAAAGCTTAGGGCATAGAAGAGCGAGCTCTATTAAGCCCTGATTTTTGGATAAAAAGCCTCTCATTTTTATTTATTTTCTCTTCAGACAAGAACGGATGAACCCTAAAGACCAAAGCTCTTTCGTCGTCTTCTATTGCTCTCTCTCTTTGCAGAGCTACTGATCTCCCTCCCCCCCTCTCTTTGCAGAGCGAGAGAGAGACTTAGGCATCCAGGTGAGTTTAATTTGTACTAACATTTTGTCAGAATTTCGATTTCTTTGTTTTCTAATGAAATTTTAGTTCCATTAATGGGATTTTTTTGCAGAACTTGCAGTGAAATGGAATAGTAAAGTCGTTCTTGGTGAGAAGATTAAGTTAGGATGGTCCGTACACTTCGAGTTTGCGTAAAGATGAGTTCAGGCATCTAATTTCCAAGCATGAAACTGTGGCGAGCAGTAGCAGGAAACAACAGCATCTGAAATCTGCGGTTTCGGTAGTGAAATCGGAGGACGAGCTACGCTGAGGCGGTCTTTCACTCTTTCTCGTCGTTGCAAGTCGTTTGATCGAGTCTGAGGTAAAATTTGGTGATCGGTTTTGGATAATAAGGTCACATTAGTGGATTTCTCTTCTGTTCGTTGCTTCTTATCTCTCGATTCTTCGAAGACCTCGAATGGAGTTGAATTTTTCTGGCGGATTTGAGAATTGCAGATATTGAAATGTTCTTTGGTTTTGTTTGTTTGGTCATTCAGGAGTGCATCCACTGAGAAACGTAGATCTGTGAGCTCGGAAAGGCTAATCCATTGATCATCGTGCGCGGTGATATATCTTCTAATTGCAAATAAGAGTGCATATTTTTGTTACAGTTCTTAAATTCTACGCCATTTTCATTCTTAAAGCTTTAAGAGGCTGAGACCGGAGTCAGAATTGCAGAAACGCAAGGTTTGTGTTTACATTTCTCTTCTGGTTAAGTTAAATTTATGTGTTACTTAAGGCTTTAAGTTTACTAATTTGTCTTGTTTTACGGTTCAGGACGTATTAGAACACAACAAAGAGGTTCAGATCGGAGTTTTAATCTTCGAAAGTAAGTGATTTGTGTGCAACTACGTCTCAGCTGTTCATCTTTTTGCCGTCATTTTTTCTTCTTTTAACCCGAAGAAGCTTAAATTTGGAGGAGGATCGAGCTCAGATCGGTAGTTGCAACTTGCAACCTCAGGAATTTAAGGTGGCGAGCCACGCTTCATGTTTTTGTTTCACCTCTTTTGCTTCTTATTTTGGTTGTTTAAACTACGCTTAATCTTTAAAGCTTGAACTAGGAATCCTTATTTAAGGCTCTTGACTCAGTCTGATTCAAAGTCTATCGGATCATAAATAACTATTTAGTTTTTTCTTTTTTATGAATATCTCTTTAGCTTAGAGGTAGGCTATATATGTACGTCTTAAGCACCTGATACTATTTGCTCTGAGCGGTTTCTGCAGAATAGCAACGGTAAACACTGCTCACGGTAAACACAGCTCATCTGTTCAGAGACTAGCCTTTGAAAAGTCTGCTAAAAGCTAAGCGGAGCTGCTGACATTTCCGTCCCTCGAACGCGATTTATCGAACTGGAAGGAGCCTTTTATCAAAAAGTTCACATCCCAAGCCCAAGTACTCAGAACTGGTAATCAATGCTAAAGGACAGCGCCACCTGCACTCAGAAACCCTAATTCAGTTTGATCATTTGAGAGAGAGAGAGAGAGAGAGAGAGAGAGAGAGGGAGAGGGAGGGGAGTTTTCTCTCTCTTGTGGGTCCGGAAGAGGGTGATGGAAGAGATAAAAAGAGAACACGAAGGGAAACAATTTGTTCTAGTATTCTCAGGAAAGGTATGAAAGCGGTATGGAGGTGGACGAATTTCACAAGCAGCCTTGCAAGCTTTCGAGGTTCAATAACGGTAGAAGAGATTTCAACAAGATAGGACAAAAAGCAGGAGACCAGTACCAAGACGACGATGAAAACGATGGAGAAATTAGAGGTGGCGGAGGAGTAGGAAAAGGAGGCATCGGTGGAGGTGGGGGTGGAATTGAGAGTGCCCATCTGAGTTCATGGACAGGGTCTCGAATTTTCAGAGTTTCTCGGTTATCTGGTGGGAAAGATCGCCATAGTAAAGTTCTAACGGCGAAGGGGCTCAGAGACCGAAGGGTTCGTCTCTCGGTCTCTACGGCCATACAGTTCTACGATCTTCAGGATCGTCTGGGCTACGATCAGCCCAGCAAAGCAGTGGAATGGCTGATCAAAGCCGCTGCAGATGCCATTGCTGAGCTTCCTTCGCTGAACAGTACCTTTCCGGAGACCCCAAAGCCAAGCGATCCTGACGAAATCGAATTAGAAACTGAGCCCTCTTATCAGCAACAACACATGTCCTTGACGAAATCTGCAGGGAGCAGCACTTCTGAGACAAGCAAAGGTTCTGGTTTGTCCCTATCCAGGTCTGAAAGCCGTGTGAAAGCCAGAGAGCGTGCCAGAGAAAGAACAGCTAAAGAGAAAGGAGGATGCTCTTGTTGTTCATCAGCACAGTCTGAATCCTAGTTCTCAAAACGCGTCCTTCACTGAGCTACTCACCAGTGGGGGAGGTGCTGGGGCTAATGAGAATTGCAACAGCCCCCCTGAATCTGCTCATCCAGGTGGATCAAATTTTGCCCACAAGACCACCCGGCATTTGCCTTCAACCCCGATGGATTACTTCAGTGCTGGTATTTTTGGCCCGGCGTCGTCAAGAAACAATCATTCTTCTGGGTTTTCAGCTTCAACTCACTTTGGCAATCCTCCTCAGCCGCACTCCGTGACAATGCAGTCGCATTTCGGTGTCACTTGCGATCATCATCAGGAGCTGCAGCAGTTTTCTTTTCTGCCTGATCATTTTATCCCAGTTGCAACTGGGGCAGGAAGCGACTATAACTTGAATTTCAGCATCTCTTCTGGCCTCGGTGGTTTCAATAGGGGGACCCTTCAGTCCAATTCACCGTCTCCGTTGCCTCACCTTCAGAGGTTCTCTTCTTCCGTTGATGGGCCAAGCTTACCATTCTTCATTGGGACTACAGCTTCAGCTGCCGCTGCATCAGTGGAGAATCATCAGTTTCCATCTGGGTTCGACGGACGTCTGCAACTCAACTATGCTGATGGGTGCAGGCAATCATCAGACCTGAAGGGAAAGGGAAAGAACTGAAATGCTGGAAGAGCAGATGAATCAAGACCCGTCTTTGTTGCAGGTAAGGAGCTTCAAAAATATGATTTTTTCCTCTTTTCGCTTCCTTAAAATATATATTCTTATGATCTATTCCGGCGCTTGTTTTGTCTCTCTTCCCTTTATTCAGCATGGATTTCGAGCTTCCTGTCCCTTGGGCTCATCTTTTTTTCAGGTTTTCGGCTCTGTCTTGTCTGCTTCCTGCATTAATTGGTGCGAAATAAGGATCGGCTAATTGTCTCTTTGTTTTTTGCTACATGTTTCTTATCTAGGATCTATATAGGAGGCCAGGTGTCGAAATAATTCATTAGGGCAACAACTCAACGATTTAGGATCTATGTAAGAGGCCAGGTGTCGAAATAATGGATTAGGGCAACAACACAAACGTCCTATGATTTATATCGGAGGCCAGGTGTCGAAAAAATTGATTAGGACAACAACACAACGTCTCTTCAACACCTTGGATTCCTTATTCCTTCGTCATTGATTTTGTCAGCATCTCTAGCCTCGCTTGCGCTACACTCGGCGCTGATTCGCTCATTGTTCAACCGAGGGCAATGTTTCCTTGTTGACAATGATAGTTGTCATTTCTAAGTCGGGTGGAAACCACTTTCAAACAAGATTTGGGGTAACGTTAAAATTTACGAACTTCGGATTCTGGAGGATTCCCATTCTCTTGGTGAAAATCTTTTAAAACTTTATATAGTTTGAATGAAGTATAAAATGATAGAAAACTAAGAAAATGCTTAGGAAAATCAATTTCTTAAAACAAAGGTAGTACAATGAGTGATGATTCCTGTTGGGGGTTGATGTGTTATTATATTGTATTCTGTCAGCTTAGATTGTGGGTTCTCCGAAGGGGCATTAAAATTCCACATGAAGGTAGTTTTGAAAACTTGTATTTCATTGTTTTCTTTTTAATTATTAGCGATAGAAGTTATTAGTGTTTCAGGAATTATTTATAAACATAGAGAGGTGAGAGGAAGAGAGCATATACTCTTCTCTTCAGTTTTAGTGAAAATTGCACTCTTCTTCCTGGGAATGTAGCACCTTATTGAATCACTTGTATCTTTATGTTGTATGATTGTTCGTCTTTCTGTTTACCTTTGTTTTTTTGGATTGTGAATAATATGTTTCAGTTTCTACAATTCCTTATGATTGTCAGGAATTAGATTCAGTGGTTCAGAGGAAGGGTTAAGCTTCTATATTGCAACTGTCTAGAGTCTAATTTATTCAATTTTGTTTCAATAAAAAACCTAACGACTGATTTGCTATAAATCAAACTCAAGAAAAAATATTTATAATGAAAAAGAATTACAATCTGTAATGAGTGCAATGATCAGCGTCTTATTGTATAAGAATTGTCAAGTCAGGCGGCAAGAAATCTGACGGTAAGATAAGGAACTTCATCCCCATATGGAAGAGTGGCAATGTAATCTCTAGGCTGATTTGGCTCCCATCAAACATGTTCGAAGCTAGAATAGTTAAAGGCATCACTCAAATGTGGTTTGACATAAAATCTTACACATGAAAAAAAAAATTTCTAGTTTGATAAAGTTTTTATTTATTGGTAAGATAATATTTTATTAAAATAAAGAAGAATTACAATCTGTAATAAATACAATGATCAACATCTTTTTGTATATGAACTGACAAATCAAGTAAGAAATCAGAGGGTGCGATAAGGAACTCTTCGTCTCCATATGGAAGTGTAACAATGTAAATCGTAGGCTGATTTGACTCCCACCAAATATGTTCCAAGCTATTGTAGTAGAAGGCATCACCTAAATATGTCTGATAAAAATTGCTTTTGTTTGTTGATTGATTGACTTAATTAAAATTAATTAATTTTTTTTATATCGCCCGATTTTCAAGAAGTTGTCATGTTAAAAGCTAATTAACGGATTTGTATAAATTTTTGGATAAAACGTTTTAAAGATTTGAATTGATTAAAATCACATTCATGTCTTCTATTATGTCAAAGAGACTATAAAGATATGCCTATGTGTGAAGAACCTTTTCTTCCTCCCTTTTTTTCTTTGTAAGAAAGGTGGGCATCCAATCTAGTAGGTTAGGAATTGTGATTATTCTATTTTTAGTATTTGTGCATAAGAGGAATTATTGTTACTGGGGAAAATTTCACCCCTCTCTTGGGTATATTTATACTTCAACCACCCCTCTTCTTGGCCTATAATGTCAACCATCTCTCCTACTTTGAAAAATATACCCTATCAATATATTATTAGGTGATGAGATGTATCATTACTTATTTTTTTTAATTACAATATTACCTCTAGGATTATAAAATATCATTTTTGATCTTTTGTAATTTAAGTAAAACCTTTTATTTTTACTGTATGCAAAATCATTCCTTCACTTTTTACTTTCATCGTTCATTGTTAGAAGCTCTCCGAAGAATTCGCTGGCGAGCTCATACGAAGAACTCTTCGAAGAACTCGCCGACACCATCATCGTTGAAGCTCGGCTCAGCTCGGATTTACCTAGAGAAGAAACAGAGCTTCTTCCCCCTTTTATCTTGGCTCTACACCTTCTTTCACTGTAGATAGTGTTTCCTGATGAGGATCTACATTAAAAAAAGCTTCGATTTTAGGCAAAGGATTTTAACTCAATCATATCTTAGAAATATGCAATAACAGTCCCAAAGATCATCTCAATTAATATGGAAATAAATTGCTGCAACTAGACATGGTGGAAAACTTAAAAAAAAAAGAAAGAAAAAAAGAAAGAAAAAGAATATGAAATTGTTTGAATCTTCCAATCTTGAATACCTTAAAGCATCAAACTAGGTAGGTTGAATCGCCTAGGGTGGAGTATCATACTAACATAATCTTAGGATGATTGAATAAGACATGAGAGAGATCGATGCTTCTCTTGTTGAAATAAGAGTCACGCTAGAACAGGGAAACAGTAACATGAAAAGAAAATAGAAGAAGAGAAGAATAATAAAAAGAAACAGAGGATCTAACCACAAAGGAAAGGATTGACAATCACAAAAATCGATTATTGTATGATCCAGAAACTCAAACAAATAATATGTAGGTTACTTACTTGGTTTGCTGGAAAAAAAAAAGAAGGAAGAAAGAGATAGAAGAAGGAAGGAGATCGCACACAACTCCACTGACGTAAGAGGAAACCCAGCTCCACTTTTTATCCATTCCATTCAATTTAATTCAATTCTTAGTAGTTTCTGTTACAATGATATAAAAAGAAAAGCAATCCGAATCCTCATCAAGGACCACAAGTGGAAAAAATAAGGGGGCTTATGGAGCTTTTCTTGATGTGGATCTTCGTCAGGAAGCACTGTCAACAGTGAAAGAAGGTATGGAGCTGAGATGAACTTGGGGAGAAGCTTTGTTTCTTTTCCAAGTAGAGCCTAGCCGAGCTTCGACGGTGATGGTGCCAGCGAGTTCTTTGGAGAGTTTTTCATATGAGCTCGCTGGCGAGTTCTTCGGAGACTTCTTCGTCTCAGTTCACCGGCGAGTTCTTCGGAGACTTCTTCGTATGAGCTCACTGGCGAGTTCTTCAGAGACTTCTTTGTATGAGCTCACTGGTGAGTTCTTCGGAGAGCTTCTTACAAAATGGTGAAAGTAAACTATTAATGATTTTGCAAATAGTAAAAATAAAAGGATTTATTTAAATTACAAAAGGTTAAAAATTACATTTTATAATCCTGGGGTAATATTGTCATGTGATGATACATCTTATCACTTAATAGATTGACATGGGATATTTTCCAAAGTAAGGGAAGTGGTTGACATTATCGGTCAAGATGAGTGGTGATTGAATTATGAGTATACCTTAGGGTTGGTGAAATTTTTTCTTATTATTATTATTGGCGTATTAAGATTCGATTCAAGTCAACGTGACCATAACAAACTCCTTTAATCTTGAAGAAGTTTCTTTAACCTCACTCTTAGATTCTTCTACAATTCTTGCATATAGTTATTTATTCTTTTTAAATGTGCGGATAATATATTTTCTTATGTGATTCCTGTCGTTCATAGTTTCCAATCAAATGGCCTATGATTGTCCAATCACTGTCTAGTCATTGATTAGGTATTTTGAGCATATATCAGTTTACTAGTGAGGGATAGCCGGATAGATGACATACTGAATTTGTTAGCTTGATTTTAAAATTATTTTTGCTGCTATATATTACTTGCATTTTAAATAAATGGATAAGGCCTTTTATTTGTGCTTATAAGCGTTAATAACTGAAATTATTTTGTAATTTTCAATAAATTGTTTTGTATATAATAAATTCTATTCTTCTTCTTCTTCTTCTTTTTTTAATTTTTAATTTTTTACTGAAGGCTATATTTCATATATTCATGATTGTCATATTAGTAAAACTTTGTATTCTACAGATTAAACTATGATAAGGAACATGTTAGGGTAAAGAGGAGGAGGTTCTAGTCACGGAAGAAGAAGAATAATACTTAATATTTTGACTGCACTGATGGGTGGAAAGTTTGTGAAGGGTTTAAATTATACAGTAATTTGATATTACTGTTGGGATTGATCTATTATTGACTCTGTTAACTTCCGGTGAGTAGCTGGGAGTTAATTTTTGGGGCGTTTAGGATTCTAGAAGCTTTTGTTATTGTATTTTTTAAACTTTTCTATTTGGTTAATACTTGCACATTTTGGCTATTTCTACTATATATGAGGTATTGTGCTTCAGTTTCCTATGAATTTCTGTTGCATTTACTATTCAATTCATTGTGTAAGTATGTATGGTTCGCCATTGCTTAAAACCATCTAACTCGAGTTTGCCCGAAGATTGCTAAATGTCTAGGCGTGACCTAGATGCCTCGAAACTTGGGCTTATTTGATCTGCCTTGAAAATTCTATCGCATGATAGAGTTATCATGTGCCAAGTATATACAATATTTCTGCATCTCTGGGCTTCTCTCTCTGACTCTCTATGTGTATCAGTGTATGTGTTTTCTCATGGATAGGGTGACCCATAACTCTATAGACAAGAATCTACAGATAAGAACCTTCATTAGACCGGTTTGTCTTAGCATATACCATGAAAATGTATATCATTAAAATACATACTAGAAAGATTAGAATCCTTTTACTTTCATGCAAATAGTGGAAAGATGTTTTTATTGTTAGTTTCTATATCTCATATGGCAATATCCAACAAAAAAAAGAAAATATATCATATGGTAGTATCTAGTGAAGCATCAAAGTTTAAGTTGCCGAAGTACCTAACTAGGTTTTGACCGTCAGGTTTTCCTCTTATACTGTAAATTTGACAAAGGCTTTCAAGATGATTGTCCTTTCGTTTTCATTCTTAATTTCCTGCCTTTTTTTTTTTTTTTAATTAACAACTAACAAGGTCGTATTGATAAGAATAATAAATTCTATAAGCACCACAATACCCCAAAAATGGAAAAGATTGAATCTTTAGTAATTAAGGCTTTTTTTGGTATGTATTATAGAAATAATTATATAATACATTATGACATATGTAGTTGTTTGGTATGATTTATGGTACTTATTTATATTTAAAATAAATTGATATAATCTAAAATCTACGAATAGGTTAGAAGGTGTTTATTATTATTGTGATAATCTATTATTATTTCTTTATGTCTGATGGTATTAAATGATTATTATTTATTCTTATAAATGATTTATTATAAATAACTCATAAACATAAATATATACTATACCGAAGAGAGCCTAAGTCCTCAAGAGTTTCAATCATGGTATCGAGCAGAATGAACTAGTAAGGAAACAAAGAAAGCATACATAAAAAGTCCTAAAATAGATCTTAGGTATAACTTCGATCAACTTGCTTCACCATATCATCCTGTGGCTAATTGGGATCTATACCCACCCACCTTGAAGAAAAAAAGATAGGAAAGGATGGCTGATACAAAAGCAAAGGTCTCTACACCCCCAAATATGGTGCAAGTCCCCAAGGACCATTGTTCAGGTTGAGCATCCCATTATATACTATTGGCCTAACTGCCCACAACAATAGCTTGGGCATGACTCTGCAATCTGATATAATCCAATTCATTTGATAACACTATTTCTACATTCAAGTCTCTGAATGCACCACAAATTCGTATAAGATGTAGGCCTATCTACCTTTTTTTATGTGTATAATATTTATAATGTTTTCCTTTTCTCAGCAACAAGATGTTATAATTATCCATCAAATAAAAGATGCACCACAGATCCCTGGAATTAGAATGTCAATTAACACCCTTTAAAAAATTCAGCTTATAGCCTTATACTTAGGGTGCCCATTGGTTTGGCCAACATGATTGACTTGGTATCAACTCAACCATGTGCCCAGCTTGTATTAAACTTTTCCCATGTTTCTGGAACTGTCTTGTGCCTTTTGACTTCTTAATTATTTTTTGGATCTTTGTTTATGCCAAATGGTAAAATCTGTTAGACTTGAAATCTTGACTGGAACTGAATTGAATACCAAGAAGGTTGTCATGTGTGGCTGTTATAAACTGCCCGGGAAGCTTAGGCTTGGCATAATGGTTGTTTTGCCACCACCTTCCACATATAATGTATGTTAATTGAAAAATACATTATGATAATGATAAAGCACTGCCAACAGAGGATTAAAAGAACAGGATCTGTTCAACTATCAACTTATATATTTGGGTCTTCATTACCTTCTCTTCCTACTTTACCTTGATTATTTCGGTTTATATGAGGTTTGAAAACTACATTATTGTAATTTTTTTTTTCTGGTTTCTTTCTTTTACACTATGTTTGAGTTACTATAACATTAAAATGTCAAAGAGATCACGCAGCCTTTTTACAAACAATCCTTCATCCGCTGGTTAGTACCCCCTTCCTAAAGACACTCGTTTCTCCCAAAATACTGCTTACCACAAGAATAAGAATCTCCAAATATCCTTCATGTCTGTTGCAAGTTACTTTTTGTAAGAGCCTCTCGTTCTTTTGTATTACCCAACAGAAACATTTAATATTTTACAATATACATAACTTATGTGAGGCCTTCTTGCAGAGTATTTGGCTCTAGATTTTTTTTATAGATTTAGAAGAGCCCCAATGATAATAATTACTTCTCCCACTAAAAACCCCTCTGCAAGTATCTCTATAATCTTTACCAAAAAGAAAATATAAGATACGTACATTTATGTTTCCTCAATATGTTCAAAGACACTTTGTATTGATCTCCCTCTTACATTGTTCCACAATCAGATATCTAGAGTTCAAACTCTATGTTGTCTTTCAAGTATGGGATTTAACTTCAGATCTAGGGTATGATTCTCCTAGATGTTGCTAACTCAATAAACTGGTGTGACATAAGCATGAAAATCCTGAAATACTTTCCTACCATACACGTGGATTTAATTGCAGTATGATTGTATGATGATTTAATTTTGTGTAATTCATTGTGATGCAATGTTCTTCTTGATGTAGTGAACGTCTCTTACCATTACAGACGGCTAGCTGTTAGTTTGTGGAAGTAGTAATGAAAAGATTCTGTAAACTCAGAAATTCTATGTGTTTGTTGTGTATTTCATCAATCTGAAGGAACATATTTATATACAAAATAATAACAAGTATCTTTCCAATGATCAATCTCTAGGCTTATCTTTAGGGTAGATATCACTGTCTTATGATCCATTAGATCCAAACTCTAAGCTTATCTTTAGGCTAGGGATCTCTGTCCTATGATTTATTAGATTCAATCTCTAGGTTTATCTTTGGGCTAGAGATCTCTGTCAGTTACAATCTTTTGGATTATAGAGAATATACAAGGTGTAGAGATATTGTACATTTATAGGACATAGATTGTAAGAGATTCTCTCCCCCGGCTTCCTATTGCTGATTTTCAAGGTGGTTTCAAACTAAAGATTTGATAATTTGGGTATTATTTGTGAAAGCATAAGATTTTAATTTTGAGTTGTAAGCATTTTCTATGTTTATGACTATCAAATAAGCTTTTGGGTATGCATTTTCAGAACTTTTATCCAAAACCTATTATTAATGACCTTCCCTTGATATATAGAAATCTTCAGTTCCGCTACACATGTGCTGTGAAACATGTTCTGCATTGTTTAGGATGGTAGCTTATTCAAATCTTGCAGGAAATTAAGAGGTCATGAGTTCGACTCTCTTTGGATTTATCCAAAAAAAAAAAAATAATAATGATAATAAGAACTTGCAGGTGGCCAAGTGAAAGTCTACTGCTGATGCTCCCAACTGAATGGCTGTGCCTATCTTTTAATCTTAACTACTGTCTGCCGAACAGATTGCACTGAGCTCAAAGCTACAAATACATTTAAACTGTGTCTGTTTTTGACCTTTATATGTGTCTGTTTTCAAATTGATATTTGACTTCCACCTTTATTTTTAGTTCCAGATGATTCTATATGATATTATCTATTTTTTTAATAATAAAATGTTGGGTGAATGATTTTGTGCCAAGTGGCTCGAGAGTTATCGAGCAGAAAGTTGCTACGTTGGAAGCATGATCACTTCTCTGCTCAGAAGTTTCTAGGGATTTAAGAGTCTTGTGGTCCTTCGCAACTAACTGAAGGGAAATCAGGAGAAGGTGCTGTAAGTCTTACTCTTTACTTTAAGACAGAAAAAAAGAAAGAAAGAAAATCATCATTTGATTTGCCTCTCCTTTCTTGGCTGCTTGATATTTAGTTTATTGTATGATATTTTTGACACTCCCATTATCCCATATGTGCGCCCGTAGTGGTTTTTATTTTGTTTTGACTTGTGCATCTATGTTAGTATCCCGTGTGATATACTAAAAATCTAATAAACATGGAATAGATATAGTCTGAGAAACATTTTTGATAGCTATTGATAATGACATACGTTGGTGTCCGGTTCAGTGGATTGGGTATGTGTCCATTGTTTGGACTTCGATGCCACACAAACAATGAAATGGTTAGGTTATGCAAGCTACGATTAAAAGTAAAAACCTGGATGTGTGCAGAGTTTCCAGTTAATTATGTTTGTATATCCTTTTAATCATTGGACACTGTTAATTATTGAATCATTCCAGTAACAATGCTGTTATTGTATCTGTTCTTTCTTCTCACTTTGTTTCCTTAGTGGTTTTTTCTTTTATTTATTATTATGCAAGTCTCCCTAATTGTTGATTGCTGTGTCAATTTATGGTTTTTTTTTATAGGGAAAAAATAATTTCAGATGCATAATCATTTTGTACTAGTTTCTAAAGTTGAAATTTATGCAGGGCAAGTGTATGAAGCTTGGTGATGGGAAAATGGTGGATGGATGGATAGATGGATGGAAGCTCTTTCCTGCTTAAGGCAAAAAAAAAAAAAAAAAGACAGCATTAGTATGTGGTGCTGAATTATTCTATTCAGCACGCAGTCACGTAAATACTTGTGATTTTTAATGCATATGCATTGACACAATGTGTTTTGGTGAGGTACAGAATCTCACCGCGGACGATTTCAATTCGTTTTTCTTCAATATTTTTCATCGGGATTTTAATTTTAACTTTAATTCCATTGAACCATCATATGCACCCCGTATGTGTTCTCCAAGGAATTGCGCTTGAACCCTGGTATTTACCTCTCGGCCGTTGGTGTTTGATTTGTTTCCGAGATGTTCTACATTTGTTTTAGGCTTTCAGCCTTGATTGGTTGGGAATCTTAAGATCATACATGTTTGGATGAGTAGTCATTACTGCTGCAAGATGACGCTTTATTTCTAGACAACCTGAGATGGAGTCATCATTTCTCTCGCTGTGTGTGGACTGTGGACCACGTCAAAATTTAGAAACTAGGGTACCCAATAAAAGTGAGGTTGGAAACTTGGAAATGGTTGGTGTTTAGGGGATTAGCTTAGGCCAAAGTGTCGAGGGAGTTTCTTTTATTTATTTATTTGTTTTTTTTTTTGTTGTAAAATCAGATCTCAATCCGGATTAGCCCAGGATAATCCCAAGTCTAGGATTGGGGAGGAGGCAAATCCACCTCGATCCGGGTTTATTTGACATCCAATCGGATCCATCATTGATTCTGGCTTGAACCTTCCTTCTGGGGCAAATCAACCTTGGTATGAGTCCCTCCCCTTTCTGGGTGAAATCTCCCCTTTCATTGGTCGGGTTAGCAAAAGTACTCTCTTAATGTCGAAGTCTCGTCCAGATTAGAAACTTGCATTAGGCTGCCAAAAAAGTCCCCTTTCAACCTTGTGATAAAAGCGCCCATTTTTATTTTTATCAATTTTGAGGCATCATTAATATCTTTTAGTCAATTCATATGCCTAATGAACAAAAATATTGTTCGAAGGGTATTTAATATGATTTTTTTGCCCTTTTTTTTTGGGATTGGAATCTTTTATGAGGGGCTTTTAATATTTTTTTTCCCCCCACAGTAAGTGGACGTGCTGATGTTGTCCGTATCAACTCTATCTCTATGTTAGATGAGTTTAAAACCAATCTCACTATCCTGGAGATAATATATATGAAGTTTTAACATTATTTTAAATTTGCAATAGTGGAAGTCTCAGCATAATTGATCATACAATAGAGATAAGACTCTAAACGTGACACATGGCTCCTCTTGGCTCAAGAGCTACCATCAAGGAAAATGTGTCCCTTGAGAATATCATTTTATTGTTAGGATCACTTCATAAATATTAGTGTTACCAAGACAGAAACATAAATATTACACTATTATATAAATATACAAAAAAAAAAAAAATACTACTTCCAAGGCCCTTGGAGAGACACATTTTTTCACATCCACCATTTTGATCCATGGCTGGTAACTTATCTTGATTAGCCATATGTCAAATTTGAAACTTCAAACTCATTTCAACCTTATAATCTATCAACCATTGAATTTTTCTCTGGTGGGCTGGAAGGGTTACCTGAATAGGGAAGCCCACATCAAGCCCCAATTGACTTTGGGTTTGAGTTTAACCAGCCAGCAGCTCAGTTTTTTTGGCCAGAGTTGGGCTCATCAGGTTGCTAGGCAGGCTTGTACTGGGCCGGGTCTTCTTGTTTGGGAGGCTCCACCCAATTGGCTTCTAACTCTTTGTAAGTTGTAGTTTCAGATGAATGCAAAATAGTTCTGTATTTTATCCAAAAAAAAAAAAAAAAAAATCACATCAAGCTTTAAGACAAAAACATTGTCATTTCAGTGTTTCCTTGGAGTTGATATAAGATGCTCAGAGTAGACCACACTTTCGGTTTTCTTTTTAAAATTCTTGGCGTTTTTGGTTTTCCTGGTGATGGAATTACCGAAAGTGGGTAGCTATTGCATTTTGTTCTTTGTTCTCTAAGTATGCCCCTTAACTCTGTACTACTAGTTTATTTTTTATATATTTCTTTTTTATTCTTAAGGGTATAGTTGTCAAGGTGTCAACGTGACCTAAGACGTTGAAGGAGCGTTTGGGTGCCTGGCCATCAATAAGGATTCTACTTATTACTATTTGTATACTTATATCATACACAAAAAATAAACCTAGACAAGGCAATAAGATATCAACATGACTATTAACACTGGCATCCAATGGATATTATATGCAAGACAACGAGGTCAAAGACTAAAAGTTTGAAAAAACCATAAAAAGAATGTTGGGATTCTCTAGTTCAAAATTTTCGACTTGAGTTTAGTTTTTCTGAAGTCTTCAAAATCGATTTTCTCATCTCATTTCGGCTTATATAGTCCATTGATCCTATGTATGTGTACCATGACTTGGATAAGCAATCGAATAAATATACTATAATAAAATATTTAAAAAAATAATATAAAAAACTGACTCAGGTAATAAGTGACCAAGGCACCCTAGGCAACATCTAGACAGTCAAGGCATTGTCACTTACGCAATGCCTTAACAACTATGCTTAGGGCAAAAACTCTATCACTTTGATATGTGTAGGACATATCATACTACTCACGATCATGTATAGGAAACATCATATTACTCACCACTGTCATACATGGTTACATCATATGCATGTGCATATGCTTGGGTTTTCTTGGGCTAGGTCTCGGACCCATTTTGGGTTGGCATTAGGTTGACCCAACTCATCATGACCTCAGGATATTTTTTCAGCGCAAGCCCAACCTGAGGTTCTTTGATGTTGGGCTTGAATGGGTTCAGATAAATCAGCTCAAATGCACATCCCTAGTTACCACTGATAGAGGAGAGGATATGGAGATGCCAGCAATCAAATTTGCCGACATGGCAGTTATGAGGTCTTGCAAGGATCCATTAGTAGTATGCGAAGACAACAGTGGCTAAACTGTATTTCTATACATATTCTCAAGATATGACTTTTATCTAGTTGGGCTATCCTTAGTGGGCCCCTGATCCAGTGCAATCATAATGACTTTTAATCTGGATGAAAAGTGGGTTTTGGGCCAGGACTGGCTCTGTTCCTTAGTATTACTGGTCGGCTCTGGGCCTACTTCAGAACAACCCAAACCTGGCTGGTTTACACCCCTTCAGGGAGAACGAAATGGTCACTGAAATAGGAAGTCATGAACTATTCCATGACTGGAAGGGGAGGCTTTGTTGTAATCTCTTTATCCTAATCCTCTGGATACAACATGATTTGGAGTTATCTCATTGCTTTCTAGTGCTTTATCCCCCACCCAAAAAAATAAAAGTGGAGGTTTCGTCAGTGACCAATCCAAACCTGGCTGGTTTACACCATAGTCACTGAAATAGGAAGTCATGAACCATTCCATGATTGGCATGACTGAAATACATAATCTAAAAGGGGAGGCTTTGTTGTAATCTCTTTAACCTAATCCTCTGGATACAACATGATGTGGAGTTATCTCATTGCTTTCTAGTGCTTTATCCCCCACCCAAAATAATAAAAGTGGAGGTTTCGTCAGTGACCTCTGGCATTTTTTATTTAGACCTTTGTAAGCCAACATTATTGACTTAGAACAGTTTTCTTTAAGATAGCTGGATTTGTGATTTTCACACTAAACAAGCAAAGAACTAGCATTGAATTTGTGCTCTGGTTCTGTCTCTTGTGGACTGTGAACTAGAACTGAATCTGTCAAAATCCATGAATCATGACCAAAACATTGATCACTTTGGACATTAGTTGAGTTAGTTTTGGACTTTAGGAATCATTTTCATCTTTCTTTTCTAATTAAAAAAAAGCTTTGAAACTAGGGGAAGAACAGAATCAGGGATGGAGGTTAACTGGGATTTTGTCATATATCAAGGCCTTATTGGGTTGAATAAGATGATATTAACTCCATTTTTTGACTTAAGAAATGGACAAAGAAGAGAGCTTTCCCTCTTGTTCTTGTAGAAGGAAAGTGAGCATCTAATGTCCCAATGTTCAAAATGCAAAAAAGACAAAAGTTAAAGGTTTTGCTGAGTAGGATCCGCTTGCTATTAATCAAACAGATCTTAATCAGTATGTTTCATAACGAGCAAGACCTTTCTGTTTGGTTGTTCATTAACAATGATGAACAAGTGTTTGCAATGGTCCAGGAAGGAGGAGGCTTAATATCCATTATATAAGGTTCAGACGACAGTGGCCCACTGTTGGATAGCCTTGGCCAATAATCAGAACTTCAGAGTATGAATGGGGGATCCAGCCAACAAATGATATGATTTATTAGAGTTTGTTGGATGCTTTGGTTATCAATTATTGATGAATGTGGTCCTAACCCCAAACCAAAAGGTTAAGAAATTATTGATGACTTTGGGTTGTGGCTTGTGACTCATTTAAAGCATGTTTCCTACTTTAATTCCAGATATCCGTACTATGACCCCCCCCAAAAAAAAAAAAAAAAAAAAAAAACTCTTCATTCTTTCTTCTCCAAATCTTCTTTCCCCCCTTAGGATCCCTGAAAAGAATTGGGAAGGTTATAGAGGAGAATCAAATTCTCTGAGCTGAGCTAGTGTGAACTAGAAAATTATGTAGGAGAAAACTAAGTTGATTGTAGAAGATGGCTATTGAAAAGCTTAGTGTTCCTACAGATGATTTTCTAAAGTGGCTTGAAAAGCACAAAGAACATCCTGATCACGAGATGGATTACATGAAGGCTTCAAATTAGAATTGGTGATTCTGGAACCCCATTTTTTTTTTTTTTTTCTTGCAATATATTGATGACCATGATATGGTTTATTGAAACAGAAGTAATAAAAGGAAGCACAGGTTGTACTTGTCATAGTTCATGTGAGAAAAGCTACAGTTCACTAATGTTTGTTTTTGGTTTGTTACAGAAATAATTCTAGGCAGTCATTCATTTTGAGAAAATTACATTTAGGATTACAGATGGAATTATATTGATGCACGCAGTGCAGGGTAGACTAGTGATACAGATTTAAGGTATTACAAACCTAAAATAAAAGCTTTAAGGGTTTTCAGTAGTTGCCAGGGAAGATTCTATTTGAAGAGCTTCCCAAATCACTAAAAAGGAGTGGGAATAAGTAACCACTACTTCTCCCCAAAATCATGATTATGTTATACCACTGAGGAAGCATTATTAGGCCCATGTTGCTTCCTTTTTCAAAAGGCATATATTATTAATACAAAATCCATGAGAAAGCTTATAAAATTATGAACTTTTTCAATCTCTATTTTTATCCTAAAAATTCACTTGTCATAAGTTCTTTCATGGGAGTAGGACCATTCCATCCTCCCATTGGTCCATACCCAGCTAGAAAAACTTTTGCCCTTCACATAACATGGGCAGATGAGTTATGTGAAGATGAATATAATAGTAAAACCACATATACAAAATCAAGATTAAGTGAAGGGTAAGACACTGGTGTGAGTGTACTGAGGGTGGGTATCAAGGATGTGGATCCAACACACAAAGAAGGTCCATTACAAGCTAAAACAATCATCATTTCTATATTATAATTAGCAATATCATCAGCAGCACGTAGAAGCAGTTAGACAACAAATCAAGATAAATAAAATATTAAAATAATAATAAATTATTGTGATTTTTACAACCATGCATTAACTAATAGCTTCTTCTGTTGTTCACTTTATCAAGTCATCAGTGCCAAAGAAAGCCCTTAATATGTAATGTTGAAAACTTTCATGTGACTTGACAACGCACCTATGTCACCTTTGTCACCCCCTTTTTTGAAAGGGGAATTGTGTCTGGGGCAAGTGGATAAGAAATAGGGACTATGTTTTAACTACAGAAACGGGTTCCCTTATCTTTAGTTGGGGGATCGTCTCCTCTGCAAGTCAATACAGAGTGGGGACTAAGCTCCGGCAAATTCAGTCAAGTTGGTAAGGGAATCGCAGGCTCGCAGCAGTTGGTCAAAAGTGGGGACGGGTTTTGTTCTCCACTAGGGATTAACAACAGTAGCTGAAGAATCATTAAGTCCCGTTGGTTTGTTGGGGAATGTGAGGTGGGTAATTTAAGGGGATTCGGACCCTCTCCAGCCACCCAGCCTGCCTACCACTTTTGAATCACACTCTCACCTAGGAGAGAGAGAGAGAGAGAGAGAGAGAGCGCCAATGGTGGTGGACGACTGGAGATGATCTTTTTTCAAATTTAGGAGATGAATATCATATGCAATCTAGTGAAATAACAAAGTAACAAAATAAAGTAAAGTAAAATAAAGGGAAAATTACACTCATGTCCTTTGAACTTAGGTCTAATTACATATACCTCTCCTTGTGGTTTAGAAATTACACTAAATTCCATTCAACAGACAGTGTTAACGTTAGACAATAAAATGACTCATTTACTCTTCCCATATAAAATGAATCATTTCATTTCATTGAACTCCTGCAATAACAATTGGCTCCTCCAAAAACGACTCCAGTTGCTCTCCCCTTTCAACTCCAATGTTGAAAGTTGCAAGTCGGGACAA
This sequence comes from Protea cynaroides, assembly GCA_028583415.1. NCBI lineage: Eukaryota > Viridiplantae > Streptophyta > Magnoliopsida > Proteales > Proteaceae > Protea > Protea cynaroides. The sequence continues at coordinate 76,873,760 of CM053265.1, read as the reverse complement.
TGAGTAGGAGAGAAGAAATTTGCAAAGATGGATCATAGCAAGAAAAGAAATCGTGAAGAAGTAAAAGGAGATAAGGGGGTGTGAGTGTAACCCTACTTTCTATTTGAAAAGAGAAAAATTGAAACTTTACTACCACTTAAGCCTAATTTAGCCATTTAGGTTAATAAGGCCAAGTGACGTCAATCTATCTACCCCAAAAAAATAAAAGGCCAAGTGACGTCAGCAACTAACGTCCCATAATAACAAAGTGGAATTGAGTGTAATCTCATTATTCAAATAAAAAAAATTCATGTACTTTCTAAACCACAAGGTGGGAGGCTTGTAGTTTTTTTTTTGGTAATAGTGGGAGGTGAGTAATTAGACCTAAGTACAGCGGAGGTGAGTATAATTCACCCTAAAATAAAAGAAAAGAGATGATATTTTCTAGATTCAAATCCTCTCAAACCCTCATGTTGGCATGTTTGGTTGGGCTAGAAGAAAGTGAGGATTAGGGGTGTCAAATAAATCACCCTAAGAAAATCATTTTCCCTATCTTGCATGGTTACACCTTTCTGAGTTCTGACCATTTGTCTGTTTCACTCACAGTTCTCACCTCTCCCTTGCTTTGGTTCTCTCTTTACAACCTTCTCTCATGTTCGGTCTCTCTCTCTCTCTAGGTCTTCATCTTCATCGGAGGCAAAGATTATTAGGAAATAAATCGTCTCATGCCCCTCGTGCCAGCATGAGGAAATCCAATGATTGTAATTTACTGGATATACATATCGATGTATTCCTCATGCTTTCTCATGCCAACATGAGAGGATTTGAATCAGGTCTATTGGCATCAGTGGAGTCCAAGTCCAAGGGATAGGTTCCTTCTGTGCCTACATTTTGTACATTCAAACTTCTGACTCGTCTCTCATCTTCAATAACCCCTCTTACGGTGCTGGAGACGGTAGCTTCATCTTGCAGCTGGTGCCCCATCTCCACATTCAATCAATGCCTGAGGACGATGGATTTTCCGCTTTAGCTCTACAAAGATCAAAGAGAAGTGTAAGGTAGAAATATACCACGAAATCCACAAGTACAGCTGGATGCTAAAACCAAAAATCAGCGTAGACCAACGCAAGCCATCTTCTTCCGATCAAATTGTGATTTTTTCTCTTAGCTATTGAAGAATCAATCTGCAATTGAACTCGAACAACACGATAAACCCTTACCGTATTCAATTTATGAGATAACCCTAAGACGTGAAAAGAGGTGGTTTTAGAAGCGATTCAAAAGAGAGAAAGAAGAGAGAGAGAGAGAGAGAGTTGGAAAGAGAATATGGGTGGTGTAGGTCGCCATTCACTCTCTTCGAGTGTCTGCGTTTATGCAAGTTTCAGTCGTGTCTTCCTTGTTGCACATTGCTTCGCAAGTTGGATCTCATCGATGGGTGGAGACACGTTGTTATGAGGAAGAGGATGTGAGTGAGCAAAATCTGGAGATGGAGAAGCAAAGGGGGCAGAAAATCCAACGTTCCCTCGATTCTCCAGAGTTTCCAAGGTCCATGAGATAGACGGTGTTTCCATCGTCGGAGGGAGGGGTCGGAGCAAATATTATGAAAAAGATTATACTATTTTATCCCCATTAAAAACGCATGTTCATTAACACATGCGTAAAACAACCAAAAAATCATTTGGAGCAAAAATATCTCTTTCTGATTTTGGACCTTATTTTCATTTTTATTCTCTTTGCATCCTTCTCTCTCATGCTCACATGCTCAGACTCTCTCTCTCCACACCACAGGGGCTTCACCTTCATCAGAGGAGTCCAAGCACAAGGGACAGGGTTCCTTCCATGTCTACTTCTCTAGAAATATCAGTGGGTGTCATCCACTATATATATATATATATATATATATATCAATGTATTAGTACACACAGTGGATGACAGCCATTGGGCGAGGACATGATAAGTGGATGACAGCCATTGGACGAGGACATGATAAGTGGATGACAGTCCCTTGCTCGAGTACATTCAAAATTGGATTGACTGTCATGTGGACAACCCTTTTACATGTAAGGGGATGACAGCTGGACTTGGATCGACAGACATGATAAGATTGGATGGTCCCTTCTCTAAAAGGACCCTTCTACCAGTCACATTCAAGCTCTTTAAATTCAGTCCATCCGTCGTCAATGACCCCTGGCTTACGAGTGATCTTGGGGACGGCAGCTTCATCTTACCACTGGTCCCTGAAACTCCATCTCCACAGTTAATCTATGCCAGCGGACGGTGGAAATTCCACTTTCTCACCAGAGACTAATGGAAAGGCGCCTTTGATGATGATTTTGTCACATCAGACGAGCCGATCCTACCACCTCCACCGAAGCCGCAATCTGTAAGTCGTAGGTTACGCACAGTGGAGAAGGTAAGCTCCGCTCCTTAACTTGATTTCCTTATCCTTTTTTATTTGTCTTTCGTCGTTCGGTTCTCCCCATCTGAATTTCCTACAGTAATAGATCTCTCTCTCTCTCTCTCAAATCTGGGACGACTCCTCAAGCTGCTGAGAATGTGACCGTGCACCACCTCGATCTCCCCCTCGTTGTTCCACGTCCACAAATGTAATCATTGCAACTTTCCCTTCATTTCCCCACAAGAATCCTATCTAAATCGGTGAGACATTGAAGGAGATGGGGTCAGAGAAGACATTCCATCAACAATCACCCAAATAGGGAATTTAGCGTAAAACTGAAAAATCCCACCCCACTGCAACCAGACGGTACCCACCCCATTGCCAATACAAGGAGAAGACAGATAACTATTTCCCCATCACCATAACAGCCAGAGTTTTGGCTGAGGTTCATAACAGGGAGCCAAGCAAGCAAGCAAGCAAGCAGCAGTGGGAATTAGGAAACCGTATTCACATAAGCAAAAACATATATGTTAACTACAATATTCACATTTACAAGAAAATTTCATTTGAAGTTGGACTACACTTTTTTTTTTTTTAAAAGCTCTTACAACATCACGCTTAGATGGTTTGGAATGGAGTGCAAGTGTGTACTCTTACAAGCATATGCCCCGCAGCAAAAACAAAAAGCAGATGCATTTCTTTCGGTTCAAGAACACATGGGCAACACCACCTTTACAGCACATAGCACCAACCAGGGATTCTCTCAATTAGGCGGCAAAGATCTCAGTCGAGGCCCTAATGGAATGGAAAAGATGTTCTCATCTCTCTCTGGAAGATAGTTATTTCTGCCTCCCCTCATCACTTCCTCAAAGTATCTGGCTTACCCTGAAATTTCCATAACGAAATTTGTCTAAATTCTTGATCACTTTCAACTCAGAAGCAAAGACCCATCAAAGAAATAGATCAAAAGCTAAGAAAAAAACATAAAAACATAAAAACAAGATAAAATAGGCAAGTCTTCCAACTAAACAACGGCTTTCAGAACATTACATCCTTAGAGAATCTGTAGTTAGCTGAAAATTGGGATTCATTCTCTACACAGTTCATCAATAGAGGTAGAGGGATTAGATAATATTACCTCAACTTCCAATATCGTCAGAAGGAGTTCATCTCAAGACAGTAAGTTCGTCTTTTCACCAGCAGCTTCGCGGCCGTCCCATACGGCTCTTCAAAAGCAGCTGCAACCCAAGAGCAATCAGAGATGTCCTTCTTTGTCGTCGCTAGCTGCTCACTTGGCCGAATGGCAACCAGTGTCGCCCCCTTCAGCACAATCCCATTGGGCAACTCCAAGTGCGGAGCATACCAGAGCCTCATGTTAAGTGCAGGCACGAGAGTTCGTCTCGAAGCGGTAGACGCGGACAAGGGCTTCACCCTAAGCTCCTCCAATTGCTCTCTGTTCATACACAGCACACCTTGGCCATCAGCATCTGTAAGAACAAGGCTGTCAAGGGTGTGATGCTCAGCAATTATCGGCTGAAGCAGGTAATGCCTTGCAGAAGCCGCGATCAGAGAACTAATCGTCCAAACGACTCTCAATTTCAATCCTCCGTTGGTATAAAACGATTCGGGAATGTTCCCATTGTCATCTCCATTGCCACCGACGCACGAAGCATCACCACTGGCGCTGCCGGTCTCCGATTTGGCGGTACCAGGATAGAGAACAGAGGAAGCACCAAGGATCGCACAGTTATCAAGGGTCGATCCAAAATCGGCTCTCCATTTGAGTAAAACACCAGAATCGATCCCTAATTCTCCGCTTGGGAGCTCAATTCGGAGCCGGCGGATCTCATTGAAGTTCTTCAGAACCTGCGTGGGTGAGTGGTGGGTGACTCCACCAGCCTCCGTATCATCCTCTTCAGCTCCTCCAACAACACCACCGAACCCAGAAGACGACGATGTAGACGTTGACAAATTCTTCTTAGGTCCAAGGAATTGTCCGAGCGCTTGCAGAGGCTTCACAATTCCGCCGAACACAAAACGAACAAAGTTCGAAAACACGCCTCTGTTCTTATCAGCAGCAGACGCACCAGAAGAGGCATCGTCATCGGAGATGACGCAATCAACTCTCACCACAACGTTATCCACCTGAGGAACCAAGTCATGGAACCTACGAGAGACGAGACAGCAGCGACCCAAGGCTTTAACGTCACCGATCTTGTTGAAGACTATGAGTAACAGAGAATCTGGTACCCTATCGAAATGGTCGAACTCTGCTTCAGACTCTGGTTCCGTCTCCGGCTCTCGGTCGGGTTCTGGCCATATCCTACCCCTGAGATCAGGTCGGAGAGAAGACATGGAGAACGAGATGTGATCTGATCTGATCCGAGAAGAAAAGGGAAAGGGAGAGAATGAAACCCTAACAGCGAATAAGGGAAACCCTAAAGCTAAGGAAACGAAAAGGGTTTCTCTAGGAACGCTTGAAACCGTCCCAGATAAGCCATCATCGTTTCAACAGAGATAAAGAGAGAGAGAGAGAGAGAGAGAGAGAGGAGCTTATCAGAGAGAAGGAAGAGATGGAGCCACAGATTTGGCTTTTCTGGAGGGAGAGGGGGAGAGAGTGAAGGAGAGAGAGAGAAGGCGTGGTATTATTTTATTTTTGGGGAGAAATAATTTCGTCTCTCTGTCTGTCTCGCGTTGTTTGTCAGTTGCGATTATTATTTATTTTAAAATTAGTAGAGAGAGAAAGAATGAATATAGAGAAGCGTTGGGAGAAGGAAAGATGAGGGCATGTTTTAAGGCCAGATTTGTCCGATTCAGTTCAAGATTCGAACTCGGCTATTCGAGGGTATTATGGGAATTTCGTCTAGTCAAAGGACAAGAGAGAGGGGGTATAATGGGTATTGAGATTACACGGACAGTTTTAACTTTAAAGCCATTGTCGTCTAGTCAAAGGACAAGAGAGAGAGGGGGGGTATAATGGGCATTACACGGACAGTTTTAACTTTAAAGCTAATTAATATTCCTTTTTTAACAGGGAAGGGTGAAATCCACGCGTCTGTGCGGCTCATTAGTATTACTGTGGGTGTGGGATCCACTCCCACTCGTTGTGTTTTGCAGACTTCCCTCCCCTTCTCCGCTCTCCCCCTCGCACTCAGTAAAAAAATCTTCTCCCGCGCTCCAGGCCATCAGTTTAACATCTGATGGGCTGGAATACATCGAAATCTGATGAACTGGAATACATCGATGTGTTCTGATGTATTTCAGTCCATCAGATGTTAGGCTGGCAAGCTGACGCGTGGGAGAGGATTTCAGTCCCTCACCACGTGGGTTTGACAGCTTGGACTTCACATAGGGTTCCAATTCAAGGTTTGAGATGGTTTCCAATCCGTCCAGTGCAAATGGATGGATTGGATGTAAAAGACATGTATATCAATATATTGAGGGACGTGTCTTTTAAATCAAGTTCATTCATCTATGATTGGACGAATTAGGTAACTGGAGACGATCTTTTTCTCACAATTCAAGCAAATAACACTCGTCTAGGTAAAGGAGAGGATGCAAAGGGTTTGGATCCTCTCTTATCGTTCAATCGTGTCTGTCGTCGATCCTGTATTCAGTTGTTCGATGAACGATTGACCAATTTGATGATAGACAGGATATTTTTCCAGATGGATAATGCCCAAACGTGGGATCCGTTACCCACGAGAAACTTTGGTAGTGATTTGTTTCGGGAGAGACCAATCAGATTAAATGATTAGGCATTTACTAAAGATAGAGTTGAGATCACCATTATGTATTTGTATCTTCTTTAGAATCTTATGATTGGGGATGTAATGTGGAACTTATCTTGGGAGTATAGGATCCATTAGAATAGTCAGTGATGGAATCCAAGAAAAACATAAAGGTTAAATATTCTCAAAGAAAAAAATGTTGACATATTTTAAATCATGGTTATGGATAGTGGGTATTTTTTTTATTTTCCAATACACCCTTATGATAATTCAGATTTTTGACCCTGTTTTTTTCGTTATTTTCTTCCACTGGAAAAATAAATGATTACAAGGATTTGTAAATTTGCCACCCTATCTTTGCAAGGAGAACCTCATTTTGCAGTAATAGATCATGAAGTCTCGGTCCATCCTTTTAACTTTTTTTTTTTTTTTTTTTTTTTTTTTTTTTGATAAATAAAGATTTTATTCAATTGAAACAGGAGAGAAACCAAGGCCTCATTGATACATAGTCCAATGAATTTTCTTCTTGATGGGTATGAAAACTATCAGTTTGTCACAGGCCACCACATGGCAGTATCTGTAAGAGAAGTCAGTTGAACAATTGTGGGCTCCAATTGTCAGCTCCCCGTATTCCAGAGGGGACAACTCCAATGCTTTGCGTATTCCATAGAAGGCAAGAATCCAGTTTTACCATATTAAATTTGATAGATTTATTATGTTGAGCTTGGAAGATCTTATCTTGTAGAGTTCGACAAGATCTTGAAGGCAAGAATCCAGTCTTGAAGATCTTGTAGATTTATTATGTTGAGCTTGGAAGATCTTATCTTGTAGAGTTCGACGAATCTTGCCTCAAATAGACAATTGAATCTTACCATGACTGATGCAATCTGATATGAGACGAATTCAAAAAAAAAAAAAAAAAAAAAAAAAAAAAAAAAAAAAAAAAAAAAAAAAAAAAAAAAAAAAAAAAAAAAAAAAAAAAAAAAAAAAAAAAAAAAAAAAAAAAATAAAAAATTTTTTTTTTAAAAAAAAAAAAAAAAAAAAAAAAAAAAAAGGGGAAGGGGGAGGGAAAAAAAAAAAAAAAAAAAAAAAAAAAAAAAAAAAAAAAAAAAAAAAAAAAAAAAAAAAAAAAAAAAAAAAAAAAAAAAAAAAAAAAAAAAAAAAAAAAAAAAAAAAAAAAAAAAAAGGAAAAAAAAAAAAAAGAAGAAAAAAAAAAAAGAAAAAAAAAAAGAAAAGAAAAAAAAAAAAAAAAAAAAAAAAAAAAAAAAAAAAAAAAAAAAACATGGAGACATGAAAAGTGAAGTGAATTCTACATTGTAAAATATAATTAACCATTTATCTAATAAACAAAAAAGTAAATAATCCTTATTACATCATTTATAAATCCAAGTGGAAACAAAATAAAATAAACTAAACCAAGAACATCTTAGAGGTACACGCAGTAAGGGCACTCGCATGATTCGTCATGCTCGTCCTCCCCTGCTTGCACATCCAAAGCAGTAACAGTTCCATACGGTGGAGTAGCAATGAAATCATCTACAGTATAACCTGTATCAACATCTAAAAATTGTGTACGTACAAGGATAAGCTCACAACTTAGCTTAGTAAGATAATTTGACAATGCAACAAACAATATGCATGAGTAACATTCACATTTGGTCTGGTATACTTGCACAGTACTATGGTAAGATTTGGCGGCCATTGCACCTCCATGCATGAGAGTGTGAGCATGCCAAACGGATCACACACTACTGTCGTCCGACATCACTTACTCCGATATAGAGATAAAGATAGAGTCTGGTGGGCAGACTGTGCCTCCATCCCACGTCTTCCCCCTGATACCCTACATCGTATCAATACCAACACCCCTATTGGCAAGGGCTTGTAAGTGGGTTCGTCACTAACCAATCCTATATGTCATCACAGTAGGCTCTATCCCAACACAGCTCCTTACAGCATAGAGATAGGGTTTGAGTTTGGTGGTCAGGTCGGAGACCACAATATCACGTCCTCCCCCTGATACCCTACCCATACCAAGCATGCTAAGATAGTAGCGATACGAAAATGTGCCAATGTGAGGAATGATCCAAGATTCTAAGCCTTTTTTATTCTACACACCAACGAAAACAATCACATGCCTCATACACAATCTTAACATACCAAGTATGCATGAACCATATAATAACTGAAATTAAAATGACATGTGAATATGCATAAGCAACACTCCATAGAACAAGGTACTTATTAGCAACGTTTTACTGTTATTAGTTAATTAGGGTTTGGGCTCGATTCTTTTACCTGACACTTGATTGCTAGCTTGCTCTGTGTCACAAAGTCTAATTTGACTGTCAAAAGGTCCTACATGACAATAGGGTTTGATTAAAATTAGTTCCATAGGGTTTACGTTGGTCGAAAACCAATTGGGATCGAAAAACACCCCTCTTGACACATACCGGTTGCATATACAGATTGCAGCACTGTGAAAAATGGTGTGACCGGTATAGTCGATTGAACACCTCTAGAAGTCTTCTCGAGAGATACCGGTTGCACATACCTGTCTATGGTACCGGTCTCATATAGGTGCCACCGGTATGTCAACTGGACAGACTCCGTAAGTCTACCAATTTGACATTCTTTTACGTCGACTTTTAACTTGACTTCCTCCTATGCATTCTAGGCCTGAGCAACGTATTAAGGTTTGTTTTATCTTCCATTCAAGTGTTACATTCTAATGAATTTTTAGTCTAAAATTCAAATCTGGGGTTTATCAACCGAATTAGGGTTTAATGGCGAATTAGGGTTTAACGAAAAATTTAAGGGTTTTTTTTATCAATATCTAGCCTTGCATGGTATTGATCAATCATCAACAACAACCTAACTAGGGAGAGGTACATGCACTTACCGTTGACTTGCGAACTACGATATTCTTCTTCCAACTGAATCTCTTCTGCAACTTTCCTTGGCTCATTTCTCCTCTTCAGATCTCTTTATCCTCTCTAGGATTTGTGGGAATCAACAAAGAGGGTTTAAGAAGGTTTATGAGTCATTAAATAGACTAGATTAGGTTTTAAGAAGGTTTCCTACATTAGGAAAATCTCTAGGATTGAGATTTGGCAAGCAAGACCTGTAGAGGTCCGTTTCCAAATCTAACTAGTTTGCCTGCGCAAACATACTAGTCGACCGGTATGATAGACCAGTATGTAAGACCTATATAAAGATTATTGCCTTTGTTTGTCCATTTTCATATCTGATTGTCATCCGCTCATCCCGTCTGGTCCGATTATGATTGGAAGACCTGTTATGACATGAAATAGAGGCTTAGATCAGGTTCGTGGATTGCGGGTTTTATAACTCCTTCACCCTTAAAAGAAATTTTATCCCCGAAATTTACATTTAGGTCTCACAATAACTGACTTGTAAGATGGTCCGAAATGGTTAACCCGAGATCGTAAGGGATAACTTTGTATTAACTGCTTTGTCGAGGTGGTATTCTAACTGCTGGCCTTGGGACAATGCTATGTTCGTGCCTCATCTAGATCAAAAATTGTAGTGGACACATACCCTGGACACATACCCTTCTTTAATTGGTTGTTTTATTATTTCCCTATCAATTATATTTTTCATTGTTCTTTATAACCAAGCAAATTCATCACTCCTATAATATTCAACAATTCATAATTTGATAGGAAAATTACATCTAATATCTCTCTCATTAAATAAAGATGATAGGGTTTTCCAAAAACACGAATTTGGGGGAATCTCTCACAACACAGCAATGGGAGTGCCAGAAATGATATAATTAATAGAAGCTCACCTAGTCAAAGAGAAGAGACAGAAAATACAATAATATGAGAAATTGTGAGTATTTTTTCCTCAAATAAATAATAGACAAAGACTTTGAAAAGGTTCGAAATAATCTCCTTCCTAGTATTTTAATACATTATCTCACCCTTAAATATCTCTCATTTTAATTTCCATAAAAATATACCTGTTATCTATTCTTTAAATAACAAATCGATGACCATAGGTTAGCTAAAGTGTCAAATAGATTGGATCAAAGAAATAAATATTTTTTTACCTAATCTAATCATATAAACAAATAAATAAATAATAATAAAACTGTCTTATTTGAATAACATTTTGAGATCCATTTGAACGATTTTTTTTTTGGTATTATTTTCAATAAAATATCCCAAATTCATGCACCAAGTGGATTATTTTTTATTGCTTCAAATTTAAATGATTCTTAACGAGTTATATTAATAAATAAGTTAGCCTTACTTGAATAACAGTTTGAAATATTATCTTCATTTGAGATTTTTTTTTTTTCGATTTTTTTTCAACAAAATCTTCTCATTTCCCCTCATGATTTTTTTTTTTTTTGAAATAAAAATTACCAATTATCAATAAACATTTAACCTAAATTTATGAAACCTTCCTTCTAGGATTTGCAAAGCCCCACCAAATAGTTTAAATCCAATCAAGTGCTACCAATGACTTTGTGATAGCATAAAGTGGTTTAAGGAATAACTATTAGGACCCCAATAACTTGCCACACTTTATAGAAACATTCAAAACCTAGATATATAGAGTCTTACTCCTGCCCTTAAGAATTACTCACATTAAATGAACATGAGCCACTATTTTTTTCCATGTGGTTATAGTTATGATAAATTATTATTGTCATAAATAATAAAAGTTTGTTATTTTTTTCAAACATTAAAAACAATTATTTTGTCATATGGATAGATGATAAATTTATACAACCTTTGGATAGATAGGATATAGTCTAGATTAATCATGTCTCAATTTTTAACAGAGTTTAAATTCAACCAAATATTTTACTAAAAAATAATTCAATCAAATACTATTTTATATTGGCATGAATCTTGTGTATGTCCATACATGCGTGTCACATTATTGTGCATTCTTTCAACCCTTAAGCGGAACAGTTGGTTTAGATTAAAAAATTAAAAAAAATTAATTGATCATATTTTTGTTGTGATTTTTGAAACATTGCATTCCGTTATCACATGGATAATGAAGAAGGGGAAGAAAGAATTTATAGTTGATCTCAAATATCTGTAAAATTAAATGTGAGAGAAAGAGATGGTAACATGTTATTATCTATTAATGGGTTCTTTCCAGGGTTCAAGTGCATACTGTGGAACATGGAACCAGCCCCCATTAATTCGGTTCGGATCAGAGTTGGTTTGGAGTCGATTGTGTATTCTGTGAATTTTGCCTTGCCGTATAAGGATCAACCCTTAGAACCCGGTTGATTAGGACCAATCCGCCGATATCCGATCTCTCAATCATTGGTTCTTTCATGTGCATTAGAATTGCGATTTCGTTAAAGTGTCATTTTCTTAACAGTTAATTAAGTGTTAAGAAACTTAAAACTAGAAACAAACTGCATTAATGAAGAAGAAATTGAACGTGAGATTGTGAGATTATGAGATTGTGACATGCCATTAATTTGAAAAGAACAAATAAAAGAAAGCCCATGTGCTAAATTCTTTCATTGCGAGAAAAAATTATTTCCTTGGTTTTGGTGAGATCTCATTCATGTGGTCTTTCCTCTCTATTTAAATTTTTGAAACCAGCCCCCTTGCGAAAAGACATAAATGCTCCTATTTTGATATTTTGATAATCATTAGATTTTATTTTAAGGGTTACTCTAATCTTTTGATTGGAGGAAAGCTCCCCTTTTCCTATTGAGGGGGAAAAAAATATTTAGGGTGTGCAATACCATTTCTGTCTCTTTTATTGGATGAATGGTTGATATCGAGTGCAGCCATATACATATATAGTCGTGCACAAAAAATCGGATCTAAATATGTAGTTTTCAAGAAAAGTAATGCTGTAAGAGACCCAAGTCCCTTAAAATATTTACTAATGCATATTTTTTTAGTTTTTTTTTTGTTTTTTTTCTTAAAGCCTTGATTGAAGTAGTTCTCATTACGAAGATACAACCTGAGTAAATCTCGGTAAAGCTCATCGGAGATAGATTTCCTTATTATTAGAGAAAGAGTAGTTTAAAGATTACACTTCTTCATCTGACAATTGAAAACACAACCGATGTACGAAAACTTTTCCCTTATTATTATGTTTCAGAACATTCATGGCTTAGGTGACCATTAAGGGCAGGTAACAGTTTGGATCTAACCTAAATCTTAATCAAAATCAAGCTAGCTAGAATGGGTTTGTAGTAGACCCAAGTTTTAAACTGGTCCAACCAATAGCTAAACTATGGATTAGTTTTTGGATATCTTTTAGATCTGATTCTGATTTTCATAAAAAAACTAACCTCAAAGTTTTGTGGGACTTATAAAGAGTGATTTATCATTTGTTCTCTGATCTTCAAACCTAACCTGTATCCATTGGACTTGAACATGCATCCATGTGTGTGGCCGTGGTTGCATGTACATGATTTTAATGAAGGAATGAGATTATTTGTATTGGTGTATGGGAAAGATGCATTTAGAAATAAACTGAACAGAAGGAAAAAAAAAAAACCTAATCAAGGGATGGGTAAGCATGAACACATTTAATATAGAATCATGGGTAGAATGAACACAAAATGGGAATTGATGTCTGATGACAGAAAGGTTTTTTAAATTTGCTATCAGAAATGGGATTAGCTAGGCTCTGTGAATCCTGCCTGATTTTGGCAAGTTTCGGATGCATCGGTGTCGATTAATCCTCTCAATCCGAACGTGACACTTAAAACAGTCAATGAGATTTCTCTTTTGAAATTTTTTTGGATTCAAATCTATGGGATGATCACAGTCTCAGAGGTCATATCCAATGGAATTAGAAGCTAATTAATATTGTTTAGTACCACAAAGAATGTGCAAGAGATCCTAGCTTACATGGGTGCCATCACATATCTTTCTGTAGATTAATTTCATATCAATACTAAATAATATCATCAGGTACTACCTTACATGAGCTAAGAATGCTCTAATTAGTTTATAGTTTTAATCCACCTAAAGATTGCAATATCTTCCTACATGATTTAATTAATTTTTTTAGCAGAATTTTGTCATCTTCATTCCATTTTTTAATTTAATATTGTATTAAAAATATTAAAAAAAAGATGTGATTCACAATACAATAATCAATACAACTAAGGACCTTACAAAGTTGTCTGTCTTAACACTGTCTCCTTTATAAACAACTGAAAATTCAAATCCTCTTATGAATTTCATTAACAAAATATATAAAAAAAGGGCAGAAGTTGTCTCTTGCAATTAAATTATGAGAGAACTGAGGCTTTTACATTATTTTGTCTGTATCATGTCTCCTTAGCCAAGAACTGGTTTTTAGAATATTAAGCCTAACCAAGTAAAAAAAATATGAGCTAGCTTTACTCTCTGTATAGACTAGTAGTATTATAACAGAGAAGACTCATAAGAGGGTTGTCTTTGGGAGAAACCCTTGTCATTTTAGTAGAACCCTGAGGTTTCCCCTCTTCTCATATATCCACCCAAATGCTCATGGCACTTGTACCCCCACCATTTAAGGAGGAGACCTCTGTGAAGTGCTATCAGTACGCATTTACGTGTTGGGAATAGGATGTCTTTTATTTCATCGCATGAATTTGTGTGCCATATCTGTGAAGGGTTCACTGTAAAGATATGGTGATGGTTTTCTCTGTAACATGACGAGAGATGTTAAGATGAGCATTGTTTTCCTATTATCCATTGATAATGAAACAGAACTCATTTCACCATGGGCATAGATAGAAAATCTTTATTGAATCATGTGATCTATCATTTCTCTCCATGTTGATTATTGACACATGAAATGGCCCCAAACATGTCAATTTTTTTTAAGGGAACGGTTTTCGTGAATATGTTGGTGACTTGATTGGTCCTTCCTCTAGTAGGAGCAATTTTGGGATTAACCCAATTTTACTTGGAGACAGATTTTATGATTTTGGGAAAATATCTGAAAATCCCCTCATGGAAACAAACACTAGTATAAGAAAAAAAAGGCTGTAAATCAAAGGAAACCAATAATTCGTATTAGTTATTACCTATTTATTTATATAATTATTCATTGGGCTGTAAGTCAAGATTTATTGTATGTAGATGAATAGAAGAGTATTTTAAGGTGCTAGTTGATGGTTATATATTAATTTTTTTAAATTCATCAATGACCAATAAGAGATTAAATGCTAACTAACAGAATCTTATTAGTTTTAGTTTTATTTTTGAGATCAATATCCCTATCAATCAGTTTTGGTCTTACCCAAAAGTATGCTATGACCTTGTTACAATCATATATCACGATGGAAGGCAATACAGCCAATACTACAAAATCTATTTTAATAATATTGTTTTTGGGTTGACTATTATACTAATGATAAAGTTATAAGATAATTAAGGACAAAGGGTTTCCACGCCAAAATCTCCCACGCTGCAGTCAATAAGGGGTTCCCATGGTTAGAGAGGAGAGAATGTCAACGCAGAATTCAAATGATTAAGATATAAAGGAATATGAGAAAAAGATTCCATGTTGACAGTATAGGGAGAACTCGTCTACTGTTGTGGTATCAATAGGAGGTGTTGTAGCCCCCGCTCAATCCGCGACAACTAGAACTCAACAGATCCAGCGATTTGAAATGAATGAGTGTAATATAAAGTTTTGATTCCGCAACACACCAAGGCAAACCCGATCCCAAATTTGAGAAACCGAAACCAAAACCAAAATTTGAGAATGCCAGCAACCATTTTCATCACTCAAGCTCTCCCTTCGCAAAAATTTTCACCATTCCCGGTTTCTTCTACCGTCCCCTACAGGTTCACAACTCCCCCAAGGTTTTAGTAGAAGAAAGGAAATCAAAAGGAAAGGGAAAAAGAAGATGAGGAGAGGAAGAGTGAGAGGTTTCAGAAAGGGTTTCTTCATTTGCTAAATCTGGTTTTCACGATTTCAATTTTCTTCCTTTGTAAAGCGCTTGAGCCAGAGAGACATTTCAGCAATTTTGATTTTCTTCCTTTGCTGAATCGTGAATCTAGTTTTCTCATAATTTTAATATAAGAAAAAAAAAATTAAAAAAGAAAGAGCAAGTTGAAGAGGAAGAATAGGAAGAAGGGTTAGAAGAACATGAAGAAGAGAGGATCGACGATTTGAGGATGAAGATGAAGAAATACTTCTTAGTAATGGGTTTTCACAATTTGAGGAAGAAGATGATAAAATGATTCTGTGTTTCCTCATGTCACACATCTTACTCTCTTTTCTTTTTTGCTATTAGATCTCTAAGAATCCACTTGTCGGTCATTCAAGAGAGGCTGCCCCGTCTCTTGTCGATATCGCAACAGGAGAGCAACAGGAGACGAGCCCGATCCAAGTAACATTGCATTAGATTGTTGACTGTTGAGCCACCAAAGTCCAAAATGTGATCACATTAAAATAGAGACTAAAGAATCTTACTGAAGACCCTTTCGATGTTGAGGTGTTTATCTTTCATGTAACATCCATAGGGGGTTTCAGTCCTACATCTACTCCTATACAATAATCCTATGCAGTTTTTAACTTTTTATAACTAAACCAGGTAGGCATAGAGGATCCATCCAACATATGGTTCAAATGAACTGATATTGATGAAGATAATTTAAACTTACTTGAACTTTTGTCTTGAGACCTAATCCCACTTCCCTAGCTTTGCCTTTTTAAAATTCAGCATAAATAATTGCAAAATTGATTGCAAGAATAGGTCTCAAAAGCTTTGAGAACACCACCTATTGGCACTCACTAATTTTCAATTTATAAATCTCTGCCAATACCATAATCCTACACAGGTTTACAATGGTAGACTGGCAAAGGAAAACAATCCACCCATTAAACTTATAGGAACTTTGTTTTCAGTAAAAAGAAAATCTTCTCAGATTTCAAGCTTCACCAGTTGAAGTTCAACATCAAGGCAGCAGAGTAGAGCCAGTTTGCCTTGAAGACCAGTTATTGTGCTTAACCAACCAACCAGTTCGACTGACTAATTAAGTAGGCCTCTGGCTAATTAAATTTACAGCCTAAGGAGAATTTAATTACCTAAAAAATGAAATATATATATATATATATACAAAAAAAAAGTAGCTAAAAATAAATAAGAAAAAGAAGGCGAAAGAGCCGCAAAGTATCTTGTTATAAAGAAAATATGTATTAAGAAATGGCATAGAAATACAGAAGAGTGAGTTGATAACAAAGCTCAAGAAACTATTTTGAGAACAGGTCCCACCCACAACTCCAGGGGGAATGGGAAACATAAAATAAGTCTTGTGCCAAAATGTTTACGGTGGTGAAGGAAGAGAACCTGTAAAATTCAGGCCATCTTTTTGGAGTCAACTTTGCTACCTAGCAAGCCCCATTGTCTGGTGGAGGAAAGTGTTGGGGCAACGTCTCATCAACTCCATCAACTTCTACTTTCCTTGCACCATTTCCAGTCACTGCCTCCACCTTATCAACACCATCCTCATCATCATCGTTTAGAAAAGATCCGTTCTGTTGCAGCTCTTTCGCCATCCGATATTCATTATAATGTACCCGTCTATGCTCCCGAAAATTCATACCGCTCCTATCAGTTTCAGAATCTGGGAATTTCCAAATGCAATAAATAAGAGCATTTATATAATTATCAAAATCAATAAAGCAAAAGACACGGATTTAGATTGGAAGGTGAATCTTTTCATAGGAATAAAATTAGCAAGCGTGTTTATACTCAGACCACACAAAAAGTCCACAAGTACAGCTCATTAATGAATCAGAAGGCACCGCCAAATGCATGAGGAAAGAAGAGTATTTTAAATATAATCTAAAGTTCTAAACAATGATATAGTAGATAACATGAAACTACAAAATTGGTTGAAAAAGCTCAAAACCATAATAATCTGACCTATTGAAAATCTCATTTAGAGGGTCAAGCAATGAACTAAGCACAAGAGAGACAAGCATAGATCTGAAGATGAAAATGCAAAATGAAGGGTGCGACCAGCATTGAAATATAATGTAGTGGGAGAACTTTGGAACCTTCATCATCTTGTTCCATGGCCTCTGCCTCATCTTCAGAAGATGTCCAGCCCCCAGACAGCCTAGATTCATTTCTACTTGATGAAGCTACATCATTCAAGGCAGTCCTTATGGCATCTGCATGCTCAGCATTATCAATGCATTCATCAAAACACCGTACAGGAGATAGGGAACCTGCAGAAATGGAAACAATCCAGTTAAACTTTCAATACAATCTTCACAAAGTACTCAGACAATGTTTAGACAGAAAATGAGATACATCAACATTACCATCATCGTCAATCATGCGATGGAATGGTGTCTTGGGCTCTGTGATTTTTTGCCTTACAGGTTTATTTTTCTCAATTTCTCCTAAGTTAGCTTCATCCCATCTTATGTGCCCCCTGGTTCCAGAAAAGAATGAGCATATATCTCTACATTATTCCTTTGAAATTGGAACACGTAAGGAACAAAAAAATT
Organism: Protea cynaroides; assembly: GCA_028583415.1. Taxonomy (NCBI): domain Eukaryota; kingdom Viridiplantae; phylum Streptophyta; class Magnoliopsida; order Proteales; family Proteaceae; genus Protea; species Protea cynaroides. The sequence continues at coordinate 76,856,162 of CM053265.1, read as the reverse complement.
TGGAGCTTAAATACAATTAACAAGTAAAATACAGTATCCAGAAAATTTTGAGCAAATTAAGGCAATACAATTTAAATCCAAATTTTACACCACTTCACTAACAACAGAGCAGAGAAACAATCAATGCTTCTTCATCAAAAACCATAAATATAAAATCATACCTTTCTTTTCTACTAATCGAGGTTTTCTAGTGCCATGGCTTTATTTTGGAATATGCCGTCTGAAAACCTTGGCCAGTGGGGCATAGGACCCAATGTTGCTCACATAGGACCCACGTAGAAATCATTCTCTTTTGCTGGGATCTGCTGCAGCCCTACCAGGCGCTGTAAGCGTTTGTATATTCTTTCTCCAGCTTTGGCGCAACTCCTCGCTATGCCTATAGCAAGGTGCTGTAGGCGTCAAACATAATATATCTCTTGTTCTCTTCACATGGACAGGGCGAACACATCTAAGCGATGAAGGCGCTGTAAACGTTCGTAGGAATGGGGAATGGTACTGCACCGGAGATCAATCCTGTTGTTTGGAAAGATTGTTCCGTCAGCTGATTCACCAGGGGCTGTAAGCGTAGGTATTTTTGAATTGGATCCAAGAAGATAGGATCATCAATCTGTTCTGCCAGTAAATCCAATAGACATTATGATCTACGTTACATGGTCGAAGCACTTTCGGATGTTAGCATGTACTAATTGGTCCACCGCACCCCACCCCCACCCTTAGCCAAAAAGCTTCGATGGAAAAACCTTTGTTCCATAAGCTACTCGACTCCACCGAAGGGTAAAGTGCAAACAAGAAGTGTTGTAGCAGCTATAAAAAAATAATTCCCTCAGGGGGCTTCCCCTAGAGGGAATTAGTTGGAGGACTTCCTTTGAAGGGGTAAGAACCCTAATGAACCTAAAAAAAGGATAAAGACCCAGAAAATTATTTGTTTATCGAGACCCCACTATAAGTTCTATCCATAGACATTCTGATCACCAGTTCATATTACGTCCAGTTTCATTTTATTGGAATTGAGAGAATAACAAAAAATTACTTTATTTTTGTTCCTGAAGTAACTCTCATCAACTAGTACTACAGCAAAAAGGGGAGAGAGGAGATCATGGGGAGAGGGATGAATAACCAATCTCAATCTCAAAATAAACTAATCTTTATCATTCCATTACTCAATCATAGAGGCTATTAGGCCTTCACATTGCTTTATAATGCCGAAAACAAAAATAAGAATTGAGTTAAAATAAAATCCTAGATCTCCCATCGATTGGGATGAGGTGGCATTCCTAATTTCACTCAATGACTAAAGGAACTTATCCAATTAAAAGAAAGGAACCCTCCTCCTGCATGGACTATGGAGGAGTTCCCTAAACTAATAAGAAAACTAGACATAAAAGATCCAAAAAAAAAACTAAAGAACCAAATCCCCTCAAGATTAAGAAGTGTCCCTAACTAACAAACTCCTAAAGAAACTAATAAGGAAGCTCAGATAAAATATAAAACTAACTCTTATCTAAAAGACTAGTAACTAACCTTATCACTAAAGCATGGTGCCTGCTATTAATTAAATAACTATTTTTGTAAAACCCATTAGACCTCCACTCTTGGGTCTTATTATCAAGTCCATTACCAAAGAATAAACCCAATAAAATCCCAACCCAACCTAGTAATAAATCCTGGCCAAATTTAAATCGGGCCTTAAATTGGACCAGCATTAGAAACACTGCATTTGAAGGATTTGGGAAAAAATTGAGGCAATGGCAGCAGTTCAGTAATTCCGGTAGAGGTCATATTCAATATGGAACATGACACGAACATAATACATCCAGGCATAACCAATATCTTCTACATGATACTCAAATAGAAATGACCTCAGCTAGTAAATAGAAGTAACCATAGTACTTGTTCATAGCTTATCCATGACCATGAATCACAAAACAAAATCACAAGCGCATGCAATCAGAAGTACTCCTGATAAGAAGAGATTTCAGCTCCACTGAAGGTGATAATGAGGTATAAGTGTCATATTGTTCATGTCATCCCATTATATCATCAGCAAACTTAATCCATATATCAAGAACAAAATTTTCAAATTGAGTTGAACTCCAAAAATAAATGACAAAGATATGAAAAGCCCCAAAAACTTGCGGTAGATTAGATGAACTACCTCATTTCTTTGGTGACCGATCTCCTTAAGTAAAGCCAAACAGAATGAGAAATTGCCAGAGCAACCTAATTTCACAGAGAAATAGTTGAAAAACATCAAACAAAGAATAGTTGAGAAAACGTCAAAGAAATATGTTACAAGAGAAGAATGTTCAATAACTCATTAATGGAAGAATGGGGGGAGAGAGAGAGAGAGAGAGAGAGAGAGAGATTATACAAGTACCCTTAGTAAATTACGGTACAGGAACAAATATTCCTAAATATTAAGCTCAGATTAGGTGTGCAACTTGGACTGCCCAAAGAGAAATTCAGGCTTACATTTGAACTACATTGTGCTGTGCCTAGAGTTCAACCCATCATAATTTATCAATTACCGAACACATGATGGCATGAGTTGCAGTCCCAGCTCAAATGCATCTTGTCATGTGTTCAACTATAGTAAAAGGGCAATTAAATCTAAAGAATATGCTGGAAACTCACACGTCCCATCACATGAAAATATACTTCACAAAGCATACCAATTTCAAACAGCTATTGCTAGTCACTGATATAAGTTAGTTCCCGAAAAAAAATGAAACTAATCTTAAATATAATTATATGAAAACAAATGCTTTCAAGTTCTGTTCCCTATGCAAAAAACAGGTACTAAAACTTCATTGATAGGCTTTGGATGTAAAATGCTTTCAAAGAAGAAGCTTATTAGATTTGCTGCAGTTGCATTGAAATTGAAAGATGATCTGAGGCTAACATTATAGAAAGAGACGAGAACCTAGAAGCTTCACACACTCTTTCTGTCTAATTAATTACCTAGCTTTATATGAGCCCATTGCATTTTTTCTTTCTCTGTTTCTCAAATGTGGACAGAGTCTAGACTTTCAAAATTATCAAAGGCGGCATTAGAATGGAGATAACAGGTTTCTTCCCCTGGTTTGAACCTCATGAACGAATCAAACCTTACAAATTCAAATCTCAACCTACTGTTTGAATGTTAACATTCCAGTTTTGAATATAGTTTTAACAATTTGACTCCTATTGCAAATTGTCTCTTGATTGGCTCTCCTATCAGAGATTTTTGTAGTAAGTTCATTTCCTTGAGTCCAAACTGCTATCATAAATCACAAGATTAAAAAAAAACAAGAACTTAAAAAACAAGCAGTAGAAGAGCAACCAAAACATTTCCATAATCTACCCAGGATTAATAACTGGAAGAAGTTTCCAAGTTATAAACTTAAGATGGTTCAGAGAAAACATTGCTGATTAGAAAGAAGAACTGCAAGAAGAAAAAAAAAAAAAAGACTGAAAAAAATGGAGTAGCAAGAACATAAAAAAATTGAAAGAAAAAAGGCAAAAAGCACACAGCAGTTCTATAGAAGCACTGCACAGGGGTACGGGAGAACTAAAATTCCTGCTCCAAGCAAGAAGTTCTGCCACATTTTATTGAGAAATGCATTTCCATCATTGTTGCCATTTGACCCTAAAAAAAAAAAGGACAGACAGCTCTATCTGAACAATTTTTGAATAACGAACCACAAACCACACCTAAATTCAGAAGATGGGGCTAAAATAATAGAGAATCAAAAACCCAGATACCCACAGCTTGCAATTGATAGCATTCAAAGAAAGCAATGTGAGAAGATATCTTAAAAAGGGGGCAGTGTAACCAAATAAATGCAAGAAATCCCAATTAAAACAAGGTGGAAAAATTACCGGGGGAAGTAAAAAGGGATGAAGTCAAACCTCAAAGACAAAAATATTTTGAAACATAAAAGGATAGCCTGCAAGTCCCCCATCAAATCAAATGAAACACATCGAAAAATATCCACATAACAGTTATGCCTACTCCCCTGTCCAACTAAGTTCCTTTTTCACTAGTAGGGGGTGGCAAGAGGTACTCATTAAACTGCCTCACACAATCCTCTTCTGAAAGTTTAAGGGTAAGGAACACATACCTTATAAGTAGCCTAGGGAAGGAATTTGTTGAGAATTGGGTAGCATGTTGCTGAACTTGAAGATGATGTACTTTACTGAAACTCACATTCCCAAAAGGGTCATATAAATGTCAGCAATTGGGAAATGTCCACGGAACCCCAGGGTCCATCATCTAGAGAACCCCCATATCATATTGGACATCATATGATCAAAGTTCCTGAAAAGAAGGCAATGGAACATGGGGATACCATGTGGTGCAAGTGCATTTGGGGGGTCCTCTAGATAGCTGACCCTGGGTTCTCCTAGCATTGCTCTTAGAAATTCCTAGACAGATTCATGTTTCAAGCATTCATGCTATGTTATGGCCATTATCTTATGTTTGGAACCATCATAATGAGGCCTCCAAGTTATTGAGGGGTAAAAAAAAGAACCTCAAATCAGCAACATGTAATGCTTACTCATGGTTAGTGTCAAAGTAAAGCAATATGTAATCCCCCCCTCCCCGGTTCTTACAAAAGATGGAAGGAGAAGAAAGGAGCATGGTTGTCAAGGCGACGCCTTGGCGTCCGGACGGTAATATATGGCCTAGCCAATGAATCGCCTTTTGTGAATGTTCAAAAGGTGACCGCCTAGGTCACCTAGACACCGCCTCCGCCTAGGCAAGGCGGTCGCCTAGGTCACCTTGGACGCCCTAAAGGCCTAGGCAGTCGCCTTGTTGCCGATGTGTAGGTAAATAATTATTTAAATAGAAAATTTCACATACCTCCCTTAAGGTTTCCGTTTACCTACAATTCAACCCTCCCCCATTATCGGCCACACGCTGTTAATTTCCCTAACGAAAAAGGTGAAAAAAGTTTTTTACCTTTGCACTAAAAACCAATCTGAAAGTACATTATAGTCTTGCTCTTGCACTCTTGTTCCTTATTTGTATGCTATTATGTTCTAACTTCGTAGTTTATTGATTTGTGCTTTTTTGTTTTTTATAAATATGCTTCTTTATGTCCTATAATTTATCCATTATTTGTTGGTTTTCTCATATTAATTAAGTTATGCCTTAAATGTTGATTCTTTATGTAGCATACTGCATATATATAAACATTAATATAGCATTAATATTTTAGAAATTAAAAAAAAAAAACATCGGGAACACCTTGGTTGCCTAGGCACCTAGGATGGCCTCAAACACCTTGGGTTGCCTAGACGACTATGGAAAGGAGGTAAGCAGGTCTATTGGCTTTACTGAAAGATCCATTCCATGTTGTTAAGTTTCCAACTCAAAGGTTTAAACTAGTAATTGGAGGAACTCTCACATATATAAGGCAGCCAAGATTTTGGACTTTACCAATGTGGGATTATTCCCAACACTCCCCCTCACGTGTTGCCCCTCTTTTGGGTGGCATTACACGTGGCATGTGGTCCCTCTTTTGGGTGATCGTAAGAAGAAAATTAGAGCTTTGATACCACGTCAATGCCTACAAAATAACAAAGGAACGTCAAATCCTTTATCTGAAAATGCTGACGGAGGTAGGTTTTAGACTCATCAATACCTATTAAGTCATTCTCCAGATCAATAATGTCATCCACATAAACCACAAGAATAACAACCTTGGAATTGCGGCAATGAATAAAGACTGAGTGATCAGAATAACATGATTGGAACCCATAATCAACCACAACTTTAGTGAACTTGTCAAGCCAAGCACGAGGAGACTGTTTCAGGCCATATATTGATTTGTGAAGTTTACAAACTCTGTGGGCAACAATCTCCCCTGAGCAACGTACCCCAGAGGTTGCTCCATATACACCTCCTCAGGTAAGCCACCATATAAAAAAACATTCTTAATATCCAACTAAAAAAAGGGGCCAGTCCATATGACTGCAAGGGATATAAGAACCCGAACAGAATTGAGACGAGCAATCGGGGAAAAAAAAAACTCAAAATAATCAAAACCCCATACATCTGGGTAAAGCCTTTGGCAACCAAGCGTGCTTTCAGACGTTCCATAGAACCATCGAGGTCATACTTCACAGTGAACATCCAACAACAACGAACTACCACCTTATGCATAGGTAAATCAACAAGGGACCAGGTCTGTCGGGAAAGGATAGCATCCATCTTAACATTCATAGCTTGATTCCACTTAGGCCGGGTTAAAGCCTCAGTATGAGAGGTGGGAATATCATTATGGGATAAGATGTACGCAAAGGACTGGGGTGGCAACGGGAGATGTGATGTAGACACATAATGAGTAATAGGATATGTTACATGTGGTGATTGAGTGCAAGAACGGGTACTTATGTGAAGTGTAAGAGGAAGATCAGCAAGCAAAGGTTCTAGCAAGGAGGGACAAAGAACGGTGCAGGCGCCGGCACCAGTGCCAGTGCCAGTGCAGGTGTTGGGGCATAAGTTGGTGTTGGTGCAAGCAATGCATGGCGATGATACACTTGTAGAAAAGTGGTAGCAAAGGCTGGTGCTGGGACGAGTGAGGAAGCCAAATTACTAAACGGAACCAAGGCCGAAATCGGTGGATCAGAGACGGAGCCAAAGCTGGGAGCCGGATAATAGGTGGTACTCAAAGAACATGATATCAGCATTAACAACCTGGCACCGAGTGAGAGGATCAAAACACCAATACCCTTTCTGAGTGCCGGAGTAGCCAATAAAAACACACTTGACCACACGGGGGAGCACCTTGTCTAGGTCAGGCCGAAGGTCATGGAAGAAGCAAGTACTCCCAAAAGTACGCGATGGTAAGGAAAGCAACGGTGAGGAGGGGGAAACAACTGAAGAAGACATGCATTGATCAAGTAGCAAGCAGTTAACACCGCATCACCCCAAAAATAGCAAGGCAAGTGTACATGAAAAAGGAGAGAAACCTCTAATAAATTACAGTATTTTTGTTCTGCAACGCCATTTTGTTGAGGGTGTAAGGGCAACTAATTTGGTGAAGGATACCATAAGACGCACAAAACAAGCAAATAGCTGATTGAGTGTATTTAAGTGCATTATCAGACCGAAAGGTTTTAATGCTAATACTAAACTGATCCTTGATTTCTAAATGAAATTGTTTAAAAACGGTAAGGAACTCGGATCGAACCATTAACAGATATAACCAAGTTGCAAAGGAGACAAAAAAAACTAACACCAACATGACTCTTTACTTTAATAGGCCCCTAGATGTCTGAATGAACTAAGGTTAACAGTGCAAGACTTCTGGACACATCACGAGAAGAGAAGGATGAGTGTTGGTGTTTTCCCAATTGGCATGCCTCACACTCAAGAGTATGAACAGACTTGTAGCTTGGAACCATGATCTGTAACTTTGAGAGACACAAATGATCTAAGCGAAAATGTCATTATAGTGGAGAAACACCGGTAGTAGTAGTGAGTAAAGTAGCGGAAAATGGAATGGTGTTCAGATAGTACAACTGTCCTTCTCATGTCCCCAACCAATTGTTGAATTTGTCTGTAGATCTTGAAATACATAACAGATCAGGAAAAAGGTGATAGAACAGTTAACAGTTTTTGCCAAAGTACAAACTGAAAGTAAATTCATGTGTAAATGAGAGACATGCAGAACAGATGACAATGATAAAGTGGGTGACAGACTGACAGGGATACAACACCCGTACCAAAAACGTGGGTAGTAGAGCCATTAGCCAAATTAGCATTGGATGGTTAAAGACAATGGTCGAAAGAGGAAAATATTGAGGTTTTACCAATCATGTGAGAAGAAGCCCCATAGTCAATAACCAAGGGATAAAGCATGTGGATACAAGTAAGACAATAATACATGTATGAGTCAAAGTAGCAATGGAAGAAGAAGTAGAGCCCTGAGTGTCGAGTTGATTGAGATAAGTAAGCAGGCTATAATCTTCTTTAGACAAAGTAACAGAAGGAGGCTCCGTCGGCTGAAGTGGTGGGGGTAGAAGAATCACCATCAGAATTAGCCACACTTGCAAACTAAGAAGGAGACCCGGAACCCCACTGAGGAGGCTTACCATGCTTTACCCAACATCTATAAACCCCTATGATTTTGTTTACCAATAAGAGTAGGGACGCATAGGATGATCAAAAGAGCCACGTCAACCACGACCACGATCCCCCCCTCCCAACCACCTTTACCAGTATTACACAACCATAGACACCATTGGTAATAAATAAGGCGGAGTTGTTTGTAATAGAGACGCCATGAGATTCGGAGAAGGTGGGATTAACGATGCGTTGAACAGGACAAAAGACCTCATTTAAGATAGAGACTTTATCACCGGCAAGGAGTTGGCTTTTGATAGGCTGCAACTCAAAACTAAGTCCAGAGAGAAAGGTAGCCACATGAAATTCCACACGCTAAGCCTTCAGAGTAGTAAGGTCCGAAGTAAGAGGTTGGTGTGGATTCAATTCTTCTTAAATACCCTTGAGAGTACTATAAAATTCGACAATTGATTTATCTCCCTGTTTGCAATTAAACAAATGTTCATATAAATCATAAACACGAGACAAGCTAGTATCTTAAGAAAAGCTCTACTGTAAATCCGTTCAAACACCCTTGGCAGTGGTGTGGAACATAACATTGGCAGCCACAGAGCATGTAGTTAAATGAACCAGTCAATTTAATTGAAGTAATTTGGACATGGACAGAGTCTACATTAGTCTTCAAATCACCCATACCATTGAACGAGGGTAAAGAAGAGAACAATCTACCAATGAAGAACCAGTAAATAAAATAGCAATCCTGCTGAGCAACAGGGACAGAAACCAAGTGACCAGTAGATCCAAAGGCAATCAGAAAACAATTCATATCAAACTGATCCTCAAAAATCTATCTGAATACCGATCTCTCGATCTGAAGCTTCTGGAATATAGATCTGAAACTGAAGATAAATCAGATCTCTGCTGTGAAAAAAAGATGTCGATCTCTGTTGTGAAGAGAGATCTCGAACTGAACTGAAATGAAAACCTGGGTCTCGATCTGATCTCTGAAATTATCTTGATCTGTTGTCTAACCAGTAACTCAGCAACAGAAAATTGAACTGCTGAGAAGAGGATCTCAAACTGATTCCATAAACAGAATCTAGTTGAGAGCAGAATTCATAACGATTGGCATATTAATCCCCTTGTTGGTGGGCTTCTATAACCTAAAATTTGTTCTTTAATCCATGGGACAGCCACAAATAAAGCAAAAAGAAAGAAAGGAGGCAAGAGAGTTGAGAGGACTCTCAAGATTGACAATTTTGATCTTTAATTCCTTGCTATTTTTAATGGTTGTTTATTATCATTCAGCCATTCTATTTGTGCAGAGACGGGGTACGGGAAAAACATCAATGGTAACCGGTATTCCCTTCCCACTACACCATTGAAGTTGTCTTCCTAGAAGATTTCTTTACCCAAGAGATGAGAAGTTGAAATATAACAATACAAAGGTGCTCTTTATTATTTTTTTTTTTTATAAGTAAATAACACAGTTTTTTTTTTTTTTTTTGTAGACATTGACAATTTAAGTCAACTGATTATCTTACCAATTATTAGCTTTGATGCTATTCACATTGGGAACAAATGAGGCACAGGTTAAGATTCAATTTATTAAATGCATAACCTAAGAAATTAATACAAAGTGTGAAATCAGAAGATATTAGAGACACATTCAAGATCAGCTAGCAGAAAACATCCAGTTCCAAATAATCCAATACCAGAGTCAGGAAGCAAACTGTTTTTAAGTTTTTTGAATGAAAACAGCAACCTAGGGGTTTATTAGCAGTAACAGCAGATCGATAATACGCAAAACCTCACACGTATAGCTATGTAACAGCAACAGTGGAAGCATAAAATGCACTGGTCATGGCCTAATCCCTCAAGAAATATCAATCTCCATTAAAATATCCAAACCAACCCATGACAATAGATCCCAATCCTTACATATCATTGCCTTGATCCTACTCAAAAGGGAAGGAGGGGGGAGGGGGGAGGGGGGAGGAGGTGAAGAATAAATAAGTAATTCCGGAAATGAATAATAGAGTCCTTTAAAATTAAAGTCCCCCCATTGAGCAACTATTGTTCTTTAATAATATCTGAGTTAAATATATAACTACACTTACCTACCATTTCAGTTTTCTCTTATTCTTCGAATTGGATGTTATGACCCTCACAAAAGAGGTACTCATTCTACTCACTCAGGTTCTCAATTCATAATTTAAACACAATGATGTGCTCAGCTCATATCAAGATGCTTTGCAGAATGAAGATTGAGTCATTCTTCATGGAAAATAATGTTAGGTATTGGGAGTTTCTTCCTTCAGTGAAAACTAGCCTTGAACTTTCTGTGTTTTCTACCAAGCCAATGTAGACATCCCCGTCAAACACATATGTACCATTATCAAGGGTAAAAGAAAATCTAATACGATCCTAGACATTCCCTTACTTATATAAAAGAAAATCTAATATGATCCTAGACATCCCCTTACTTATATATCACTTAACGGCTCCTTTTCAAAGCACATAGAGTGCATGGAAGCATTTTGTTGAAAAGCTACAAGCACTGTTCTTATTTTCTTGAAAAGCCACAAGCAATGCTCTTCACTTTTGTGCACATACTAAAATGTGTTGCTACAAACACTGCTCTTCATTTTCTTGTGAAGCCAGAAATGCTTCCAGCAAAAATTTTAACTTTTTGTTCTTTGGGATGTAGATGATGAGATTTTCTAATAGGATTAATGGCTTATCATCGGAAGCGCAGTAACCACGGGAGCATTAACAGAAATTGGTTATGAAGAAACTTTTGTTGTACAAAACTGTAAGTATAGATTACAGCAGAAAATAATCAAGTCCCTACAAACTTCAAAAAGGATAACGCTGATAAACAAACTGTTACGGTCCTTTCTCGCCAATCAAAGCAGGACCAAAATTTTGGACTCTGCTCAACAACCGAATAACCAAAATCAAAGCACCATAACTTTGATACACACTGTTAAGATCCTTTCTCGGCAATCCAAGAGACACATAACATATCATTGATTTCTTCTATTCGAACCACCCGGACCGACAGAGAGGGGAGTGGGGGGGAAGTCATCTGGTTTGAATTTGATCGACAGATGGGAAAGCCCTCTAACAACCACAGCGAATCCCTAAAGCAGATCCAGAAAACGAACGTCTAAGAGGTTACAGATAATTACCTGAAAATAGAGGTCGTAGGACGTGTCGACGAGAGTTCTCCAGAGGTTGAAGATGCCCCCGCAGAGACAGGATGAGAAGCCGAACCAATATGTTACCAACAAGACGAAGACAACTGCGCTAGCAGTTATGAGGAGGTCATGGGATCGAATTACTGCAAATACCATACGGGTTTCGGATTCATGATTCGATGCATGAAGGAGTAAAAACCGAAACCAAACCGTTTAATAAACGGTTTGAAAATCTTTACCAAACCCGACTGATAAACAGTTTCAGTTTAACGGTGTTTAAATGGTTCTTGGACTAACGATTTAAACAGTTTTAGTTGCATTTTAAACAATTCTTGGACTTACGGTATAAACGGTTTTTACGCCCTTAGGATCTCTTACTCTCTTAGTCTTTGGGACAATGGGTAAACGCCTAAATAGGTATAAGGTAATCAGTTTTTAAAACCGTATTAATCGGATTTGCACCTACGATTAAACAGTTTAAAATCAAATCAAATCATTTATGTAAACGGTGTCAAATTACGAATCAAAGTCAAATCAAACCGTTTAATAAACAGTTTAATTCGATTTCATTTTCTACACCGTTACATATCGGCCCTCATCATGAGACATTGCCATGCCAATGGAGATCTCTCTCTCTCTCGTAATTCCTCATTTAACTCACTCTCTTCCTCACTCCTTATTGTGAATGTGCTCTACCATCCAACACCCCATACATCGGTCTCTATTATCACGATTGATGTTTTTATCATTTCGGTCCCTTCTTAATGCTACTACGGGGAAATAAATTGAAACGTAGAATTCAGATTTGGAAATTTACTTTTTTTTTGGTAAACCCAAGAATAAAATCTACTGATTTTTTCTTTAAAACTAGATATTCCCTCATGGAAAAATCATGTGGTTCTGATTGATAGAAAAAATAAATCAGAAAGGGAAATGAAATTTCCAAACTAAGTAGGAGAAATTTTGGCAACCATTAGAGAACATGACTTTCACATGGCTAACTAATTAACAGAAAAAAACCTAACAAAATGGGTCTTTTATGTAACAAAGTTTGGGATTTAAGGGTAATACGGATAGTAGTTATCATCTTTAGGACCAATAAATCAAGAGTGGTATAAATAATTTACCCATTAAAAAAGTATTCTTATTCAAGATGAAATTTGAACTGATACAGACCAATCCAAACCCGATTGATAAAGATTGTATAGGTATCAGCCAGAATCAATCCAGGACATGACAGCAATAATTAGAACTTAGATACAGATCGGCCCCCAAGGGACATTCGTGAGTTGCAACGTCAAAACATAACCACACGTTTCCTACTCAAATCACGCTTCCCATACTACTAAGCCTACCACCAAATGAATCTGGCATACATCATCCTCGCACACATACCAGCCAAGACCTCCCACTTGATCACCATGACACCTCCAAACGACCTTGGGACACCATAGTAACACCAAACCCAAAACGTTTGACCACTCAGACGTCTTAACAACAGCAATTTAAAAACAAAGGCACATCAGGAACAAAGCAGATGACAAGCCAAAAGAACTAACAGGGCTATTACCATCTTATTTAATGCCTACTGTCCATTACATCTTCAAATTTAAGACAGGAATGGGGTGCATATGTGCACCTGTATAATGAGACAGAACAGTAGGAACTTGAGCTTATTCACTTTACAGTTGATATTGCAACAAACAGGATAGCAATGCATTGCTACTAATTAAGATACACCCTTGGCCAAATAGACATATAAGGATGTATTCACTTCTAATTTGAAGCAAACCAACCAGTGCTTCGAACAAATTCCATACCGCATTAAATCAGAAATCTATGATCCAAAGAGCCAAAAAAATGATAAAGAAAGGGGAAAGCTACTCTTTTGAGCATGTCACAATAAGAACTATAGCAAGCTAATCAACTTTTCAATTAGTGTGTGCATTCAAATCTAGAAGTGACTGGTTTGGTACTAAAGGTTGCGAAAGTCAGGAACTAGTTGAGTCATTACTAAATTGTGAGTAGAGTCGAGTCAAAGAACCAGGGGGGGAAACCAATATTGGAGCGTTCCACAACAAAACGTTCAGAAACAAGGGAAACTGGCTTGGTAACAAGGGTGGAGTCAAGCATTGTGAAGTCTAGTTCCAACTTCCAACATTATTGAATTTGCAGTTTTGGTCAGTGAAGAACCAAGTTCAAAAACTACCAAATCTTGGAGCATGCCACATCAAGAATGAAGGCATAGTAAACATCTTTTCAATTAGCATTTTATATTTTATACAGTACCGCATTGACTGGTTCGGTAACAAAGGGTAGAAATGGAAGTCAGGCACCAGAACATGTGTCATCAATTCAAGGTCAGATATTATAGAAATTTCAGGTGGGAATCAAGAAAAAAGAAAGGGGAGGGGAGGGGAGGGGAGGGGAGAAACAGCAAGCATGAGAAAATTAAGCCAGAGTTGAAATACCTAATCATGGCAGTGCACAAAATGAGGAAGGGAAATTGCAGTTCTCAATTCAGAAGTAAAATTCTTGATCTAGAATCCAGAAATGAAATTCGCATAAATCATTCTTGGAAGGTAACGAGCTTGTAGGGAATAGGTAATAACTTAGGTAAGAGTCATTACGATAAAAATCTTTTAAGAACAAATGAGCCCAGCTGAAATGCAGAGACTATAATTAAGATTGAGATGCCAGGCCATAAAAATTCAACTATCCAAATCCAGAAGGCTTTCTTCTACCCAGCTCAAGAGACAAGTCCATAAGCAGAACTACAGAAGGAAGGAACCCAGTATTTCTCAGATGGTTTCTAATATCAGTTTCGGCAGTAACATGGATTCTCTGGGCCAAAACTAAGCTGCATTCCTCAACCCATGAGGAGAATATCAAGAAAACAGATACCTACCAGCTGCATTGCCCTGTGTATCATCAATAGACAATGATCCTATTCACAAAAAGATGAAGGCAGGATTGAACGACAAGAAAAGTAAAGAAATACACATATATTATGAGTAGCAATGAACCAAGTTACGGTCATTAAAGAGTATAGTAAAGGAGTGAACATCACTGTAAAGAGACCAGCACCACTGGAAATGAGACCGGGTCTACGCTAGTCAAAGATAAGGCATGATAAAATACCAAAAAAGGAAAGAAAGATCCTATTTCAGTTCTAAGATAACCGGAGACAGAGTAAAGATTGACCAACTTAGACAGAAACCCAGCTCCTAACGAAAAGCAGGGTGTGAATCCTCTCAAGTAGGCTCTTTATGGAGAGAATAGGAGTTCCAGTAGGAGAAGCCTAGGAACACTGAATTCCTCTGGAGCAACAACTTAAGGAAACATGGGGGGGAACCGTCTTGGGGAAGAAATCTCCATATCTGTATCAGAATTCACCTTCAAATACCGAAATGCTCCAGAAATCTCATGTGGCCATTATGAACGCCTGAATCAAGTTCTCAGCTGAACGTTTCTGATCAGGATTACCAGATATCTGGGCAATTCTATCACCACGAGATGACTTTGAGTCGAGAATCTCTATAAATGCTCCTGAGATCTGGCAACATAAGGTAACATATAAGTAACACAAAGATCAAGAGGCAGAAAGAAAATAATAATTAGATCAAGCTGATTTTATAATACATAAAAATTACAGTCCTACAGAATCAACTAAACTAAAAAAAAAAAAAGATCAGGGCATAGAAGTATTGGACCATGAAAACATCAAACAATGTCATCAAACAAGGCAAATTACAATGGGTCATGATAAAGTTCACAAAGGTCTATAAATGCTCCTGAGATCTGGCAACATAAGGTAACATATAAATAACATAAAAATCAAAAGGCAGAAAGAAAATAATAATTAGATCAAGCTGATTTTATAATACATAAAAATTACAGTCCTACAGAATCAACTAAACTAGAAAAACGATCAGGGCATAGAAGTATTGGACCATAAAAACATCAAACAATGTCATCAAACAAGGCAAATTACAATGGGTCATGATAAAGTTCACAAAGGTCAATAAACTTCGTAATGTTCACCATCTTTTAACCAATACCACACATTAAATAATAGGTGGGTCCCACTGTAAAAGACACAATACCCATCTTATTAGTCAAATATCAAAGAACATATTATATATAGATCATCCGCATATCTTAAGTTGGGGAAATTTTTATAAAAAAATTCACAAATCTCCAATATTAGGTTACTGGTATTTATGAAATATAATAGAGCTTACAACTATATTTGTATCCTATTACATGTTTATAATGGATGAACTTGAGCAGTGAGATTAATCTTAAATCCTCTATAAAATGGACCCACCCACATCTACCATCAACTACCACATGGCAAATGGTGAACTTTACAATAGAAGCAATTTTTCCTCTTCAATACATCATGTGATGTATCTGACCTTGAAAAAGAATATCTCATTTCTGAAGATGTTACACCCATAGTTTTAAAAACAGAACTGGACTAGGTTGCCAAACCAGGTTGGACCAGAATAGAACCCTTTTAGGTTTGGTCTGCCCATAGAACATATCAAAATGGCTGCTCTTGAAGGTTTACTACAACCTACAAAAAGTCACCTATGGCAGTTTGACCCCCCCCCCCCCTCAAATGTTAAGGGAGAGATCGTCTACGAATGAATAAGTGGATAGGCGCCTCATTTTGCCACACGGCAGCTTAGATGGGGGTGTAATTTTGAATGCCCTCTCACATGTCTTGTTTCAGTCCAAATGGAATCCATCAAATGTAAAAATAAAGCAAGGAAAACCCGGGGTTCACTCCCACAAATGGGCCGATGACGGATATATGGTGTGTACCTTTAGTTACACAAGGATGGATAATGAGGTAGTGAAAATTGATGAGGGAGATTCAACAAAGTGATTATTTTAAGTATTTAAGGTCAATCATAAATAAAGGTGGTGATATAAAGGATGATGTTTCAAAGAGGATTAAAATAGAATGGATTAAGTGGAAAGGTGTGTCTGAAGTGCTGTGTGATTGACATATTTCCTTTAAACCTAAAGGAAAATTTTATAAGACAATGACCAATCTATTATCTATCGTGCGAAAGTTTGGGCAGTTGAGAAGCATCATATAGATAAATTTAGTATAGCTGCGATGAGAATGTTGAGATGAATGTGTGGCAAAACTAGGAAGGATAAGGTAAAGAATGATCGTATTATACATGAAAGCTACGAGAAAGTCGTTTGAGATGGTATGGTCATATTCAACAGAAGCCGTTAGATGTTCCAGTATGAAAAAGTGATTTGATTCAGATTAAAGGATATAAAAGAGCCAGGGACAAACTTAAGATGACTCTAGGGAAGGTGGTGAGGAAAGACATACATAGATTAAGCCTTATTTCAAGTATAACATCGAATAGAGCTAATTGGAGGACAACAATCCATGTAGCGATAAGGGCTTTGTTGTTGTTGTATATAATTAAATTTGGTCTGAAATTTGACAAATGTCCAATCCACACCATTCCCTAAAAGTTCAAAAGTCAGAATTCCCACATCACACTTCCACTTACAACATGATGTGTGCATCCAGACCAATCCAATGCACAGGATACTGTCCATGAAAACTATTGCCTATGTTTAATCCTTTTCTTAAAGCCAAAGTTTGACCAGTCAAAACCGACTAAACAGGAACCAGCCCCCTTTCAAATTTTCAAAACCTATGGCTAAATCATTTAGTGATAACCTATGACCAGCCTTTTTTATCCTTAAGTAACTTCTTATATGTCAGATTCCACTGGCCCCAAAACCAATCCGCCTTGGGGACATCGGGCCTCCTTCATTGTGCTTCTAGAATGCAGCATCTCAGGGCCTCAAGAGAAATACAATCTGGAAACAAGGAAGATGATGTAGAGGTAGTAGGTTGGCCAACCTGACCCATCTTAGATGAATTGCACTTTATTAGTGCCAAGTGTAATCCGGGCTACCAGTTTGGATGGTTCTAGAAACACTAAGCCTACATTACATGCAATAGTACCTATTTTTAATTCTTTTCTTAAAGCCATAATTCTATCAATCAAAACTGGCTAGACCAGAGCCAGACCCCTATTCAATTTTTCAAAAACTATTGTTACATCAATCAAACAATAGCCTATGACCACAGATGAGAAAACAATATTGATGCCATAGATAATTTTTTTACCCAGCAGAGCCACTTACAGCAGCATGGTCATGAACATGCTGCACCCTGGTAGGATTATAAAACAGGACAATGTCCACAATGTTTATGACAATCAAATAACTGGAACTTCTACTAGAAGAACCATGTGCTTCAAGAACATTCTGACAGACAAAAATAATCCCAGCATCTCCTTTTCACTAGGATGGTTTCCATTCTAATGTCCTTTAGTAACAAATCAATCAAAAAAAAATAAAAATGAGTCCATTAGTTTCACTCATGAAAGATTGAAGCACGACCCACCTTCATTGTTTCCAATGAAACAAATTATACCAAGAAACCAGACTAACTGTCTCACACCCAAATACTTCTTATAAGTTTTTTCACACTCAGTCATTAGAATAATGGTCTTTTTAATCTATTGTCAAGTAGGGTTGCAAAACCAATGCCCTTAGGTAATCAATCAAGAAAAAGGGTGAGATTAAAATGTCCATTCAAGAAAGGTAGAAACAAGACATACCTTCCGAATGTTAGCAATGTTCGCCCCACCTTTGCCCATCACTTTACCCACAGCATTTGCAGGTATCACCATCTCAAGGGTTGAAGGCGGTGGCAATCTGCAACAAGGATTGCATGATACAAAGTCAAACAAGTATATGACAAAACAAACTTAGCAAATAGAAGTTGCATTTTTTTTAAATACAGACCCTCCATACGGCTTTGAAGAGTAGGAAGATAAAGAACCATAACCATTCTCTCCCACCTTCACAAAAGAAAGATCCAGTGAAGGCAATTATTAGAAGGACGAAGAACAAGATTTTTTACAATATCTCAAATGCAAATAGATCAGATGAAAACAAACTAACATTAATTCTGTAATGGTTGATAAATATTTGACAATATCATATGTAGTATAATACCAAAATTACTAGCATGCAAGCATGTGCTAGCATATGATCGTGCATATAAATTGATTTGACATGTACACGGGGCATATAGTACTAGAAACATGAACTGATTTCCATCAAATACTAGAAACAAACATTCAATGTGTTGATCAAAACCATCCTATCATTTGGATGCATTTTTCAGTTTCAGAGGAAAACAACAAGAGTAGGTCAACAAATTCTTTGATCTTTAACATTATCCAGTAAGATATTTTGTCATACAATGCTATTTATTTTACGTTCATGAAATGGAAGATGCAAAATTATAACATCAAACGGGTTCTAAACCTACTCTAGCAATCTCCATCAAGGAAAGATGAGTCTGTAAGTGGACCTCGAAAGGGCTGGCAATGGGCTTCGCTACACCCAAGCCTTACCAGTTGAACTTCCCCCAAGTAACAAACAGCCAACAAAAGAACAAAAATGATGGAAGCTATAATCTGCACACAACAGTCTCTGAGTCCACAAAATCTTCACGTTTTCATTCTTTACTTGCCAAAGTTAAGATTTGAGAGACCGCATAAAAGAGATTTCCGTTTTTCAATTACATCTGGTTAATGGAGCAGTTTCTACGTAATGTTCACTTAACTGGCTACCAAGAGTTATCAAACTGATTTCACTTATTTAAGCATGAGTTCAATGAGAACTCTCTCAATTCTAGCTTCTATTAACATGATTGTATATAGACAAGGTATGGAGTAACTTCCTTCAACAACTTATGTTAAAATCACATAATCTGATTTAAGATCAATGGAATTAGTAGCAAAGCTTTGATCAATTTTCAAATTTCCTGGGGCTTTGACTTTATCATTCCGACATCACTGACTCGCATACACGAACAAAAAATATCCCTCACGCTTAACACTAAAACATATTATTTCATAAATTCCACATCACCTACACATAGTACGAAATTAAAATATTATTTTAAACAACTCCAGAAAACCAAAATATTGGTCACTTTAATGTGCATAATCCATGTAATAAGATTTTGAGTGCCCAAATATAATAAGAGAATCTCACTTTTAGCTCTCCCCTATGGTTGACCACCGTAAAAAGCAAACAGTAAAAGATCTTTACAAATTTCACAAAATCCAAAACCATGAGATTTTGGGCATTCATAATCCAAAGAGTATGATTATAGAAACTAAACTATAATTATTCGGATCCAAAGGGATAGTTAGTCACTAGTCGCTGTACATCATAATAGCCGCCTTCACAATCTTTAAGGTCATCAGGTGCTTTTTTAACATAAGGTTATTATAGACGTCATTAACTTATGTTCAAATTAAAATAATGCTTTTGCATTCACCCCACTACACTCTTCACGTGTTGCTCGACATGAAGCTGCTGAAGGATGTGATAAATCTACATTATATACACACTTCAAGAGAGCAGCAGCCCTACAAGTACCCATAGACACCACCACATTGAGGTATAATAGTGGTAAATTGTGATTATGCAACTCACAAAAAAATTAACAGACATGCTCAGAAACCTGTGGTCAAGTGAAATTACAGCAGCTCCATGAGCAACTATTGGCCACTAACCCCCCCCAAAAAAAAAAAAAAAAAAAAATTGGAAAAGATGTCAAATAAATGCATGATCTCAATATATGTGTTTGTAACAAAAAAAGGGGGTATAGAAAACTGCATGTAACATACCGACAATGACCCGTATCCATAGAGGCTGCTTGAGGAAAGCATGCCCAAGCCATTTCCACTGTCAACTCTTTGATCATAACCCAATGGAGCAACAGACTGAATACTAGGCAAGGCTGATTGCATTGAAAGACCACTACCACTGGAATAAAGAGAGTCAGCAGCAGGAAGATTGCGACCACTGTCCTTATCTTTCAAGGCACCATCTCGAAGCCTCAAAACTAGCTGAACAAGTGCATCCCTCACACTACTAGCCTCACCAACCACCTAAAAGAGCAACAACAAAACTAAGAAAATGACCATGAAAATGTACATGCATCATTGGGCTTATATACATAAAGAAGGCACAGAAACAGACCTCAACAAGCTCATCATTCTTGTCAGCACACTTAGGCTTCTCACTTTTCGATATACGAACATCAGCTTTAGTTCTCTTCCGAATTTCATTTATAATAGAACCACTCTTTCCAATAATACACCCAATAATTTTAGATGGAACAAGGAAACGGATACGAACAGTGTCGTCATCTTCGTCATTTATTTTCTCTTGCAACAGCAGAACAGCTTCAACCGCCACTGACTTCACATCATCTGGTGACTGTCACGAATGAAGACACTTATCATCAACATATAAATACCAACATAAAAATCATAGGCAGAAAGCAAGGAAACAAAAATAAAAAGTATTACTTGCAATTGAAATGAGTAAGCAGGAGGCATGACAATTATGACCCACTCAAGAAGATCAATAACATCAAATAGTAAAAGCTAGTCGATTAATTTTCCCAACAATCATAAGAATTATGATGTACAATCAACAAATTAGCACATTTTCCAAGTCATGTTCATCTGTTCTGGGGAGAACAATTCCTTCACCAGAAATGTCCCTAAAAGAAACATTTTTAAAAAAATGTAAAAATGTGAATGATTCCCTCGATCCATGGGGATGCATGGGATGTGTTCTTTGTATAGCAGCAGAGACAAAACAAACCAATTCTACTCAACTCCAAACAAGAAAATAAAAGGAAAAGGTACAAGGCCTCACCTCAGTTGATGTGATAGTTATGAGGCACTCCTCACGATCAACTTTTTTATCATCAACCTCAACACGAGCACCACTCGTCTGCCTCACACTTTTAATGGCACTTCCTCCCTTGCCAATAACACGGCCAATCCTGTCAGAAGGACACAGCAGTCTTACTGTTAACTCCTCTGATCGAGATGGAGCTCCATAACCAGAAACCATGGGAAGGGCACTAGAATACACTGGCCATGCACTCCCTGTGTCCGCATATCCAGGGAGATCTGATACATGAGGTGTAGCACCAATGACTGGGGGAACAGATCTAGAAGGAGGAACTATAGAATCAGCACCAGGATAGAAGCCTGCAGCCGGATAAATAGGGACATCCGATGGGATAATGATACTAGGAGGAGCTTCAGGGATGGATGTCTCAATAGAAATATCTTCTCTGGGACTGAACTTGTACATGATAGAAGATATGGCATACAATGCCTTTTTTATTGCTTCTGTCTCACCTGTTATCTGCTCACAAAAGTAATTTCTCACCGATCAGACAAGAAGGGGTTGAAAGTAAAATAAACAAAGCAAGATAGTGATGCATATAAGACATAATTGAGCTTCTTTTAATGGAAATAAGCCTTGGGTTGGCTTATATGTATGTTGGACCTTTGGTCCCATGGATTTTCATTGTAATGGACACTTTAATACGCATAAATTATGGGTGGGAGATGAGAATACGGAACCTATTAATTACTTAAGTTACTGGGTCTAGTTAGAGTCATATTTCTTTATTTTATTTGCAATTTGGCATTTAGTTAGGCTGGAATAGGCCTCTAAGAATCCAGTCTTGTTTTAAGCTACTTTCCTTTATTTTGAGTTGAGTTTTAGTAGAAATAGACTAGCTCCAAGATAAGTTTTAGTTTAGAGAAGTTTTAGAACTAGTTTGATTAATTTTCTAACACTTATATATAGGTTTGTAAGGGGCTACAGTCTTGGACACGAATTTATGAATAGAAGTTATGATTGCTGCCTTTGTTTGCTTCTGTGAGTCTCACAGTTGTTGTGAGGTTCAGCAACCCTTGGTAGGAAATCAAGGCCTGTTAGTAGGAAATCAACATAGTTTCAGCAACCCTTGGTTGGACAGTTCCTAAATGGAAACTCTAGGTTTATAATCTTCTTCTTCATCTCTCTTTCTTCACCATTAACCATGTATACTGTTTGCAAGCTTTCTTTCAGATCAGATTTCAGTATCTTATCTGTTTCATCAACCAATCTTAATTCTAGTTTGCGAGTACTGCTAGTTCTACAAGGAAACTCTCCTAGCTGGATATCTAACCATCCGATTGACTTCAATTTCAGATATATATATTTACTAGCATTATTCTCGGCATCTCTAACAATTTTGAAATTGCATCCATCCGTTGACTTTTAATATCTGAATTTTAGCCTTACCTATACCCGTGAAATCCTAATCTAGCAAGGATTAGTTTATATATTTGAATTCGACCATTGAAATACTACCAAATCTGGATATCTTGTTCTTGATGTTATTCTTCACCAGACCCTCAAATCTGATTTGCATCGGTGGACTAGATGTTTAGTATTACCTTGAATCACTACAATTCTGACTAATAGGGAATGATACCCCAATCAGACAGTTTGCATGAATGGATACTTCGGCAGTATGGGTTTTAAACTTAGAGTTTAGGATTTGAGGATGTAAAATTTATAAGTATGCATTATGATTACAACACAACTTTCAATTGAAATCAATATAACATAACACAGTCCTCCATCAATAACATAAAGAACCAAAGTCATTCTTTAGAGCATGCTACCAACCAACTCCAGGGTTCCTTGCAGTCAAGCAGTTAACAAGTAATTAAAACAAAAAATCGTCACAGACCAGTCAGGGTATAGGGAAACACTAAGTATACTACACAGAAACATTTGGAGATGTTCTACATGGATAAGAACTATTACAAATCGAACCAAAAAAGGAAGATATCAAAAAACAACATAGAAGATACCATAAATAACTGCTACACATGAAACCAGGCAGCAAAATCACTTAAGAAAGTAAGTCACAAGAAAAATATAAATAAGAATCACACAAATAATAACTTTAATAGTATGGTAGTACTTGAAAAAAAAATATTGATGAATTATGATTTGTCTAAATAAGACTGAATATAGTTACATATCTAACACGTGAACTGAGACAAACAATCCCAAATCCAAATTAATTAGAAAATACATATTCCAATTTTCTGGGAGATAAAAAAGAGGAGGGGAAGCCAGTCTAGTTCATATTACAGTGGATTGTTACTGTAAATAAATTCAACATAGGAGAAACTTGATGTTGCCATATACAATCACTTATAAGGTATAATAGTTTTATTACAATGAGCTTCATTGTAATCATTATTGCATACAATGTGACTTAAGTTTAAATAGATATCTCCCAGCAAATTTACATATAAGCATATTTCAATAATCTGGCCAAAATTTCAAGAGTGTGCTTACCAGAACAAAGTTGTCGAAGTCCAGAGCGCATGAGTGAGTGGGGTCATTCGAGTCCTTCGGGGTAATTTTTATGTTTGCCTTTGTCTTGCTTCTTAACTTCTTGATAGTTGCCCCAGACTTACCAATGATATTCGCTGATTGGCTGGTGGGGACAAGAATGTGCGCTTCCTCCTTATCTTTCCGTTTCTTGTCAGAATCCCCAACAGTAGCCAATGCATTAGCAATGGCTGAATGCACTTTCAGTAAAGCATCTTGAGCAGAGCAGAGAGGCTCCATGCCTTCATCATCGTCGTCAACGTCCACGTCACTCTTGTCCTTAACATAGCAATAAATTTTGATAATCCTATCCTTAGCTCCAGGAAAAGGGTCCACGACCTTAACCATTGCCCGTGTCTCCTGTCTTATAGAATTTATTACTTTCCCGCTCTTACCAATCACACTGCCAATAACACCGTCTGGGCAGAGGATTCGATAAAATCAACTCACCATCCCCGGAATCGTCTTTATTCGTTGCCCGTTTCCTCTGGTATTTACTGTCTCCATCATTATCCCTATCCCTATCCCTCTGTGAACGGGATCGCTTTCCAGTCTCACCCATACTGGACAATCAGTATTTGACAGCAAAATATGCCCCCCTGAATGCAAAACATACAGTATCAATGAGTACAAAAATAAACCTTCAATGGGTGGGGGTTGGATATATGACAAATAATGAGAACCTGTAGAAGATAGTGGGGGACAGGAAAAACGGGGTAAAACTTTCATAGACTCAAAAAATAGCCTCAATGCCAAAGGAAAGTAGAAGAGCAAATATCCCAATTTTCCAAACCAATAAAGGCATTCATCTACAAAAACAACTAACCAACAGAACGAAAGAAACAAATCCATAAAAAGGAAACACCAAGAAGCTGGAATTTGGCAGCTGCGGACAAGAGAAAACAGATGTAGATCCTAATTTCAACAAACATATCCCAGGAAACGTGAAACCCAGGCAAGAAGCATACCTACACAATAAAGACCAAAGAAAACCCTAAAACCAGACAACAGAAACACCAGTAACCACAAATCCCATGAAACATGAAACCCCGTGAAAAAGCATACCCACATAAACAAAGAACCGAAAGAAGACCCTAATCCCAGACAACAAAAACACCAGTAAACGAAGAACTAGAAGAGTAAAAAAAGCCAAATCCCTGGGAAGAACCGTACCTGCAGAAAAGGAGAAGACGAGCAAAAACCCCAAACCCTACGTAGCCGAGCAGTGCAGTGCAGAAGAGCCCCTGGCGCCGCTCTCGAGCGTTTTCAACTATTGACTAACGAAACCTCAGTGACTTGTATCTAGGGTTAAAATTGTGCTACTATGAGATATGGAAGGAAACCGGCAATAGGAGGTCTTCGAAGCACAGGGCCTCGTATAGAGTCGTTCTAAGCAACCGGTTCACCGGTGGATAACCTTCATGGGCTATAAAGATTAGGTAACGATGAAGGGAAATACAATTGGCCTTTTTGCTTGTCCATAAAATTGGGTGGGCCATCGGATCATTTCCGACCCATTGATTGATGATCCGATGGATCCAATGATCCAACAAATTTTACTGAACTGATGAAATATTCCTTTTGTTAATGCCACTTTGTATTTGTTGAGGGGTTTGCAGCACATGCAAAAATTTGAGGCCGATAAAAAGGTAAAAAAATCTCACATATTCAAGTGTGGAGATTCTTTCCTACACCCTCTTGTATAGTCGAAATTATTTCTAGTCTCGTTTTTAATTATGTGGGTTGCTTGTGCCCCTATTCTTTTGTGGTATGTGAGATTACCCACACTGGCAGTGTAAGACCTTCTCTCTCTCTCTCTCTCAAGTGGGGTGTCTTTGGAAGTTTACTTCTCTTCTTTCAACCAAAAAAATAATATGTTTTTTTTTATATCTTTCAAAGGCATATGTTTACGGGTACGAAAGTAAAAGTATCAATTTTGAACTAAAACTGAAAACCAAAATAAAAAATGACCGATAAAAGCCAAAACCACACAATCAATAATTAGGTGGTTTGATTTTGTTTTGAGATTTAGTTACATATTTTTAATGGTTCAATTTGGTTTCGAGCCAATAGACCGTTCGGTCTAGATTGACAAGTTGAGCCAGACCAAAACTTGTTAATAAACAATGGTCAAGTCAAGGGTTTTCACTTGTCTTTTCTCTCCCAGAGAGAGAGAGAGAGAGAGAGAGAGAGGTGTTACAAGTAATCCTAAGCCCCACTACTAATTAGTTTGAATACCTTGATGTTTATAAGATTCAAGTATGGAAATGGCATCCGTGGTGGGATTCAAGGAAGTGAGAGTGGAGCGAACTTTCACGCATCCAGCTTCTGTGGCGAATTTCAAGGATGTGAAGTTCAAAGATGAATCCTTAATTGAATATGTGAACTAGCATTGCTTTGACTGGTAGGCCAAAAAAGAGTTGAACTCATGATGTCTTTACTAACCGAACTACCCATTGGGGTTCTTACATAAACGACATGTTGCAAATATTGAAAAATAAAAATGCAAAACCAATGGGGGGAAAAGCTTGTACACTGCAGGCGCCTCTTACACTTTCTCTCCTACATGTATACGAACCGTACAACCCCTCCTATGCTCCCATTGGCCGAACATGTAAATGCCATTACACTAGCAATTTATAGATCCCTTGCCCAACAAATAGAAAGGTTGATATTTTTTGAAAAAAATAAAATAAAATAGAAAGCTTGACAATCTTATTTCTTGAGTCTGAAACAAAAATTGCTTTTGGTTCATTGGAATTAGAAAATCTAGCATGGGAATTCCACCAGGCCAAACCAAAATGCTAATCTTTGAGTTATATGACATTTTCCCACCATATCCATATCCACTGGATTCAAAATGAGAAGGTAGAAAAGAAAATTTCTCTCTATATTTTCTATTACTGGTTTAGACGTAAAATCTAAAAAATACATTGAAAAATAAGAAAATTCAAGTAAAATATCATTTGCAAGAAAAATGTTTAACAAAATGAACCAAAGACTTAAAAATTTAGCCTTACAACTGTGAAATTTTCCCACTTTCAATGGATTACAGATACCCATGCCGGTCAATAGATTCCAGTTAACAACTACTAATCCAGTAAATCTCTTGCCTTTTAAGATTGAGGTTGAATATACATAAACATAAAGCTCAAAACCATCAGTGGTCACCATGGCCAACCTATCACCACCTTCTGAACTTCGCGACGTTTTGCAAATGGAGATCCAAGGTTACATGTCTGCGATCACAACTCAAATTCCTTCTATCTGGTTTTTTTATGTTTCCTAGGGCTTCCAAGCTTAGGAGTTTAAACTTTAAAGTGCTTGTAAATTAAGGTGTCTTCTTATTCTTCTGTTCATATATTACACTTCAATTTTATTTGGATTTCTTACAAAGAAAAGTACACATTATTAATTTTCCCCTGGGGGGAAGGAGTGTTAGGACTATGAGATCACCTATTTGACTACATAGAAGAAATACAACTAAATTGTTTCTACTTCTGAAGCCACAACTCAGGGGAGATGGGTTACACAGTCAGTAGATAAACCTGGGAGGTTAAAATCTTTATTGCATGCTCCTCCCCTCTGAGTAAAGAAGAACCTATGGCTCCCCATTTCCTGCACAAATTTAAAAGAAGGAAGTGTTAGGAATAATCCCACATTGGAAAACATTTGGACCATAGATGCCTTCATATATTAGTTGGTCTTTCTATCTAATAACTTAAGCTTTTGGGTTGAATACTTCAATAAGAAGTACATTAGAAACAATATTGCTTCCACACACACACTCTCTCTCTCTCTCTCTCTCTCTCTAGCAAACTGCATTTAATTGATGAATGGTAGTTCAAGAAGCACACAGAAACCACATGTAAACTTGGTTCGGAGTTCAGTCATTCTGTACTAAAAAACTGGATAACTTGTCAGAAATTTCAACAAAGAAGCGGAAGAAGAACAAGAAAAGTCATTTATCAGGAATGAAGAAAAAGGAAAAGCATCCATCTATTATTTTTTTCTTTTCCGGCTGAAATGGTGTAAAATTAATTTTTGGTTAAAATATTAGGAGCTGATCTGGTTGAGTTCAACAGGGAGTGCTCATGTCAGAAAGCTTTTCAATTAGTAAAATTGTATTTTGGCAACAATACTTGCAGCTGAAGTTGATGAAAAAGCACAAGTATATCACATATGAACAAGCCTTGCAGCCCTGAGGATGAGGAATAGCCATAATGATTGCCTCAACCAGGGGCTCGGCAATGGGTTGTTGATGCCCCTCAGATGAAAAACTTAACACTAAATCATTTTCTAGACTATCTATTTTTTCACGGTCATAGATTTTACATGAACTATCTAGTTATCAAACTGGAAAATAGAAAAACTGAAGGTATCGTACAGCTCTTCATGAAGTAATGTAAAATTCATATTAGTTCATGCCAGCAGGTTGGACAACATATTACGAGATCCATG
Source organism: Protea cynaroides (assembly GCA_028583415.1). Classification (NCBI taxonomy): domain Eukaryota; kingdom Viridiplantae; phylum Streptophyta; class Magnoliopsida; order Proteales; family Proteaceae; genus Protea; species Protea cynaroides. The sequence goes on along the minus strand of CM053265.1, from coordinate 76,828,094 downwards.
TAATCCATCAAAACAAATCCAGAATGTTGACAAGCAGTCTTCCACTTAAGATTCCAAGTAGGACCCCTAATTATTCATGATCCGGTATTGGGGAAACACCACAATAAACTAAATGAAACACCTTGAAAAGAATGAACTTACAAGAGAGAGAAAGTGAGACAAAGTATTTGAAAAGTAAGATAACTGCATATATATATATATATATATATATTGTAAATAGATATTTTTTAATATGTATTTACATTCAAGCAGATTAGACATATTTAAATACAATGTCACAATTAAGATGTTAAGTTGAAGTTCTGTCTTTCTTCCTTTCCTCTAGTTAAAACGTAACTGAAGATTTAAGGTAACACTGAACATGGAAGAGAAGAAGACAAATCCCTCTCAATCGCCAAAACCCTTAAGTGTGAAGGTGCCCCTTTATTTTGGTCATGCATTGGGTTTTCCTTCCCCCCAGGGGGTGAAATAGGCGACAGGTAGCTTGCTTCCAAGCCCATAGGATAGGCAGCAAGCCGGGCGTAGAAGCGAGTTGCCAGAAGCTTTCAGTCCCCACCCCCCCCCCCCCCAAAAAAAGAAAAAGAAAAGAAAGAATAACAAATATCATTAATAAGCAGTCATTTTCTAGGACACTGACCTAGTTGGTGTGTCATGATTCGATATGGTACTATTTTTCTTTGAAAAATTTTAACTCAATATTTTTAGTTGTGCTTTTACTTATATTAAACAAAATGAATTTGAGTAGGCTGCAGTAGTCACTTGGAACTAAATATTTTAGTAATGTATATTCTAGAATTTGACATTGATTAGCCCACCAGAATATGATATCTCAAATGATTATCATTTATCATAGATTGACTTGGATGACTATCTTTAAGATTCTATAAAGTATTTGTTCATTATGCGCTGGGTAATCAATGGCATCCAGTAATTGTATGCCATGTAGTCCATCTACTGCCTCTTGTTCTGCTTCTCACCTTGTAAATTCGTTCTGCAAGGCCCTCCTTAACTTGTTCTGTCAAGGACCAGAATTTCTGTGGGTCCTCTGCATGTGGACCTTGTGTTTTGATCTTCAATTTATATGCAGCACCACTGTTATTATGGTTATTTTTTGCTAACGTCTGAAAAAACTATTTAGTTTGGTTTACCATAGCATCTATATCCATATGGTTTTCATAAAAGATGGACCACTTAATTTGTCTACAGAGTCGGAAATCATTTTGATATTCCAACAAAGATATAAAAATCATTCCATAAATCCCATGATAGCTTGATATCTGTTTTATTTAATAAAACCAGTCATTGAATCATGGCTCGATAGATTAATCCACTATAAAGCATTCCCATCTTACCATAAAACTGTAATTTTCACACCAAAATCTATTTAGAACCCATAAAAAATTCAGGTTCCTGCATGAATCCTATATCACGTCTTAGGAAAACACTACAGCTGGGCTGATATATATGTAAGCAGAGCATGATTCTCACCTCTGCAAGCAGCCTCTTCATCTAAAGGGGTTTCTGATGTTGGCGAGGACAGAGAATAGCATGATGATTCCCTAGCATCAATCAGCATTGCGATTACCTCCCTCATGGTTGGCCTTTTTTGCGGTGTTGTATTTGTACAGAACAAGGCAATCTTGAGCACTAGAGACATCTCCCCTGTACTCACACTCAGATCTAGCCGTTGATCAAAAATCTTGGATGTTGGGACTATATTCTGTATTGACCTTCTAACCCACGTTACAAGGTCCCCTCCTTGGTCAAGAGGCTGAACAGGAGATCTTCCAGTAATTAATTCAAGTAGAACGACTCCAAAGCTGTAGATATCACATTTCTCAGTGACTTTCATCGTGTAAGCATACTCTGAAATGGAAAACAACAGATTCTCAGATGGCACATACAAATGAGCTTAATAGTTATATTTCTACTGCTCATTTAACACCTAAACTTGTTCCTAAAGCAACTTGCGGGAATCAATTATGAGAGAGAGAGAGGGATTGATTGAAAAATACCTAAAGACGGGAATAAAAACCGAACAGAGTTGATAAAGTTCTTACCTGGGGCAATGTAACCATATGAACCAGCAACGGCAGACATGGATTTTGAGTACGGAAAGTCCATCAACTTAGCCAAGCCAAAGTCACCAACATGAGCCTCCAGAGTTTCATCCAGTAAAATGTTGTTTGATTTGATATCACGATGAATTATTTGAGGTTTACAGTCAAAGTGGATATAGCATAAACCCTCTGCAGCCCCAAGAGCAATTTTATACCGAGTATTCCAATCTAGCAGGAAATTATGCCCATTCCCGTGGAGCAGCTCTCCTAGGCTACCATTCTCCATATACTCGTATAAGAGAAGGTTGGAATCTTGGTGGTGGCAGAAGCCATAGAGCTTCACAATATTGCGGTGATTGATATTTCCCAGGGTTGATATCTCAGCATGGAAGCTGTTGTCAACATTAGACCCTTCAACACGGGACTTCAGCTTCTTGACAGCAATAATTTTTCCGTTGGACATGATAGCCTTGTAAACCGTCCCACAAGCTCCTCTCCCTATAACTGCACTCTCTGAGAAATAACCAGTAGCTTCTAAAAGGTCCTGATATGTAAAAACTTCTTTAGAAAAATAATTCTCAGACATGTCGGGCTTAATTTGATCTTCAAGGGAAACAAAAACTGGCCCCTGGCGCTTCATAACCCAACAAAAACCCACTATAAGAAGCAAGGAAACTAGTCCAACAGTCACTGAAGTAATGGTTACTATTTTCTCCTTCAACGAACTCTTCTTTATCCAACTTGGGTGTGGAGTAAATGATGGAACTAAAGACGCATGGCAAGTGTTTGACATCAACCTGCATAGACCATTATTTCCAGCGAAATTGCTGGGATCCATTCTCTGGAAAACAGGGGTGTCGGGCACAGTTCCTACCAGGTTATTGTTAGAAAGGTTGCAAACCATTAAGCTCAACAACTCACCTATGGAAGGAGGGATTTCACCAGCCAGCTGATTGTTGTTCAAGTATAGTGACTCTAACATCTGCAAATTTCCCAGATAGTTTGGAATTTCTCCAGAGAGTCCATTGTGGCTGATGTTCAGGGCAATCTGCAGGGCAGTAAGTTGACCCAGTTCAGTGGGTATATTTCCAGACAAATTATTCCCTCCCATTTGCAACTCTGTGAGTCGGGACAGACCGCCTAATGTATGTGGTATAGCTCCATTCAGTCTGTTATCATATAGTTTCAACAGTTCCAGATTCACCAGATTGCCAAGCTCTTCTGGAATATCACCAGTGAATTGATTCCTACTCAGATCAAGCCTCTGAAGCTTTGAGCAGTTGCCAAGCTCACGAGGGATGCTCCCTGAGAGTAGATTAGATGATACATTGAAGGTAACAAGCTGCACCAATTCTCCAATTTCGTAAGGTATTTGACCAAAGAAATGGTTGTCTGACAAGAGGAGCCGCTCTAGCTTTTTAAGCTTACCAATTTCTGGGGATATTGGCCCCGAAAACCAGTTTTGATACAATTCTAAGGCTGAGAGGTTCTGTAGTCCAGATATTTCAACAGGGAGACTTCCGGTAAACCGGTTGCCACCCAGCATTAGCTGTACAAGAGACTTGCATGTTTTTAGCCCATAAGGAATGTTACCAGATAAAATATTTGACCCAAGGCTCAGAAACATCAACTTCTGCGACTTGCAAAGCTGTGGCGGAATGCTACCTACAAAGTTATTCTCAGAAATGTCAAGAACAGAGAGATTGCTGTTAGCCCCAATAAGGACAGGAATGGTACCCTCAAGGTTATTGTCAAAGAGTTGCAAATCCTCTAAAAAGGTAAGATTCTGAAACTCTGAAGGAATTTGACCTGTCAAATTATTGATGGACAGATCCAAATTCCTTAGCTGTCCTAATTGCCCAAGCTTCCTTGGAATACTTCCTTGCAGAAGGTTTTCAAAAAGATGAAGCAAGTATAAATTTGAAATCTGACCCAGCTCCATGGGAATCAACCCCGTTAACTCATTCTCAGAAAGGTCAATCTCAACTGCCCTCGTACAATTGCCAAGTTCCCTTGGAATTGTCCCATTCAACTGGTTGGTGTAAAGGTACAACTTTTTTAGCTTGGATAATTTCCCAATCTCCTTTGGTATGCTTCCACTGAAAGCATTGTCATTCAAGGCAAGCAACTCCAGGCTACTGCAATTCCCAAGCTCAGGAGGAATCTCGCCATGTAAATGGTTTTGCCAAAGAATCAATGTAGTGAGATTCCTAATCCTCTGAAGCTCACTAGGAAAAGAACCTTCGAGTCTATTCTGTGCCAACCCTAGAATCTCCAGGCTATCACATTCACTGATTTCAACTGGTATCGGACCTGATAGAAGGTTCCGACCTGCTCTGATAGTCCTAAGCTTTTTCAACAGCCTAATTGATGAGGGGATAATGTCTGTCAGATTATTACTGTAAATGACAAGCTCTTCAAGAGAAATCAAGTTACCAATCTCATCAGGGATTTGACCATACAGATAGTTCTCACTCAGAAAGAGTTTTATTAGTCTAGACAATCCACAGAGCTCAGGGGGTATTTCCCCATGGAACTTATTTGTGCCAAGGTCTAGAATCTCCAGGTTCAGGCAGTAAGCCATTTCCTTAGGTACAGGACCAGAGATGACATTGCTCGACATATTTAGCACAGTCAAGTGATAGAGCTCACAGACCGTGGCAGACAGATTCCCAGACAAATTGAAGTTGTGGAGATTTATGGAAGTAACCTTAGAAATGGTACACCCTATTCCGTTCCAACTGCAAGGAGTTGGATCCAATGGACTCCAGTTTTGGAGATTGTTATTCTTGTCAATAAGGCTGTTCTTGAACTCTAGAAGGGAATTCCCCTCTTCATTTAGTGATCTCACAAAGATAAAGCAGCAAGAAATCATCAATATTAACTGAAAATGATTGTCAACAGGAGAAAAAGCCTTACGAGTTGCCATCTCATGACTTTTCCTTGAACAAACAGAGGATGGGAAAAGCGGGGGAGGAACAAACGGTCAGGCAGTAGAGGAGGAAATGCAATAAAATTCTCAAGTTGTTAAGCCTATGATTAAAATAACAGGAAACAGTCATAAAGATGAATGCAATTTGAGCTTCCTCTGGTATATGGTGTTAAAGATTTCATCTTCAACGATAGAACCAGTAGCAAGAAAGGATTGAGAGGCAACATGAAAGCAGGCCAAGAGGCTTCTACGGGAAAAATCTCACAAATAAACATGTCCTCAATCATCAACAGAGAGCAATACAACAAGCACTGTAGTCACAAGCTTGCAGGAGCAAGAAAAATGATCAAAATCAGTTAGAACAGAGATTAACCAAACCAAATGACAAATAAAAGCGTAAAATCTACCTATACTAAGCCCAATTCAAATCATGATGACACGCTGAAGCTGAATTACATGCAGAGGTTCAATAAAATTCAAAGCAGTCTAAATTGCCTAAAAAATAGAGAAGAACGTTATGAGTCAAAATCAAAATCAAACATTTATTGATTCTAGACGAAATGGCATCTACCTCTAACCAGTAAGAACAAGCCAAGGAAGAAGTCCAAACTAAATTAAATTATCTAAACTAATAATAACGACAAGGTTGGGAAAAGAAAGAGAGACGTTGAAAGTGAAGAGATTAGATAAAAGGGATTGATACCAGAGTGGGCACGAGCTAGGAAGCCAAATGGAAGTGCACTATAAAGCCCCGAGGTAGGGATGGAGCATTTAAGGAAGAGATAAAGGAGTGAGATAGAAATACACCTTTCTTACAAAAGGGCAAGAAGCTCGAGAGATGAGTCGGTGGTGGGTGGTATGGGAAGATGGTGGTCAGAGAAGTCACGATCCAAAAGGCTAAAACCCAAAAACCCAAATCGATTTCAGAGTCAACGAACGTTTTCCATATCAACTTGTCTTCCTCTTTTCTTTCTTTTTCTTTTGCCCTCTTTCTTCTTCTCCTTCGTACGATCAATTCTGCAGCTTCTCCTTATACAACTCTGCCATCTAAACATCATAATCATTATCCTTTCCATTATCTGAAAGAAAAAATAATCCAATGTTTCTGGTGGTACTGCTACTGCTTTATACGGCGTAAAAGAGGTAGGTAAAATTGATACACCTTACGAGTAGGCAATCTCCGCCATTGTTGCTCACTGGGCCTTGAATTGGGGATATGGGGACGAGGGCTTTGATTACTTCTGTTCTTTTGGAAATTTTCTGGTCTTGAACATCATAATTTCCACGAGGAATGTAAAAGCTTCGAGTGGGAGACTGGACCACTTTCGTTAGTGGGACTGTGGGAATATGTCTCTCTCCTCTTGCGTCTCGTACGGTCTTACCAAGCTCTTGGAGCATAGAAATCTCTCTCACCTGAATTTGGATAGAAGAGTTGACAGTCCCGATGATAGCGGCCACCTGACTCTCGTGTAAATCCCAATCTTCTATCGGAGCCGACACTGCAGCCAACAAGCTGAGTCGACAGGGGCATCGGCTCGGATGGAGGACTCGGATTCACCCGAGAGCTAAGTGGCGGCTATCCATCCGGGCCACCAACTCTCCTGCCCAAACTCAGGCGAAAGAGGATGTGGATCCGCTCTTGGGTTTTTATTTTATTTCCTCCATCAACGGTCAAATCGACAACAAGGCTTGTACTCAAATCCTCTCCTCCCAAAGGATTCACGTCCTCTTCTTCTAGAGGTTCGGGAGGAGGGGCAACACCCCTGTTAGATAGCCGACACCTAAGGCTCAGGTGAATCAGAGTCAATACCCCCTTGTTGGCTCAACTTGTCAGCTCGAATGGAGGACTCGAATTTCAAGTGTCAGCCATCTAACGGGTTGCCGTCCCTCCTGGGAGGAGAGGAGGTGGATCCAAGGCTTGTGGCTATAAGTTTGAAGATGGTTTCCGTCAACAGAAATCCTTATTGACACCGACTCGCCCTGAAAGACTTTTTGACATTCCTTCAATCACACAATGATTGTTGGACCACTTTCATTCTAAATATCAAAATATTATTCTTATATATATATATATGGTAAAAGACAGTTACCTCCCCTGTAACTTATCTTATTGACCGTTGACCCCCAAAGGTTTCAAAAAAGACAATTACCTCTCCTAAATAATTATTAAAATCTAAATAGCTCCAATTTTTAACGGTGTTAAAGTTAATATTTTTATGGACAATTCTATCTTGAGAAAAAGAAACCACATACACGGGTTTTGGAGAACCCAAATCTGAGAAAAAGAGAACCCAAATCTGAGAACCCAAATCTCTCATAAGTATACACATCTTTAACAAAAATAAGTATGCCTCACTCTACCGCTGGAAAGAGAACCCAAATCTGAGAAAAAGAGAAACCAGAAACACAAGTCGAGAAAATTGAAATCCTAAGAAACAAAATTTCATAGGTTTTGGAGTCAAAATCGGCTACCATTGGGAAAAAATTCTCCAAAACCCTAAACCCAAGTATTCAACAAAAACAGAGATGGAAAGAGATCAAATAGTGAGGGGGAGAGAGAGAAAGAGAAAGCACCGGAGAGTTTCGGATGTTCTCTCTTCTAGTTTTGCAGAGAATGACTTCGTGCAGATGACGATTAAATCCTCGATCTTCACTCCTTTGGTTTTGCAAGCCAAGATCGAAATGGAGTTGCCGGCCTAAATTACAGAGGAACAAATGAAGGCCGAGATCGCAGAGGAGAAGATGAAGGCCGAGATTGTGAAATGGAATCCCTAGAGTTTTTGCAGAAAAATCCAAATGGTGGAGGAGAGTTTTTGCAGAAGGCCCAAAATGGTGGAGGAGAATGGAAAATGAATTTTTGGTGTAGAAGACCCAAAATGGTAGTAACCCTATTAAATAGTAAGGGTAAAATAGGTAGTTCATCTCGCTAAAAGGGTAATTTGGTCTTTAAAAAAATATTAGACTCCCACCGTTACTATTTAACAGAATATTCTTAACGCGTGAGGCTATTTGGATTTTAATAGTTATTTAAGGGAGGTAACTGTCTTTTTTGAAACCTTTGGGAGTTAACGGTCAATAAGGTAAGTTAGAGGGGAGGCAACTGTCTTTTACATATATATATATATATATATATATATATATATATATATATATATATATAAAGATAAAATCAATTTCTATTGCCATTTTTACAAGCGGACGATGATCGTTAAATTAAAGAGCTAGAGAGACGAATGGCCTTAAAAATTTTCAATGTCAATAAACCATTGGTACAAACGATGTCAAGGAAACGAATAGTTAAATTAAAGAGCTAGAGAGACTAATGGCCTTAAAAATTTTGAGGAATCAGATGGAATCGACCAATTCTGGATCTAAATTGATTGTAACAGTTACCAATTCCCCATTCAAAATAGTACGAGCATTAAGTTCCGAGCATGTGTGGCTGATTCCAAGGTTTTAGACGTATAACCCATATCTGATATTTGTGGTCCTTGAGGAGAGGGTGCTCTAGGACCAACCATATATCCATTGTATTTAGTCATGCTTTTGCTAGTTCGCCTTTGCTTGCGAGGGATGAAGAATCAGTTGCGGATGCATTGGCCAATGGCCACTTTAGCTTCCAAACAAAATGCATTCCCTTTATTTATGTTAGTTAGGCAGAAAAAAGATCCTCTCGTGTTGCGATATTAACAGGAGAGGCGCTAGCCACCGCTAGATCTTGAGACATCAAAAGAGAGCGGAATTGCAAAGAAGATTGTTGAGAAGAGATGAAATCGAGCTCTAGTAGTTGCAGTAACAGTACTATTGCAAGCCTTGGTTTTCATGATTTTGATTTGGTTTCAAGGTTGATTCTTGATTTCCTCCTTTATTTGCCCTCAGTTCATTTGAACATTAGCTCTCTGGTGCTCTAATTGTCGCCCATCTAATGACAACTGGCACCTCTTCTGTTGATACCGTAATAGGAGAGGATCTCGATCCTAATTAGGCATGACTATCCTAGATGAATACCAACCAAAAAAAAAAAAAAAAAAAGCAGTTATGAAAAAACCAAATAATTCTATACTTGAACATCTTTTTTTCTCACATGGTTTTCATTTCCAATAGATGGGCTTAAGAATCCTAAAAGATTTTGACAAGCCAAGTTGACTCAAGTGGTGCCGGGCATGTCATCTTTCTAGATGACATCGATACGTGTCAAGATTCTTGACATTGATTTCTTTTAATGTATATTCATTGGATCATCATGAAAATCATAATTTATATGTAAGACAATTTTGATATTTGAAATCCAAAAGGTGAAGGAAATTTAGGCCAAACACTGTCATTGACAGATGTGAAGGATGCTTTTGCTATGGTTGTTGCTTCATTTTTCTGTGTAACAGCAAGGACTTTTGAATAAGAAAGAGGCTCTCTGGTTCAATCATGGTTGAGAGATAATTAAGCAATATGATGGTGACTATATGGGTCTGGATCCATTAAGAGTAGTGTCACATCGGCTACCATGTTTTAAAGTCAATTGTGAATTAGGTTACTCCATTAGAGGTTGCAATGTGTCCTTCCAAGTTTGGTTTCAGACTGTTGAGCATTGAAGATCTTGATGTCCTACATCAACCATCCTTGAACTTTTTCTTATTTGTCCTACAACATATCATCCATTTAAGTAAAATATTTCATCATAAAACCATTATAACAGAACACAATAACCAAAACATACATGGGATTTCCTAGAAAAATAGAAAAAAAAACATTTCAAATATTAAAAGTCCTCTTCATCATAATTTTTTCCATGGGAAAAATTTTCCTCCATAACCCTGTGTTTGGATATTTGTGATGAAGGAAAACTGTTTCCATGACATTTTCTTAAAAAAAAAAAAAAAAAAAAAAAAATTAGTTGAGCATCCATAAAAGGTTTTGAGTCACATGTCTACATGAACAGTACAACCCCACTTTGAAGAGGCAAAATGTCAACTTTAGGGCAGATTCGAGACAGTATTGAGTCTGGTTTTGAATCCGATTTTCGTTCACCCAAACAAGAAGATCTCTTCACCTACAGGTTTGGTGTTTGGATGGGATAATTTAATCATTTGTTAATCTTTACAAATCAATTGCTACCGATGTTAGTTGTCGAGGACTTGGGTTTCTTACAACTGTGCAATCCTTACAGTCATATTCGTGCCGCTGAAAATGCATTTACATGTGCATCAATATAATCCAATCACCCTGATAAGCCTGCAGGGGCTGCCGACTTGCCGACACCACTATTTATTAGAAGTGAGATTGATTTTTCCTCTTCACCATGATGACAACAGTAAAAATCCACTAAAGCTAAGATGCTAAAAGCTGAGTGAATGAGAACGAACGACCATGAACGTACCTTTGAGATGCTTTTGGCATTCCTCTCTCTCTCTCTCTCTCTCAATATGAAGTCTCCACAGCATCTCATTCTCATATTTTCTTCTTTCTAATGGATTTTTAGATTTTGATTTATATCTTTAATAGGTGAGCTGAGCTATTGAAAACATTGTTCAAAGTATCGATATTAGATCAATCGATTCGTATCGATTTTGAACCTAATTGATCGGTTGATCTTTGATCCTATCTTATTTTAATGAAGATTATATCGATTTTCCATTGAATCTGTGTAGTAATCCAATTTGCAATCTAAAACGGATCGATTTTAAATATGACCGATGCCTAAATTTAAAACCATAATTGAGAGGATGAGTGAAGCCCTTGGGTCCAATTGGGACATAATATCTTTCAAACTTTTGTCGCATGGAGGGCTGGACCCTCACTCCACTTTTTTTTAGTCAACCAAGGTACTGTTTGGATGTTTATTCTTTCTTTTATTAATTTCCAAAGAAGGCTAAAGTCATATTAAGGATGTCATCCTCTTACCTATCTCAGTATCTTGACTCATCATATTTGAAACGAATTTAACTCCTGATGTATGATCCTACTCCAAATTTCTTGACAGGACAACTTATAATTCAAATGGGGATTCAATTTTCTTGAGGATCCTCCATATCCCTTCATTCTTTCTTTTTAATTACTTGTCAATGGTCAATGGTATTTTGAAGCTAATTAAAGTAGATAAAAATTTTCTGCAAATTAGGCAGCAAGAATTTTTCTATCGCCCGGTTTCACATTTATTCATATGAAATCCCGTTTCAATTAGTAATGTATTTTAGAAAATACTAAAACCCTATTGAGGGGAGTTGTGAACCCTTTCAGGAATAAACATATTCTATGTGAATGGATGCTTGATTTGCAGAATTTTTTTTCCCAATTAAGGCCATAGAAGTCGACAAGAAACCAGTATCTTAGAGATCGAACGATGTATAATGATGATTGGAGTTCACCAACTTGAGACTTTCTCTAATATTCTTTTATATTTTAATATCTTTTGTTTAAATTAAGGTCCGTATGCCGACAATGCTTTGAGGATGTTTTTCGATGCATATTCTCTCACATCATAATTATATGGGTCTTATACTGACATTCTCTCTCTTCTTTGATCATGTATGTTCTGTCACTCAAAAGAGGGACAACACGTGAAGGAAGTGTTAGGAATAATCTCACATTGGTAAAGTTTAGAATTTTAGGTGTCTTATATACATGACAATGCCTCCACTTAATAGTTTGAATTTTTGAACAAAAAAGTACTTAACAATGTGGATCTTGACATAAATATTTTCCATCATGTGTTTGGTGTGGCACGAGAGATTCTCACATACAGTGTCAGCATGGGAAAGTCTCCCCTTTCTATTTTCATTTTTATCACAGCAAGATATCATTACTTTTTTTTATAAGAAGAAAGTTTTTTTATTTTTATTTTTATTTATAACTTGAGCCTTGAGGCAGTATCAATATTGGATGCATATGTAATTTTAATAAGGGAAATTTTCTCCCGCCTCCCTTGCTAGATACTAAAACTTAACCACCCCCAGTTAAACACAAAATGTCTCTCACTTCCCCTGTTTTTTAAAATATTCATTCCCAATCAATTTAGTGATGTGATTCATCATCACCAATGTTTTTAAGACAATAATACCCTCCAAATTAAAAAAAAAAAAAGAATATTTGATTACAAATTAAAAAAAAATTCCTATGGGAATTGAACCCATGACATCTTGCAGCTGAGTGTCTGCCACCGCCATTGAAAGATGCTGCCACCACCGTCGTCGCTGCTAGTGATGAAAAAAAATTTAACTGCCATTGAAAGCTTTGCCAATGTAAAGTACGCCAAAAACGTTGAGACCGGCGACAGTGTAGCTATCAAAGTCCTTGAAAAGGAACATGTCCTTCGTCACAAGATGGTGGAACAGGTCTCTCTCTCTCTCTCTCTACGTTTGTTATGATACTGGGATTGGATTGCTCTTACAGTCAATGCAATGTCTTGAATTTTATATTTTGTATTTTATTTGTAAACATAGTTCTCTTTTTTTCTACCCTTCTCTTGGTTTTGATTTCCGACCTCCATTACCAGACTTCTACTAAAATTGAAATCATCTATTCAAATCAATACCTAAACTTTTAGTGAAATTGAAATCATCTCTTCAAATCAATACTTAAGAGGTCCGGCCTTATTCATTATGCAACGATTAATAGATTTGTTCCCATTATAGCATTACTTGATCCCATTGTTTACGATATTTGAACTCTAAACTACGAGAAATCGAGCCAACGTGATAGTCGTTTTTATCACAAATTCCCAAAGCAAACTATCTTCGTGATGTTGCTATTTGGCTTGATCAAATCACTGCTCAATCTACGCTCCCATTTGATAGAGAGACACAAAACATCGGTAAACCATAATCACAATACCTAACATCTCCACCCGCCATCGCGGAGACCCACCAGTAAAATCAGATTGGTGGGGACATCGATGGCGTTGGAGGCGGAGAGAAGGAAGGGGAGACCGGCAAGGCTTGCAAAGCCAGTAGAAGGGAAAGGACGGTCGCTACCGCCGCCTGAAAAGCTATCAGAGTAAGTAGGGGTGGGGTTGGGGGTATGGTTAGGGAAATTGTTAGATAAAATATTTCAATTTGGAGGGTATTATTGTCTTAAAAATATTGGTGATGATGAATCCCATCACAAATTGATTGGGAATGAATATTTTCAAAAACAGAGGAAATGGGAGACATTTTGTATCTAGTTGGGGGTGGTTGCCTTTTAGGTATCATGCAGGGGAGGTGGGAGAAATTTTCCCTTTTTAGTAATATGTGTATCATGGATCTCAACCTTGGTTGAAACAAGAAGCCCAAGTCTCACAACCTTAATCATGACAGCCTGATTAAACACACTAACATCCAAAGCTCAAGTTCAATTTCTGGGTAATAGGGTATTTTTTTGTTCTTTTTTGGTTATCGTCTTTAGATATTCCAGTATAGAAGAATGATTTGTAGTTTGATTCTCTGGAACCACAAGAATCCTTAGATTGGGATTACAACTCAGCACCTTTTGAGATTTTGAGAAGAGTTGTTTCTTAGAGAGCACAGTATGATGAAGGGGGGACAAGCACTTGGGCTCCATCAATCTGATTTACAAGCACCGTTGTGTTAACGCGTACGTTGTAGTTTTTGTTGTTAGAATCGGGTTGCTCGCCCTCGGAGGAGGCCTGAACCAAAAGCTCTTGCTGCTCATTTCATGGTTGATCTACGACCACCTTCTTCTCGAGGCCCTTTATTCCCTGTTCCATTGCACGCATGGGGTCTCCTACGATGGCAGGGTTCGCTGGACGTAGGTGTCTCCATAAGGCTGTTAAGATAAACTGGTGGTCGCGCAGGTCATTCTCTATGTGCTGTATATGTAGCGTAGCAAGAAGCCCCAAATCCTTGATTTGGCCAGGAAACACTGCATTGCTTTGGGCCAAGGAAGCAAAGGGAATGAGTTCGGCTGCTTCAAGCTATGAGGGCATTTAGGCAGGTTGCTGTTCAAGTTTGTGAAGTTATTGAATTCTAATTCGACCTAACAAGAACGGAATCACGCTCCGTAGGATTTGAACCTACGACATCGGGTTTTGGAGACCCACGTTCTACTGAACTGAACTCTCCTCTCCAACTTGAGTGAGCCTTTCTGTGATATCCATAGTTCATCAACTGTTCTAATAAAAAAATTCTTTGATTTTCTTGTAGAGTACGAAGGCTTATCGAGCCTCGTGTGGACACATCTTTGCTTAGCATCTTGAACACCCATTACTCCACTCTATATATATAAATAAAGAAATATGGGATTACAAAAAAATGATTTCGACTCTAGGGAGTTGATGAGGAAAAATTCGCATAACTTTGGGCCAGCTCACAAATATCCCCTCTTGGATCGGTAAAGTATAGAACCGTCCAATTACTCCCAACCGTTGCATCTGAGAGTCTTAGGGCCAGGCTCACAAAAAGAGAGAGAGAGAGAAAGAGAGAGAGGAGCATGTCAAAATTTTGGTGATGGACCATATCTTTTGTTATTATCCAAACCAAAAAGTTAATTGTATCACGCCATATGTGCCAATGAACCTATCCACCTAGGCATCAATAGGATGATCTAAATCAATCGTCACCTGAGCATAAGCAAAAAGAGACCATAAAAGGGCTGGTCGACTATGAACGGCTGAGTATCTATTCGCACCGAGTAGCCGTTGGATCAGCAGCCGCTAGAGACGATGGAAACCCCCAAGGGAGCAGGATCCACATCCTCTCCTGCGGCAATTGGAACTGTCGACTGATCCAACAGTTAGAGTTTAGTCGATGCATATACCAATACATCGGTATGTGCATTGGATGAAATCCAACCCTTGGCAATTGGAACTACCACAACATAGGATTTCTATAGAAGAGAGCTTCTGTTCTAGGGAAAGGTGGAGAGAGACGATAATAAATATAATGTATACATGGGTTCTGATCCTCACCTGTCGTTGGAAGGACTTTAGTTGTGATCCAACAGTTGGAAAAATTAAACATATAGGAGACAATCTAAACCGTTACTGGGGTTGCACCAATGCGGCCGATCCAATATGTATACCTAAAACTATGATTGGGTATACTTATGTATTGTATAATGTATGATATATATTTATATTTTTTGATAGAAAACCCCCCCCAGAAACTATGTCGAAATCCATCTACTACTCACTGGTTTTCAGAAACTTCAATCGCCCCCACTAAATTGACGGACTTGACTTAAAATGTGATTAAACATTTCTACCATTTCTCTTTGAAATTGAAAGACATTTAAATGAGATAAAATTATTAATTTGACCTTATAAAGATCACAATCCAAATTAGTTTTAAATCCTTTTTGTTTATCAGAATTTACTGTTCTGGTTCTATTTCTTCTATTTGTTCCAACGAACCCTAATATCAGGTATCTACTTCTGAGCGTTTTATCTTGTGTTTGCAGCTTCGAATCTCTGGTACCCGCAGCATCATCATATTTTCGACGTCTCATTCTCTGGTTAGTATCATTATCCCCTTTATTTCCTCTCTCCATCATCGTTATCCCCTCTCTTTCCTCTCCCCCATCGTTTCTTCATCTTTTTCGCATCATTTTCCTCTCTCCATCAGCTTGAAACCGAAAGCCCCTCTCTTTCCTCTCTCCCTTATCTCTCTGTTTGATGGATTTTCTCGTTGGAGTATGTCTTTCTTCATGCTGCTCTCACTTAGATTGAATTTGGAGGCATTAAATTTTACTCCATCGGTAGGATTTCCATCACCTCTCTGTTTGATGGATTTTCTCATTGGGGTATGTCTTTCTTCATGCTGCTCTCACTTAGATCAAATTAAGAGGCATTAAATTTTACTCCATCAGTAGGATTTCCATCACAAACTCTTCCGGTGGGTTCATATGCATATTGCTGTGTTGTTTCATTTAGAAATTTCTTTCATTTTTTTAGAAAACATTTTACTCGAATTAAGAAGGAATAAATTTTTCTCCATCGGTAGGATTTCCATCACAGAGCCTTCCAGTGGGTTCATATGCATATTTATGTGTTGTTTCATTTAGAAATTTCTTTCATTTATTTGGAAAACATTTTACTCAAATTAAACTGAAACTCGAGACCTTCTGGTGGGTTCAAATGCATATTGCTCGGTTGTTTCATTTCGAAATGGGTTCTGTTCATATGCATATTGCTGTGTTGTTTCATTTTTTTCGTTCATTTGGAAAACATTTTACTCGAATTAAACTGGAACTCAAGAATGCACATTATTCGAATCCAACCATGCGATTGAATTAAATGGTTGCTTCAGTTGTAATTTTTCAGTGAGATTGGAAACCATTGGCAGTTTTGTAGAGTCCATTGTTTAACTTAGATAGATTTCAAAGTTTAACTTAGACATGTGTTTTTATGGATAGGTGGTCACTAAGTTAATTGAATTCTATTGAGAATATAGATCCCAAATGTGAGACTTGAGCTGTCACATGTGTGACACGTACAACTAGTAAGAGAATTTTTTTTGAAAAGAAGTACTATAATTGCTCAAGGTGTCAGAAGTTTGTTATGTGGGTGGAGCAATTTAATCAATGTCTATGTAGAGCAGGACATTGCAAAGTGAAAACAGCGAAAACAACAACAAAAAAGGGACGACAATTCTGGTGTTGCCCACATTCCACAAGAGTTGGTATTAATCTAGTCTCAGTTTTTAATTGTCATTTTCAATGAAAGTTGTCATGTATAATTGTCATTTATTGTTATCATTTTCAATGAAAGTGGTCTTGTATAATTGTCTTGCAGATGGATAATTGTGGATACGGGATGTTCAAGTGGATAAGGACAATGAAATGTTCTCAGGATAGTAGCACTAAACATGCAATTGCGAGTCAGGGGAATGCTCCCAGTAGATAGGAGAAAGCTCACAAACCACAACATTAAATACAACAAGTAATAGAAGTACTTCTCTGGCTTATTTGAAAGGTTATTTAAGAGGAGCCATTAGAGCTAATGTGTAAAATTCTAGGTTGTTTGAAGAGCTCCTTAAAGTTGTCGAGAAGCTAGAATTGAAGAATCCTGAGGAAAGAATTGATTAGTTGATTGTAGCTTGTATTTAGTATGTACGAACACTAGATTTGAAGAATAATCCATGTATTTGGCATTTTCTACAATTTAAAGTTTCGTTTTGTGAAAAGAATTTGTGATTCCTTTTTTTATTAAGCCTTCCTACTAACAAAATGCATAAAGATGAATTTGTTTTGCTATGAAGGTGTCGAACAAGAGTGGCCCTGGAATCAGAGAGGATTGTGACACTCTATTCCCATATTGATAGCTGATTTCAATCCTAACCCGATTGCAAGAGTTTCATTGACTTATTCAGTTTCCGTATAAACTGTCAAACCTTGAGTAGAGCTGACATATTGTTAGTGGTCACTAACAATGTCATGGACAAAAGCATGTCGAGCCCATGATGAGACTGAGTTTCTCATCATCCAGTTAAATGCTTCCATTTTGATTACCTTTATCTCATCCATTGCATTTTTAAAGGCTTCAATACTGTATGACTTACATGCTATCCAAAATAACCTCCTCAGTAATACTCCCAAAAATTTAACTCTGAAATTGTTGTACAAGTATCGACAACATAGTCTTTGATTAACAGTTGGAAAAATTTCTATAATAGCTTATGACAATCCCTACAACAATATAATAAGAAAAGGAATATGAGAGTAATAATCTGGAACTAAAAACTACATGTATGTGATTCAACTACAAATTAGATATACTTTTTGTTTGTCTAATATGAATGTTAGAGTCTTCCTATCAAGATCAGAAGAGAATGCATCAGATAATGCAGTCAGAAATCGTGTCCAGCTATCTTTATTTTCACTTTCTACTACATTGATAGAGATAGAAAACAAGCCATTGTTGGCGTCCATTGATGTAGCAGCTAAAAGAATCCCACTATATATATTCCTTTCAAATAACAACCATCAATGCCAATAAATGACCTACATCCTTGAACAAACCCCTTCTTACATGCAGCTAAACAGACAAAAACTCTTTTAAAATGGGCTTAGTAGTTGAAACAGACCTTTCTTCAAATTGAAACTTGAAAGAACTCCCTGGGTTCCTCTGTAGTAACATCTCATCATACTTTTGCAATGAGGCATATGACTGTTTAAAATTTGAAAAAAGACTCCTCCTTAGCCACTAACCGTGCATGGTATAGTTGCCCTTTTGCTAGGTTTGATATCATATCTTCCCATAATAGCAACCTCCATGCTCTTTGTTTTCATGTCTGGATCTACCCTTAACCTGTTAGTTAGTTTCTTTGTTATCCAGGCTAAAGTGGCATTTTTATTCTTTTCCACTCTATCACAAGCATGGGTAGAGTTAAACTTTTTCATTTTAAATGTATGACCATCCCGTGCAACAGCAACATGAATCATCCATGGATACCCATCACTTGAACAAATAACAGTCTCCCTCTTTTTTTCATTTTTCATCCTTATGACGTTTGACTCTGATTAGACAATAAGATCTCTCAAAGCTCTCCTATATGAATCAACATCTTCAAATTCAGATCCAACTTAAATGTTTACCCTTTCTAATTCATCAATATCCACATCTTTGTCTCTGTCAATGGTTTCCTGCTGAACTTCATGTTCTTCTATCTTTGATAGAATAATATCCTCTTCCTCTCCATCAACAGATTCTTTAGAATCAATGGAAGATTCCTTAGTATCTTCAACACTAATATCCCAATTACTATCCATAGGATTATCACCATCATCTTTGCTGTCTAGATCTATGGTTGGTTCTTTACTTTTATTTTTTATCATAAGCCTATTAACAATAGTTTTCTTCAGCCTAGAAGGTGATATAATAGTTGGAGTGGTAATAATGGTACTACTGGGCACCTTCTTCTAAGCCTGCTTACTAATAATAGTGGTAGTGGTACTATTGGGCACCTCCTAGGCAGGCCTACTGTCAACAGTAGCAATGGCAATGGTAGTGCTGGGATCTTCATGGAAAGGCACACTGACAACATTTAACTTTGATGGCCTACGTCATCATGGCCTATAACCATTAATAGTGTAATTTTTTTTTCCACGGCTTCACTCACAGTGACTCCATAGATGTGCATGGGGATACCTTTACCTTTTTTTTTTTAAAGAATTCTATCAATTTCACCACATCTAAGTCACCCTTCACATCTCTGTAACCACTATTAGGCATCTCAGCCCTCACAGAAAATTTCACTGTCCTACCATCTGGAATGTCAGATAGAACTGTATAGTAGGCATCACATACCACATCGATCTAGCCATATCGATCTTCATCCACCAACTTCATTTCTGTGCGATCCTCGCACATGTAATAAATGCTCACTTTATCAATCATTATGTTGTTTATATGATGGAAAAAAAATTCAATTAGCATGTATGAAAGCAAATTGAATTACATTAGAAATGTACAAACAATAGATCAGAAAAATACAAACAATAGATTCTAGTGCAAGAAAATAAATGACAAAGGTAACTAGTGCAAGTGGGATTTGGAGCCATAACAATTTGGTCTTTCGAAAATAAACTGTTTGTAGTTTCTGTTGAGAATTAATCTCCAAAACATGTAAGAAGTTCTACAGCTAAGAGCAGAGAAATTAAGAATATTTTTGAGACATGTATCGAATCCATTTCAGCTCATTATATGCAAACCATTCTTATTAAATGATGAACTTGAGATGACACTAAGGGGGGGGGGGTGAATCAGTGTCTAAAAATTTTCTCTGATTTTATTTTACTTTCTACTGCTACCCAGAGCTGATAGAGAACCAAAAATTCAACACATACACAAGCGTATGCAAATCTACCTCGCTACCACTCAGTGGCCAGGTCTACCAGATTTGCACACCCACCCTGCAAGCCATTCCACGCACTCCAAAATATATCAAAAAATAAAATAATGAACACAAGGATATTACATGGTTCACCACCACAGTGTGTGATGGCTAGTCCATGGAGTAATACCCAATGGGCTCCGTATTTACTTAATACACTTCTTTTAGTTCTTACAAGACAAGGATAATAACCTTAGGTTTTTTCAGCATAAAACTGAGAGGGCCTAACAATGCCAAGATTCAGGCTATAATAACCAGTGTCCAGCACCCATTGAACACAAAAAAAAAATATATAAATATTTTTGGGGCTTATATCAATGCCCTACAATGAAACCCACAGCTAACTAGGTATTCAATGATTTTCACCTACGCTAGCATACAATAAATTGAAAGCAATAATCATATGGGGAATTTAAAAAATCTCATAACTGCTTTCGAATGGCCAGCAATATCTTCGAAGCTTCACATTGCTCTCAAGAATTCTTCAACCGCCTTTAATGATGGTTGGCACCTCGCTTACAGGCTTTCAATATCTTTCACACAACCCATAATCACTATGAATGTAAAAATAAAAACTCTACCAACCTCTCACAGGGATTTAGCACTCCATTGATGCACAGAGAAGAGGTAGTTGGTGATTGATCACTCCCACAAGGCACAAAAACCTAGAAATCCCCCTTCTGTTAGTATTTTTGTTCTTTTTACTTTTTTTTCAGTGTTTTTACAATTTCCAACACCACCCAACAAATAGAAGAACTAAAAATATGGAAACTGCAAGTTGAACAGACTGATTTGGAGTTCGGATGAAGAAGTTATGTCTGTTTGAAGTTCAACCAACCAGAAATAAGCAAATAGAATCTTTTGGAGCATTTTTGTGGGCCCGCGCAACACCGAATCACCGCCCCGCTGACTTGTTTTCGAGTTCCAATTGGATCATAGAGAATCTTTATTTTAGACCGCTGGATAACCTTTAAAAGGCGGGATTCATTTCCGGCCTTTGGATCTGCATAAATCGCATCTACGAAAGTTGGAGAAGCTCGCAGCCATTCGATTTGCATCTTCTAGCTGCCGCATTGCATGTGCGCTACATGGAATCGAGGCAGCTTAACTGTGTAACATGGAGCATACTTCTATCTTGCAACTAGGCAATGAGAGAACTCGCGCAGGAACCTTGTTCCGTCCGCCAAGATGTAGTTTAGCCCGCATTTTTGTAATCCGTCAGATCTGAATTCGACACGCGTGGCTCACTGGATGCCGTCTAAATGGTTTATTTTTCAATTAAGGATAATTGCTATGCCATCCTTTAACTTTTGATAATTGCAAAGAGATCCCTCAAGTATATCAAAACTATACGGTTTTCCCTATATCACATATACTTACTGAGAGCTTGATTTTTTTGGCCATTTTCAACCGTTTCGACGAAAACTGCGATATCTCCCTCATCCAAAGTCAGAATTGAGCGATTCAAGTTGCGTTGGGAAGATAACTTGATGCTCTACATCTTTCCAATGCCGGATCTCCATGAACCTGCTACAGGACCCACCAATTAGAGCCTCAAAGTCAAAACTCTATGAAAACCTTGGAATTCAGACACGAAACTTACGTGCATGTTCACAAGCACTCCCACACACAATCTAGCACCTTGGATCTTTTTAGAACATCGCTGAACACATGTACAACACTATTGACTATCGAAACTGCTCCTGCCAACTCAGTGTAAAAACCCAATGTAGAATCCCATTCAACTATTCAACTCACTGCATGCCTTCTCACACACTCTATGGAGGTTGTAGAACACTGTAGACCACACATATGAGGTTAGTTCACAAGCATTCTCATACACATTCTACCACCTTGGATCTTTTTAGAACATCACTGAACACATGTACAACGCTATTGACTGTCTCCTCCAGACAGCTAGGGTTTTGAGAAGGATCAATGGAGTGTCACCTTATTTATTAATAGAGGAAGGCCGTTCATAGGAAGGTTTCCCGCAATTGGAAACTTTCCAAGTTTCAATTCGGAGTGAGGGACCAGCTGGAGTCCGTCTCTAGCCGAAACTAGACATACCAGTTGTACATACCGGTCTGAGTGACTCAGACCGGTATAGTCAGACCGGTATACCCATACCGGTTGCACATACTGGTTGCACTAACCGCAACCGATATAGTGAGACCGGTATGAGATTTATACATTTTTTTTGAGTGGTTCTCATATCTGAAATTTGCGTGGTTCGTCACCCGACTTTGCCTTTCGATCCAGTTATGATTGGAACACCTGTCACCATATAAAACCACGGGTTAGACCCGGTTTTTAAAACACGGTTCTTACAGCATTGGTACAGGTGAGAAAATGTCAGTGTAGGAGAGAGAATGTCAGTGCAGTGGTAAAGATGGAGCAACCTCATATGTGGGTTCTATAGTGCTCTACATCCCTTATAGTGTGTTTCAGATTACTTGTAGTAAGTTGAATGGGATTCTACACTGAGTTTGATGAGAGAGACTGATTGTGGGCTCCACTGGTAGTGTGGCAATGTTTCTATTGGTCTGGTAATGTTTCTGAAGCTTTTCTGATAATGTGGCAGTGTTTCTCATGTTTCGGTATTACGGAATAAGCAATTGAAGAGAGAGAAAGAAGAGAGAGAATCAAAAGAGAGAGAAAGAGGAGAGAGAAGTGGGACATACTGTGCCTAGGAGGCATGCCACCATGGCACCAACCTGGCCGAGGGCCACGGCACCACAGTGGCAGCCAGCCACGTGGCTAGCAGGTGGGTGCACCATGGCAAGCCATGCCAAGGCCACCAGCAGCAGGCCCGTAAGGCGGCAAGGCCCTCAGGCCCACTACCGGGCATGGCATGGTAGTGCGTAGGCTCATAGCATGGCCCCTAGCTGCCCAGCATGCCCGCCACTTGTTTGATATAGGGCCTAAAGAGAGAAGCCATGTGTTCGATAAGGTGCTTAGAGAGAAGCACCATTCGGCCAAAAACTCGGTTTCAGGGTTTGTTTAATGAAAAAACCAGTTACAGATGCCATATCTAACATTCTCAGGGCTATTTTGGTCAATCGAAAAAGAGAAGATTTGACATCAACGGTCAGGATCGAGCTACGTATGCCAGATTCAGATCTGGCGGTCGAAGATTATGCGGGATTACATGTATCATGCTCGACACACTTTGATCCACCCGCGAGCTAAGAGATTGGTCAAATGCAGTTTATTTCGGTGGTTCGTGTCACATTACGTAACACCCATGTTTCCATGTGACGTGCACAGCATACATCGGCTTACGGATCCATATTGAATGGCTGTGGTTAGCGCCGATCGTCGATAACGTTATCTGCAAGATCGTAAGGATCATCTCAAATCCCACCTTTATGCAGACGATCCGACGGTCATTAAAGAAGATTCTTGGCACAACGAATCAGATCTCGACAACACATAAGGCGGCAATTCCATGCGGCGCGGGTGCACGGTATGGGTTAAAAAGATTCTGTTTTCTTATGTTTCATTGGCCAAACTTCAAACTGGCATAACTTCTTCATTTGAGCTCCAAATCAGTCCGTTCAACTTGCAGTTTCTATATTTTTGGCTCCTCTATTCCTTGGGTGGTGTTGGGAGTCATAATAAAGAAGAGAAAAATTGAAAACAACATCTTGAAGTGTGAAGAAGGTTTTCTAAAGTTTTGTGCCTTGTGGGAGTGATTAATCACCAACTACCTCTTCTTTGCGCATTAATGGAGTGCTAAATCCCTGTGAGAGGTTGGTAGAGCTTTTACTTTTACATTCATGGTGATTATGGGTTGTGTGGAGGAGATTAAAAGCCTGTGAGCAAGGTGTGCTCTATGAATCAAGTTCTGCCATCATTGAAGGTTGTTGAAGAGTTCCTGAGAGCAGTGTGAAGCTTCAGAGATATTGTCTGTCATTCAAAAGTATTATTTGTGAAAATTTTCAATTCCCTATCTATTTATGTTTTCAATTTATTGTATGCTAGCGTAGGTGAAAATCATTGAATACCTAGATTTTTCAATCACTGCATGGAGTGGCTTGCAGGGTGGGTGTGCAAATCTGGTAGACCTGACCATTGAGTGGTAGCGAGGTAGATTTGTATGCGGTTGTGTGTGTGTGAAAAATTAAATCTCCATCAGCTCTGGGTAGTAGTGAAATTATCAAGGAAAATTTAAGACACTGATTCACTCACCTCTCAATGTCATATCAAGTTCATCACTGATTGGAGCTGATGATGAAGAAATTGGTGTTAAAGTTGGTGATGTTTCCTATTGATGATTTGTTCCAGAGGTGCACTGGCTATCTATGTGACACTCTCTGGCCATATATGGATGCCCTGTCCTTCAACCTGGATATCTTTTGTCTTCTATCAAAACTGAAAAAATTGAGGAACATGGAAAATGCAGAAGGGATCAGACTTAGTAAGAACATGAGCTCTTTGGAAGTGAAGGAGAATAGGGCTTTGCGAAAGGAGTTTCGAATTTCTCTAGTTGCTGAGAGTCATGGTAGATAGATACTTAGAAAATTGCCATGGCATAGCCCCCCCCCCCTTCTTGAAATCCTGTGTGAGGAGCAGACATAGTGAGATCCATAATGAAATTCCATGGAGAGTACATGTACATGCAGGTGATTCGAACACGACCGATAGCCATAATGTTTTTTTAATCGTAATAAATGCTGGTACAAAGTTATTTTGTCTTGGAGGCTGTCTTTCTTCTCCAGCTGGAAGACTAGTAAGAGAAGACTTGGGAAGACTAAAGTGTTCTGCTCTTTCCTTGGATTTGAGTCTTTTTAAAAAAATCAAATCGGATAGGAAAATCTGAAATTCGGTATGTTCATATAGATCCAGATCTTGCCCTTTTCCCCTTTATAAGCATTTTAGAACTTATTGCATTTATAGCAAGGTAAGGGACCTTTATGCTGTGTATCCATTATTGAGCTTGGATCCTAGAATTGTTAAGAAAATATGGTTTTTTTTTGAAACTTTTTTTTTACCCTATTGCTCAAAAAATATCTCACATTTTAGTCCATTCTCATGCATTCAGAATTGTTAATCCCAGGTAGTCACTGAGAGAGAGAGGGGGGGGTGAATCAGTTCCCACAAAAACAATTCCACCGAGATGACCTGGCTTACTGCTTTGGACACTGCTGCCAAGAGCTGTTGTTCACTGTGTGCTACCATGAGCTGTCAAACAGATTTTTTTCACAACCAGTTTGTGAAACACATTTCGTGCACACACCAACCACACACCCACAGGTATCCATACTAGGGGCTTGGCCTGCCAAGTGTGTAAACCCAGACCTGCAGCACACAGACTTCTATTCCACACACATATGCATTCACATATACATTCACAACTAAGATGTAACGTGGTTCACCAATCACACATTGTGATGGCTAGTCCACGGGGTAATACCCTAATCAGGGTTTCGTATTATACCCAATACGCAATAATAATAGGTGGAGTTCAACTGTTACAACAGCGAGCTGCCACACCACTAGGATAAGATGAGCTACAACTTGAATACGAGCTACAACCCACAAGTCTGCTAAGCCCCAACCCAGTAGACTAAGAATACATGAGTATTTTGATTATAAACTCTTCCTACTAAGCACATACATCATAATGAGGGTTTGCATGAGAGATTACCTTCCTGGCACAATCATTTCTTCTGTGGAACTCTCTAATGAGATTGTTCACCACTTCTAATGGACACTCATGCCATTTCTTCTCACTAAAGCTTCTATGGAGGCTCAATGGAGGCTTACAACACCCTTCCTTAGTCTTACTGAGACATTGATGGTAGTATAGTGAGAAGATGGAAACCATATATCAACTCCAACATGCTCCAACAAAGTTTTTTCAGCAGATTCCTTACTTTTCTCGCACCAGTAGACCTTCAAAGTTGCTCCAATGGATTCACTTTCAAAAATGGAGACCAGGGGAACTTGAATCATCTCGATCTGAGCTTGGATGGCCAAGATATGGCCGATCAAAGTTCGGCCGCTCATGTCATTTGAAAAGGAATCTTTAGAGTTGATTCCATGCGCCGCACCATACCTTATCACCGCCTCCGCTGACAAGTCGTACCGCGTTGTAGAGCACCGATTGGCTTAGACGGAATCTCTTTCTCACAGCCGTTGGATTGAATCAGAAAGAGCGGAAAGCCTATCACTCGTCGGATCAAGTTAATCCCGTCAGCGTTGATAGAGATCATTTCTGGCCTTTAGATCGGCATCTTCTCCGCCGCATCACCATGTGCGCGTCACATTGAAGAAAGAGATCCTCTTAATGCAACGTGGCGTATACTTATAAATTACATTCGACCAATAAAAGCTTGAGCGAGAGAATCCTAACAGAATGCCTTCAAAGCACACGAGCCCATCACATTCTTAGCTTAAGGATTGGAAAATGATATACGTGGCTCTTCCATGTCTGACCATTTTGAATCAATGACTTCTTAACTTGACCAAAGTGCCCCTATTAAACTGAGTGACGCTTTTCTCTCTCCCCGCATTATGTCAAGCACATGGTGGGGGGGAGGGCACCCCTTGTGCGTGGCCTTGGGCGAGCACGGGTCCTACGAGCCTGCGGGCATGCTTGCGGCATGGCCTTGGGCGAGCACGGGTCCTGTGAGTTTGAGGGCATGCTTGGGGCATGGCCTTGCTCGAGCACTGGTCCTGTAAGCTTGCGGGCATGCTTGCGGCATGGCCTTGTGCGAGCACGGGTCCTGCGAGCCTGTGGGCATGCTTGCGGCATGGCCGCGAGCACTAATGCTTACAGGCTTGTCATGCAGCTATTGGTGCCGTGGGCCTCTGCCATGCTAGCTTGGGCTGGTGCCAAGGTGGCAAGCCACATCATGTGGGACCCACATGGCCCCACTTTCTCTCTCCTCCTTCTCTCTCTTCTTTCTCTTTCCTCTTCAAATACTTTATTCATGATAGAGAGCTGAAAAATTACCAAACTGCCCATACAACCACTAGATTACACAAATATGCAAACCATGGTTGCCAACAATAACAACACACTTGGAACTGCCCATGAATTTGCCAATATCTACTCAACACTGGCCAAGGTCTGCTCAAACACTGGCCAAGGTTCCAACAAGAATGCATACCAAATGCAGCCTTAATTTTCAAGCCCACGAGTGGGAGGAGTAGCTTAAGAGTCAATCAAACTCATAAATTGAGTCAAATTTCGGTGGCCTTAGGACTCAAATTTCTGAATGACATCAAACTCATAAATGGATTTTCCTTTTCTTTTTTGGGTACAATAGAAGGGTGTTTGTAAAGGCTCTGTGTGGTGGAGGACCTGGAGGTTATCTGAAATTGAAATGTCTTTACTTACAAAGACCTTCCTCATGATATCCTCAACAAATGAGAGTATTCCATAGCCTTGAGAGGTGATGTACTCAAACAATAAGTTCCAAACTATTATCAGAAATATCTATCATTTTTAAAATCCAGCACTTAGTTCCAGAAAAAAGATTTTAATTAGTGAATGCAAAAGCTTGCGCTGTAGCTTCAAAGCAGAGAAATATACATTTCCTTATTGAAACCATTCCAAAACAACAATAACATCAAAATATAGATACATTAACAAAGCATTGACAAAGCTAAGCCAAATAAATTGCATTCAGTTCTAGGACCCAACAAGAGTGACATAAAAGATAGAAATTGAGGAATTATAACATCAGGTTCAACCCATCTCAAAATCAGTAAGTTCGAGTGGTAAACCATGTGATGGAGAACCCCTATCCAATGGAGGTACAGATGGAGGAGCAGCATACGTGCTCACAGGCATGTTATAAAGGAGAACAGGCAATTGTGCTTCAAATTTAAGGACCTGCATTGCTTGTCGGATTGAAGGTCGGAATTTGTATTCTGGGTGAGCACACCATAACCCAACAATCATCAAACACTCCATCTGTTGTTTATCAAAATCCATTGAATTTAGCATTTGCTGCTTTAACAAGATTTCCCTTTCCATAGAGCTTCCAGACCCATTCCAACAATACTATCTTATGTTCTTCTGCCTTAGGCTCAACACACCTTCTCCCACAAGCGATCTCCAGGGCCATAATTCCAAAGCTGTATACATCTGATTCCTTGGAAGCTTTCTAAGTAGTAGCAGTTTCAGGAGCCATGTAACCCAAAGTCCCCGCCCATACAGTCGTTCGAGATGTTTTCTCATGATCGATTAGCCTCGCCAATCCGAAATCTCCAAGTTTAGCATTGAAATTGGAATCCAACATGATATTGCTAGATATGATATCCCTGTGCACCACACACTGGTCCCATTCTTCGTGAAGATAGAGCAATGCAGAGGCCAAGCCTAGAGCTATCTTGTACCTCATCTCCCATGTCAACAAACTTTTTGCTCTAAAGAGATGTGAATCAAGGCTCCCATTAGGCATTAATTCATAAACAAGGAGTAACTCCCCTTTCTGGTGGTACCAACCCACAAGTTGCACCAGATTCCTATGCCGTAATCGAGTAATGATATTCACCTCGGACATGAATTCTTTCACCCCTTGTTTGGATTCTTGGATGTTGGGTTGGTGTCTTGTATTATATGGGGTCCACTTAATTATAAGGATAATATTTGTATTAGGGTATGAGTCTATTACATGTACGGGGATAAACTTATAATTATGGTGGGATTAGGATTTGTAGGTTTCCCTATATATTGTCTCTGTGTAGGAAAACCTAAGAAAGACTGTAAAGGCTGTCAGAGGATTAGTGGAGAGCTGAATGCGCTGTAAGGCTGACAGATTAGCTAAGCCTATCAGGTAGAGAGCTGTAGAAGTTTCTTGAGAATAAAGAATTTCTCTTTTCTCTGGTGGACGTAGACATCCCACGATGGGATACTGAACCACATTAATTCTTTGTGTTTTTTTCTTGTTTGCGTCTCCCAATCCTAACATTCGAGACCCTCTTAATAGCAACATCCTTTTTCTGATCAGGTAAGAAACCTCTTTAAACAGCTCCAAATCCCTCCACTCCAAGTTTTCCTTCCTCTGCAAAATTATTTGTTGAACGGACCAAATCACCATACACAAACCTTTTAGGTCCTATATTCTTGTCAAATTCATTGTCCATCTATCCATCGGGGAGGCTGCTGCCTTCTTTTCTCGTTCCATTCCTATTCTTCGGCAAAATGAACAACACAATTCCAATCACAGCAATTCCACCACCAGCAGGGATTGCTACCATCAATAGCATCTTCCTTAACTCATCCCTGGCTGGGATATTCAGGGTTGAATTGAATTCCCAACTGAGAACGCTAAGGGACACCACGTTAGTTCCCATGGATGCAGCGAAACCAACATTAACCTGATCTGGTAAATACTTTCTTAGATCAATAGGATAAGACAATGTAGAATTACCATGAAATATTGGATTGGCCGCATAAGTGAAGAAAATACTCAAATTTTGATTGCTAGAATTATAACTAATCCAAACATTGGCTTTTCTCCCACCTGCAATAGTACTACTATCATATGGAACACAAACCTCAACGCTGTAAGTACCGCTGTTGTTGACCACACTGGACTCGCAGCTTGTGTTTACAGCAATGAAATCGATTGCGAAAATCTGATTATCTGTGCCGTTGGAGATAGAGTTGTAATTTTCGCCGTTGGAGGTGGAGTTGTAAATGCCGCCGTTGGAGGTGGAGTTGTAAATGTAGCCGTTGGAGGTGGAGTTGTAATTGTTGCCGTTGGAAGTGGAGTTGTAAATGTAGCCGTTGGAGGCGAAGTTGTAAATTTCAGAACGAAGAATGGTAGTTGGATTAAGGGGGAGAGATGAATCCCTGGGGGCAAAAAAGAAAGCAAGCCTATCACCATAAAAGTATTGGTTGGGGCTAATATTGAAGTAGAAATGGGTAGTGAAGTCTGTGAGTTTCCGTGTTTCCCTGTCCCAGAGAGGCACTAGTTTCGTATACGAAGCTAGACCGATTCTGCTTCTGCTGAGTGGGTATCCGGTGACTTGGATGGCTCCCTTTGAGATGGTTGCATTGCCTTGTAGACTAATTTCGCTGGTGTTCCTATTGAATTTGGGAAATTCAAAGGATATGGAGGTTGCAGAAGGAATAATAATGAGGAATAACAGAGCAATGGAAAGGAGAAGAAGCTCTCTTGAGTTGTAGGAAGCCATGACTGAGGGTCGGAAAATTGGAGATTGATTACTTTGAAAGGTTTGGATTAATGCTGTGAGGTCCGGAGGAGAGTGAGTTTACCAGTGAATTGCCCAGAAACATAAGTAACTAACTTTTTTTAGATTTGACTTTACCTTCTAAGAAGAAATTTCTGACTCTTGAATTGTTTGCTGGTAGAAATTCATAACGCCTGGGGATCTTCTTACATGGGAAGAAGTCATGCATGCATGAATCTTGACTTCCCTCACAACTCAATAATGGATCGGAAGAGGCATGAAAATGGGTCCATCAAAGAAGGAGTATGAAATAAAAGGCTAAAAGGTGCCGGTTTCCATGGCTGGATTATCGGTGAGTAAGGGATCCCATAAAATAAGAAAGGTAAAATCAATTATATATGTCTACTTCAGTAGGTACTGGGATCTCAGTAGTGAGCTGTATAGTGAGGATCCCATCCCACTCAAAGTGAATCGACATATATTGTTACGGTTGGAAATCGCCCGTCGATCCGCACTCTGAATGACCTGCAATCACAGAGATGAGACAAAGGAGTTGGACGCCTAAGCCCCGGGCACACTCCGATGCCTAAGTTAGATTCCCAATGTAAACGGTCAAGAGATAGCAAGAGATAGCAGAAAGCTATCTCCAGTTTAGAGAGTGGGACGTTGAGAGAGTTTGAGTGATAATAGCTTGTAACTTAGGGTTTACCTTGAGGGATGACCTCTACTTATAGATTCTGAAGAAGCACGGAGGTACCAGGATTCAGGGGAGTAGACTGCCAATAGGATTGCCATGTGTCGCTCTGTGAGACACTCATGTGGTAGACTCCGAGTAGGAGTCGGAGACCTTAGCCAAGGAAGCTAGGTCGGTCAGCTCTGGGACTGACACGTGTCAACGTGTGAGTAATGGTCGACCGAAATAGTCGGTGTCGTATCAGACCGAGAGAAGGACTCCCCGGAGGTAGCATAATCACAATGGGACTCTGGCTTCCGACTGAGAACCGTAGCCGAGTAAGACTATAACTCCGAGCGCTACCCGAGAGGCTGTAAGCATGATAGGCCGAATACACAATACCGAGCGCGAGATACTCCGAGGGCTCAAGCTCCGAAGGCGCAACTTGACACGTGTAAGATTTTAAATGGATGGGATTTTTTCCTCCTAACAGATGCCCCTTGCGCTGTCGGATGCAACGAATTAGATAGTGCAATAAGTCTAAACCGTTGAGAAAACCTGCGCCGTATGAGGCCGATTGCCAGATTAATGGCTGCATTGAATGACTTCGGGTCCAACCGTCTGCACGATTGATTGAGGCGCGGGGCTCGAGGCGTTAAACTCGGGTTCCGCAAACATGTTCGATCGTCGATCTTTTGATTTGACGTGGATCGACCCTTGATCCGACGGCCACCAGGAGGCGGCGTGCCTCGAGAAGGAGCGCCATAACTGCCGCTCGTCTTCGAATCGGTCGAATTTATCGAATGGCTGAGACTGAAGCGACACGGATCGACATATTGATCCGACGGCTACCAGGAGGCGGTGTGCCTCGAGAAGGAGCGCCATCATTGCGCATTACGTCAGATTGTCACGTCACGTCCGGCGCGGCAGACGACGACCAATGGTTCTGAAGCACGTGTCCGGAACCCGAAGAGACGGTTCACGGTCACAGGACCTATAAATACCCTTCTATTTCGTTCATTCAACCATTTGCTTCAGTTGCAACCGGAGTTTCATCAGAGCACTCGGAGTCTAGTCGAACATCCCTGTTTTTGAGCTTTGCTTCTGCAGTCGGAGTTCAATTTCTTCCAACCAGTAAGTCTCCTTACATTTCCTTTCTTGTTCTTTCATGCTTAGTAGCTTTTCCTCCAATAGTATTACCTCTTCCGGTAGAGCGAGAGTGAGTGAGAAAATGACCCTTTCCCGAACTTCTTCTTCTGAGGAATCATCCTCCTCCAGGGAAGGATGGTCCGCAGCCTCCGAGGCTTTTAATCCGATTTCAGAGGAGGAACTTGAGAAGAGTTCCTCTGAGTCCGAAGAGCGTGGTCGCCCCGCGGTCCCCCCGGCTCAACAGGTTTCTCCTCAGAGAGGCGGCCGACCGTCAGTAACTGCAATTGGCACCGTCCCAGCATGGAAGGTGCCGAGTAAGATAAAAAATGAGGCGGCTTTGGTATCAGTCTGCCAGGCATACCAGCTCGTAGAGCCAATGACGAATGTCCGCGTTTGGCTCCCAACCTTCGATGAGCGGGCCTGTACTGTGAATACGTCAGAGATTTTTGTGTATGAACATACCCTGAAGTCTGGGCTCCGATTTCCCCTTCACCCATTAGTTGTAGAAATCCTTCAAGCCTACCGCATTGCCCCCTCCCAGCTTGCTCCGAATGGGTGGCGATGCATATTTACCTTCATCCTGTTCGTCCGCCGATTGGGTGAGACTCCGACCTTGAACTTGTTTCGGTTGGTCTTCCAGTTGGCCAGTCTGACCGAGGCCCGGGCTATGACCGGGTGGTACTTTTTCAGCCAGAGGGGCGGAAAGAAGCTCCCGGCTATCGCCCAAAAGCCTTCCTCCATCCACGGGTGAAAGGACAAGTTTTTCTTCGTGGGCCCCCCCGCGGACGACCCGGCCCTCCCTCTGTCGAATGTTTGGTTAGTGGTCGACGCCACGGGGTTCAACAAAGTCCCCTTCCTGACGACGGAGGAGAGAAAGGCTCAACGCAAGATGATGGCCGGGAAGACTGTGTGCCTCTCCGACCTTGCGGATCCCGTGCAGTTGGCCGAGCACGGTCTCCTCGGTGAGTTTAATAATTTTAGGACCCAGACTATGTACTGCTGCTGTCTTGATGTTGTCGCTAACCATTTTCTCATTGCAGTGAACTACAAAGACGATAAGATCGTTGCCCGGATCCTGTCCAAGCGGACGGGTGAGGCCTTGAAGGGGGCTCAGTCGACTGGCGAGCAGGCGGGCGCACCTCCACGAAAGGAACCGAGGGCCACGGCCGAGGCAAAGGGCAAGGGGCCCATGCCCGAGGAGCCACCGAAGAAGAAAATAAAGTCGACCGCGGAGCTTCCGGCCGATATATATATAAGACAAGGCCGGCTCCTAGACTCGGCCGTCAAGAGGAGACAACAGCGGGGGGCTGTGACGAAGGAAGTCCAGCCCTGCCAAGGGGCTGCGAAGGAGGCCCAGCCCCTTCAGGTGGTCGCTGCGAAGGAAACCAAGGCCGATCAGGGCGCGGTGACGCTTGCGGCGAAGAGGGCTACCGAAAGTCCGAAGGTGGTTGATCTGACCGGGGCCACTGGGGCCTCCAAGGAGGAAGCCGAGCACACGGCTCGCCAGAGGGGTGAAAGGCAGGAGGTTCCGAAGATAGCCTTCTCTCCTGCGCTCGGACTGAAGTCGACGGACTCGGTCTTCAAGAGCACAAGGGTGGCTAGAATCATAGTCACCGAGGGACGCCTCCCAGAGGACATAGCCGTCACGTCTGGCCTGTCAAACGAGGACGTCTATAGACGAGCATTCACGGCGTGCTGTCAGGTAATGTTCGGATTCCTCTGCTTTTCTCTTTTTATTCATGTTTTCATTTTCTGAGTGATCCCTTTTGTGCAGATGAACAATCTTCTGGCTGAGGTTAGCGAGCGGGCTGCCCGGGCCTTCTTCGACCCGGGATTCATTTTTTTTTTTCCTTTCATTGATCATTAATAACCCTCATCTTATTAGCGATTAATAACATGGTATCAAAGTCTAAGGTTCTCTCCGTACCGTCATCCAAAGGAAGGATCACACGTCACATATACCCTGGGAATGATCTTACAATCATCGGATCCCAAGTTTTCACCCCCAAAGAAACCCTGTTTCCAAGCTCACATTCTAACACCAATAACGCATTTATGAATTCTTTCTTTGCTATCTCTTGTTATTTTCCTTTGCTCATCCAAACCCTCCTTCCCAAAATCGAATGTTTGCAGTTTTCATAGCCCAAAAGAGTTAAACAAGCAGCATCAAATAAAAAAACTCAGAGCCCAAATCACCCAGTCTTGGAATTCAATGAGAGGAAAAAAAAAAAAAAAAAAAAAAAAAACCAACCAACCAACCTTTTTGTCAATGTAATCAGCCCAGAATCCGGTTTCTGCTCTCTGGTAGGAATCCGATTTTCTGCTCTCTGGTAGAAATCAGATGGTAACAATGGAGATTTATCCTTCCAAACCTCATCAATGTAGTGAGAACTATATTGAGGGAGAACTATATTGAGGGATTCACAGATGGGTCTCCCTGTCCCATTATGGTTCAAAACAGACTTTCTTATGAATTGGGTTCATTTTTAGAAGTAGATGTAGGTTCTCTTCCTTGTATACGTATTTGACACCCCTTTCACTCAAGGCAATCCTTGCCCTCATCCCAGAAGGGCTGGGCCGGAAATCCATTAGAATCATATCATCCACCATTTCTCATAAGCCTACACAACAAACCCAGATTAAAAAAAAAAAAAAAAAAAAAGTTCCACCAAGAATCCATCCAGGTTTTTTATTTTATATTTTATTTTATATACTTGAATCCGGCTTTCTGGTTTTCTTTTTGGAATTTTATTTATTTTTTTGGTAAAATCTTCTTGGGCTTTGAAGATGACCCTTTTAAGGGTTTCTATATTCAAGCAGGTATTTTTTTTTTTTTGGGTGCAAATATCTAACAGTATTAATTTTTAGGGAAAATTTTTTCTAAATGACAATTAAATCTCACACATGTCAGATTAAAGATGTACATCCAACAATATTAATTATAGGAAAATATTAAATAGCTAGTGAATCATTGGATTGCCATCAATTTCATAAGGCCATGGTTCTTTCTTAAGAAAAAGATCTTTGAAAGGCGTTCCTTTTCTCTCCTCTCTTATTCCTTACTGCTTAATCCGCTGTCCAGCCCTACCCCTTATGGGTGAATGCTGTATACTCTGCCGTTCAAAGAACCCTTGCCTTTTTTTTACTGCATTTTATCCTTGAATGGATGCTAGGCTTTCATTTCATGTCCAATGATTTGGCTGGGCACATTGTATTTAGAACATTGAACCTTTAAGCTCTGATTTTTTTTTTTGGTAGAAACCTTAATACTCTGATTGCTTCCATATAACATGGTGGGAAAAAAAGAAAACTTTGTTATAAAATATGATTAATTATTTTGGTTTTACCTAAAACCTTCGGTTTTTATTATAAATTTTTTTTATGCAAATGATATTTTATGAAAATTTTCATATTTTTTCAATGCACTTGTTTAAAATAAAGGTTCTGTTTGTCGTTTTCATGTAAAATAGTAAAACATGAAAATATCTCTCTAGTAAAATAGGATTTTTTACTGTTTATTTTAATATAAAATGAAAAAAAATTGAAAAGATACAAAAATTCTCATGCATATATTATTTGGACGGAAAAATTGTATAGCTCATGAGTTCTGTTTCATTTCTGTATTCTAATCCAAATTTATTTCTGCGTTGTGAAGCAAACTCATAGATCTTTTGTGGATCAGGAAGGGATTTTGAAACAGTCTCCTTCTGCATTAACCTCTTGGCCCAAGCCATTAACTTTGGGCATTCAGCTTCCATCTTGAACTTCCCATAGGTCTCATAGGTGTAAAACCAGGCATGGAAGGGAACAAGGCATAGATCTACAAAACCCAGTCTCACCACAAAAGTAAGGCTTATCTCCAAGCTCTTCTTCTAATACTTGTAAGCTCTCTATCAACTCTCTTGCTGCTTCTTGCACCTCTCCATTGCTCATCCATATCCTCCTTCGACAACTACGTATCTGTGTTTTCACCACATTTCAGCCATCAGATTATGAAAGTACTATAGGAATTAACAATGCAGTAGAAGAACAGTCACAAAAAAAGAAAAAAAAAAGAAAAAAAGAAAAAAAGAGAATACAACACAACGATTTTACGTTGTTCACTCACATAATGTGTGTGAACTATGCCTAAATAGAGAGATTAGTCATTGATTCTACTATTGATTCCCCTATTTCATTGAAGAAGTTACAACGATCGTTACACTATGGCAGAGTGAACTGATTCCTACTTTAAGACAATCTCAAGTTGCACAGAATGTGTTATGATCTCACAGGGGGATCCCACAAGAACCAAGTATGGTTCTTAAGTTTGGGGGCTCTCCAACCTAATAAACTAATTTTTTGAGTTGGGTTCTCCTTTGACTTGAATTGTAACATTTGATAGAAAGAATCACATGCTTAAGAACCACATGGGATCATAACATTACCACCCCTTTTTCCCAGATCATTCCTTTTCTAGGTCGCCCTTGAGTCCACTCTAGATTGCCTACTCTAGATGGTTTTCACTCTGGCTCACTAGGTAGCTCTTTCCTAGGTCATTCATTCTTTTTACGATGCCAACCTCCCAATGAAAGCACCAAATGTTACAACTTAAGTCCAAGGGAGAGCCTAACCCAAAAGACTGGCCCTTTAGGTAGGAGAACCCCAGGGTTTAAGAACCACACTTTGGTCCATGTGGGATCATAATAGAATGATGCAGAAAGTGTAGAAATAAATAGGAACTAATTTGAAAAAGAGGGAAAAAAGAAAAGAAAAGATGGAGATGTAGTGAACGAACCTTCTGAACTACAAAATCGGCCCAGAACCTGGTTTGTGAATGCTGGTGAGGATAAGAAGGTAGCAAAGGAGATTTGTGTTTCCAAACCTCGTCAATGTATTCAACTATGATGAGTGATTCGCAGATGGGTTTCCTGTTATGAATCAAAACAGGGATCTTTTTGTGAATTGGGTTCATCTGCAGAAGCAAAGGGCTTTTGTTGAGGTTTTCGTTTTGGTATTCATATTTGATACCCTTTTCAACTCAGGCTATTCTCACCTTCATCCCATTAGGATTAGCCCATGAATCTAGCAGAAGAATTTCATCTTCCATATCCAACAAATCTGTAGGAGAAAAAAAATATGTTCTAGAAACAGAGATTGGGAAATGTCTTATTTATCCTATTGATTTAACATTCATGGGCATTGCAGAGTCGTAAAGAAGAGGGAAGAGGAAGATGGAAGGGAAGAAGAATAGAAAAAAGAGAGAATAACTGAGTAGAAGTTCTTAGTTGCAGAGAAAAAAAGGGAAAGAGAGAGAAAGAGGATGTTTTCTTCCCATAGCCCTTAACCTGCTCGGATCCACATCCTCTCCTCCCAGTACCATTGGGAGGACAGCGGCAACCCAGTCCCGATGGCTGACACGTGACTCTCGGTGAATCCGAGATCCACGTTCGAGCCGACAGGACCACTGGGAGCTCCCAGAACCACTGGGAGGAGGGATCTGCATCCTCTCCACCCAGTGGTTCTGGGAGGACAGCAACAACCCAGTCCCGATGGCCGATACGTGGCTCTCGGTGAAGCTGAGACCCACGTTCGAGTCGACACCAAGCCGACTTGCCGACAAGTCGGCTCGAACATGGATCTCGGATTCACATGAGAGCCACGTGTCGGCCATCGGGATTGAATTATCACGTCCTCTCAAAACCATTGGGAGAAGACTATGTAAATGAGTCCGCATCGTCTCCTCCCAGCTATTCTGGGAGGACGGTGGCAACCTAAATTCAGATCGTAACACGTGGATAAATAGAATCCCACGGCCACGATCAACTCGTCTATAGGGTAAGGTGTTACACCATAGATCACTGAAACCTCACCCCTCCTTTTGAAATCGAGAGCAAACCCACGAAGGCTCGGACACTAAATCGGGGGCAGAGAGAGATGCGGGGGCGAAGAGAGATGTCTCATCTGCAACTTCTTCATCTTCGTTTCACCTTTCTCTTCGCCAATGGAAAAAGGCAGAGCCTACTCGAATAGAAACAACCCTCTGCAACTTCTTCATCTTCGTTTCCCCTTTCTTTTCGCCGCTGGAAAAAGGTAGAAATCCATGCAATTTCTTCATCTTCATCTTCAAGGGATTACAAGGTAAATAGGCTTTGGTATGCTTAACACACCTAAATCGTCTATCCTTTTCAAAAAGTTAAATATTCACCATCCCATTAAACCTGCGAACAAAACGCAACTTCTCAAAATCGAAAATCCAAGAAGTTGCAGGAACCATTCTTCTCAAAGCCTTTTGCTGCGAAACAAAAAACTCAAACCATTCTTCTCAAAACCGCGAGTTGCAGGACATCTACTTCGGAATCTTGACAGCAAATCCATCTCCGAGGAACCATTCTTCTGTCCGACACAAGGAAATCCTCCAACGGCGAAGAGAAAGAGGAGATGAAGATGAAAAAATTGCAGGGATTTCTGTCTTTTTCCAGCGGCGAAAAGAAAGGGGAAATGAAGATGAAGAAATTACATAGGGTTGTTTCTATTCGGGTAGGCTCTGCCTTTTTCCAGTGGCGAAGTGAAAGGTGAAACGAAGATGAAGAAGTTGTAGAGGAGGCATCTCTTTTCACCCCCAATTTAGTGTCTGAGCTTTCACGGGTTTGCTCTCGATTTCAAAAGGAGGGGTGAGGTTTCAATGATCTATGATGTAACACCTTACCCCATAGACAAATTGATCGTGACCGTGGGATTCTATATATCCACATGTCACGATTTGAATTTATGTTGTCACCATCCTCCGAGAATAGCTCCCAGAATAGCTGAGAGGAGACGATGCCGACTCCTATATAAATACTAAGTGGCTCCTAGTCATTCTTCTCGATTGAATCTCACTTCTGCCATAGCCGCCTTTGTTGAGTCATGAGATCCTTCTGATTCTTTCCAGATCTTCCTCAGCGGACGTCATTGCTTGCGTTTGGAGCTTTGGAGAGTTCCAAAATCCAGGAGTCAACCTAGGAGGGTGGGTTGAACACGAAGCCTAGAGTTTAAATTATTATTTGTTCACTTGTTTTTTTGCCATCCACCAAATCTACCTCGTCATTAATGAAAACTCAAGTTTTCTTCATTTTATGATTAATGATGACAGAGATGGTAAAATAATAAATTGCTACATTGATTTTCCTGTTAATGGTGGCAGTAGGATAGTATCAATGATAAAATTGAGAATATAATGTCTTGATGACAAGAATGAAGGGGAGTGATTTCATGTATTGATTTGGAATGGGTAGGGCTTCAATGGTATATCGACACATGATCGATACTAATTAAAAATGAAGAATGAGATATCAGATTGGAATCAGACATGGCCAAAACTGATATGAAAATTAAGGGATCCGATTACTTAAAAATCAATAAAGGAGTTGCCCACCTCTGTTCAGATAACTCAACTTGGATGGTAAGACAAGATTTTCTGGTTTTTTTTTATATTCATAGTGAGTGCCTTCAAC
This sequence comes from Protea cynaroides, assembly GCA_028583415.1. Lineage (NCBI taxonomy): Eukaryota > Viridiplantae > Streptophyta > Magnoliopsida > Proteales > Proteaceae > Protea > Protea cynaroides. The sequence continues at coordinate 76,788,822 of CM053265.1, read as the reverse complement.
GTTGTTCTTCTTGGGGACATTTATTAAATATATTAACTTCACTGACCCAAACTGTATCTATAAAGTCAGCCACAACACTAAATTGGATGACGTGGACATTAGTTATGATACAATTGGATGATGAAATGATCCAGGCGTCTGCTATTGAGAAAAGTGAGAAAAGACTAGCTGGTTGAAGGTATAATTGTGGATATGTAGTAAAATAGATTCAATAAATTTGAGACACATATAAACAAGTACATGTGTAACATAAATGTTACATTGATTTGATCTTGTGGGTATGATTTGGGGTTGTGCCCATTAAATGGATGATCTGGATGTGATCTTCCAATGGTCATCTGGATCAATGGTCGAGATTGTATCTCTTTTGTTTGTACAGGATCACAGGCATGTCTTCATATAAAGACATTTTTTTATTCGAAAGATATAGATCAATAGTCGAGATTGCATCTCTTTTGCTTGTACAAGGCCACAAGCATGCCTTTGTATAAAGACATTTTTTTATTCGAAAAATATATAATATGTACCTTTATATGAATGGATCTATCCATCTATATACCCAAAAGGTATAAAACAATACATGCATATATAACAAAAGATATGAAACATACCTCTCTCTATATATTTAAACATATAGAGACACCCTCCCTAGGTATATGATAGAGTAATTTGCAAAGTTATGGGGGAAAAGTGTAATTGGGTCAGATCATTTATTTTCTTATTAGTAGAATCTATTTTTAATAGTTGAATATAAATTTTTAAAACACAGGATGGTGTTTTGTATTCAACATATTCTGAATGAGAGATCAAATTTCACCGTTGGACGAAGTCACAACTTACCAACTCCCAACACCGACGTAAAACTCTTTAAATATCCGATGCTACTCGCAAGGCTCTCAACACTGCAGTAATCAAACCAGCCAAATCCACGCTTGAAGCTCTGCAAGGTTTGTTGAACAATGGCTGAGGAGGTGACTCTTCTGGATTTCTGGGCTAGCCCATTTGGGATGAGATGCAGAGTCGCTTTGGCCGAGAAAGGCGTAAACTATGAGTACAAGGAAGAAAATCTCCGGGACAAAAGCCCTTTGCTTCTGCAGATGAACCCTGTTCATAAGAAGATCCCTGTCATGATCCATAATGGGAAACCCGTCTGTGAATCATTGAACATTGTTCAATACATTGATGAGAATTGGAAGGATAAGTCTCCCCTGTTGCCTTCAGATCCTTACCAGCGCTCTCAAGCCAGGTTCTGGGCTGATTTTGTCGACAAGAAGGTGAGTTCTATTCTGCTCCGTTTCTCCCTCTGTTAGCATTTTTGGGTTATTGATTTGAAAATAGTTTCATTATTTTTGTCAGATTTGTATTTGTTAGATCGACTTTCTCATCTGGATTCCAGTTGTTCCCTTCTTGAGATTGAATAAATGCATGCCCTATTTCGATTTTTCTAACCAGGAATAGCATTTTCCTCTTTTGGGTTCCTTTTGTTCTCTTTCTGAAAATTCCTGTGATTATAGATTTCATTCACTGTTTTTTTTTTCATATAAGACTGAATTTATTTAGTTGCCCTGAATCGAATTTTCTGAATCTGGGCTCGATTATAGATGGTTCTCCAATAAGATTGTTATACTGATTAGCTAACTTGTGGGAGCTGGGTTTTGAAAATGCAGGCATATGAAATGGGGACAAAGGTATGGAAGACCAAAGGAGAAGAACAGGAGCTAGCGAAGAAGGATTTCATAGAAAGCTTGAAACTGTTGGAAGGGGAGCTTGGTGACAAGCCTTACTTCGGGGGTGAAGCTTTTGGGTACGTGGATGTGACCCTGATCCCATTCTACAGCTGGTTCTATGCTTATGAGACCTGTGGGAACTTCAGCATTGAAGCTGCTTGTCCAAAGCTGATATCTTGGGGCAAGAGATGTATGGAGAAGGAGAGTGTTTCCAAGTCCCTTCCTGATCCTAAGAAGATTTATGAATTCATTCTGCAGCTTAAGAAGGTTTTCGGTATTGAATGAGGGAGAAGAGATTGAGCTAATTGCTATCTGAATTGTATCTTTTCTTTCATGTCTTTATGGTCTTCTGGGTTTTGTGTTGTGCTTCAGACAAGCTGCTGTTTTTGTGTTTTTAGTTGGTGTCGTTTTATGTCTTGTGTTCTTTATTATAGCAATAAATCAAAGGACGTTTGTTCTTCAAATACAGGGGTTGGGGGTTGGGGGTTGAGGGTTGGGTTTTGTGCTCTAGACCCCAGAGCATGAAAATCGTATCTTTACTGTACCAAACCGGTACAGTAATATTATAGAATAGTATAAAAAATGCAAATGGAAATTGATAGGTACGGTACTGAATTACTATACAGATAACGACCTGATTGACATCCTTAGAATCAGATCGATCCAGGACCGATTCTCTTGAATCGAATCAAAAGCAAAATCGGATTCCAATTCCTTAAACCTTGCAGAGGTTAAATTCTTTGCAAAGATGCATAAAAAATAAAAAAAAATGAAGATCTTTGGAAGACATTTGAACAAAGAAACCGGCCTTCAAGAAGAGCGAACTATTCCCAGTTTCCCGTTTCTTCACACTGTAGTTTTCCAAGATTAGTTGAACAATGATGGCCGAGGAGGGGTGACCCTTCTGGATTTCTGGCCTAGCCCATTTGGGATGAGATGCAGAATCGCTTTGGCCGAAAAAGGGGTCAACTATGAGTACAAGGAAGAAGATATCCGGCACAAGAGCCCTTTGCTTTCCAGATGACTCCTGTCCATAAAAAGATCCCTGTCTTGATCCATAATGGGAAACCCGTCTGAATCACTGAACATTGTTCAATACATTGATGAATCTTGGAAGAATAATAAGTCTCCCCTGTTGCCTTCTGATCCTTACTACCGTGCTCAAGCCAGGTTTTGGGCAGATTTTGTCGACAAGAAGGTGGGTTCTCTTCTTGTCCGTTTCTCTCCTTTGTTAGCCTTGAGCTGGCTTCTGGCTTCATCTTTAAACAAGTTTCTCTCTTAGCTTCATCATTTAACTCCTGCAGAGGATTGGAAAATGGTTTCTATGATTTTAGTCAGATGGGTATTTTGCAAGATCGGTTTTCTCATCTGGGTCCTGCTTCTTTGCCTCCTTGAGATTGAATAAAACTGTATGCCCTATTCGATTTCTAGGGAGATGGTTCTGCGATCATATTTTTCTCACCTGGGTTCCTTTTGTTTTCTTTCTGAGACTGATCACTGAATGCCTCCTGCTGCTTTCATCTAGGACTGAATTTTCAGATCCCCTTTTCAAATTTTCTGATTCTGGGCTCGATTATAGATGAATCTCGAATCAGATTGTCCTACTGTTTGGCTAACTTGTGAGAACTGTTTTTGAAAATTCAGGCCTACGAATTGGGGTCAAAGGTATGGCAGACCAAAGGAGAAGAGCAAGAGACAGCGAAGAAGGATTTCATAGAATGCTTGAAACTGTTGGAAGATGAGCTTGGTGACAAACCTTATTTCGGGGCTGAGACCTTTGGGTTCGTAGATGTGAGCCTTATCCCTCTCTACAGTTGGTTCCCTGGCTATGAGAGCTGTGGGAATTTCAGCATGGAAGCTATTTGTCCAAAGCTGATTTCTTGGGCCAAGAGATGCATGGATAAGGAGAGTGTATCCAAGTCCTTTCCTAAGTCTCAGAAAATTTATGAATTCGTTCTGCACCTCAGGAAGGTTTGGACTGAGTGAGAGAGGAGACTGGGCAAGCAATGAGGAAGAGCTCAGATCTGGAATCTAAAAATTGCACCTTCTTATTTTTTTTTATTTTTTGAAGGGGCAGATACAGGGGAATGCACCTGGCAACCAGACAAGTTTCCTTTTTAGACATTTTAGTATGTCATTTTGTGTTCTTTATTTTTTGGATGAATGGATGGGTAGGCACTCTCAACAGTCCGGATGCGGCTGTAGGGGTTGTACGGTCGCTAGAAATCCAAATCCCTAGTGTTATTTTGGACTTGGGTTTCTTGCAGCCGTGCAGCTCCTGCAGCCTCATCTGATTTGTATGGTTCTTTAAATCTAATCTTGTTTTCACAGTTTCAAAAATAACATATTGGTTTTCATGGACGTTCGATCCTCTATGGAATCTATGGACTGTGAGGTCCTGTTGTGGCATTGGTGTTGGGTTTGAAACACTGTAGATGGATTCACTGAAGGTACTATTCAATGTTTCGTTTGTTTTGACTTAAAATTTTACGTGTAATATTTTCTATGTAAAAAAAAAAAAATTCCATATTTTTTTCTAAGAGGTAAAGGAAGACTAAATAACCAGAGATCCACCAAGAATCTGCAAAACATTATTTATAGAAACTGATTTCAAGTAATATTGGTTATTAATTTTTCTATCTTTAGGAAAATCAGTCACCCATTTGTTAAGGCTTTGTTTGTTTCATTATAAAACTTTTGGTGCAAATTATATTTTCATAAAAGTTTTTTTTTCTAACTTTTCAATGTTTTTCTTAAAGTAGAAAATTCTATTTTATGGGAAAATATTCATTTTCCTTCATTTTACATGGAAACAAAATGGAGCTAAAGGAAGAAATAAAATAACCATCCATTTGACTTGATTCTGTGAATCAATAAAACTAAAAATGCAAAGTGAAGGGAGGAAACAGGGGAATAAGCTCATAATGCTCAAAATAACATCATTAAAGCCTTAACCGATATAACATCTTATACAAATATAAAAATTATAAATACAGAGCATGCTAGTTCATGCAGAAGATGCCCAAGGTTAAGACCCACTCCAATCCAATCCTCCCCTCCTGAAAAAGCAGGATTCATGATACTTAGGAAACAATCACTTTATATTATTATTTTACTGACAACAACTAGTTGACATGCGAATCAAAATCTTCTTCAAGAAAGAAAAAGATAGTTGGGAACTCCTCAAATATGTTCTCTGAGACCTCATTGCTGTGTCTGTAATCTTCTTTACTAGAATCCCATTTTCTTCCTGCGTCCCATAACAAAGTCAAGAATCTTGTGGGGATCAGCCAGGGACTTGGACACACTTTCCTTTTCCATGCACCTTTTCCCCCAAGCAACCAGTTTTGGGAATTCAGCTTCAATACTGAAGTTGCCAATGCTCTCATAGGTATGAAACCAAGGGTAGAAGGGAACAAAGCTCAGGTCCACAAAACCAAAGGTTTCTCCATTAAAGTAAGGCTTGTCTCCTAGCTCTCCTTCCATTGCTTTCAATCCCTCTATCAATTCCTTCTTTCCTGCTTCTTGCTCTTCCCCAATGTTGGCACATAACCTCCTCCCAGTAGGGTGAATCTGCATTTGCATTCACAATTTCCATACATCAACTTCAGCACATCAAAATACAAATTTCTTTTAAATTAAACTATCTCTCTTCTCAAAAGTTCTATCTGTTTCAGTGGAAAATGGGATACATTAAGATTTAAAATCGTGGAATCTTGTACAACAAAATAAAGCATAAAGCACGATAAATCTATATCTCTAGGCATCCAAACACAGGCTAGATGTCGAAAGATCCAAAAGGAAAACAATAAAAAGCAATAAAGGATGAAGAATGAGAAAGAGAGTTACAGAGAACTGACCTTCTTGTCGACGAAATCACCCCAGAACCTGTCGTGTGCACACTGGTAAGGATCAGAGGGTAACAAAGGAGATTTGTCCTTTGAAATCTCATCAATGTATTGAACTATGATAAGAGATTCACAAATGGGAGTCCCGTTATGGATCAAAACAGGGATCTTCTTGTGGACTGGGTTCATCTGCAGCAACAGAGGACTTTTGTCGAACAGGTTCTCGACTTTTTCTTCATATTCGATTCCTTTCTCAGCCAAGGCGACTTTTACTCTCATCCCAAAAGGGCTTTCCGGCAAGGTCAAGAGAACAAACTCGCCTGCCATTGTTTAGAAATCTGCAGAGAACTGAAGAACAAAAATCCCAAAAGACAAGTGTGATGGAATAATGGGTACGTGAGAAACAAAATATGGAGCAGAAGATATATATTGTAGAAATTAGGAGCATGACCAGTACTGGAATCCAGATTGAAATGAATCACACATTCTCACTCGTCCCTTCCGGAGTTCAGTGTTTTTCAGACTATTCCTAGCAGTAGTTGGTACAGTAAATGGTTTTCTTCTCTACAGCCAAGGGATTTCTTACCCGTGTCACAACTCACAACTCACATTCCAAGTGGTGGCATGGAGAATGCCAATCCATAGATTACATGGTACCCATAAATTTTTTTTTTGAATGGTTCATGTTACGACAATTGACTATGGATGGATCCATATGATTTGAAGGCACACCCATGTTATTAATGAGATGAGAAAGACATTGTTTGGTATGTATGCATTCTTGATGTTAGATGATAAAATGCATGTAGAGAAAACAGTCAATTTTACATTGTGCCAAAGTGCCTCCATCTTTTATCCATTTTTTTCTTGGTTTTGTGTAGAAATCCTCTCCCACCCATCTATCGCCTGTCAAGGGCGGGATTTCAATCGAACCACCTCCCCATGTATTGGTAGGCGGACCGACTGATCCCCAGCCCTTGGATCAACAGCAGGAACCTCCTACCGCGGGAGAGGATTTCTTTACCTTGGTTTTTAGGTTGAAATTTACCCAAGCTCTACAGGCTCTGTTTGGTTAGAAGAAGAATTGAAAGGAAAAGAAGTGATATTTATAAACTTTTTTTTTTTAGTAAAATTTATAAACTTAAAAAACAAATTTTTATAATTATATAACACAACATGACTATATAAACTACTTAAATTTCTTAACACATTTAATAAAAATACACACCAAACACAAGTTAAATGTCTTAAAAGAAACTTGTCCTCTTGCCATGTCCCGATGCGGCTGTAGGGGTTGTACATTCCCTAGAAATCCAAGTCCCTAGTGTTATTCTGGACTTGGGTTTCTTGCAGCCGTGCAGCTCCTGCAGCCTCATCTGCTTGACTGATTTGTACTGTTCTTTAAATCTAATCTTGTTTTCACAGTTTCAAAAATAACATATTGGTTTTCATGGACGTTCGATCCTCTATGGAATCTATGAACTGTGAGGAATCTATGGACTGTGAGGTCCTGTTGTGGCATTGGTGTTGGGTTTGAAACACTGTAGATAGATTCACTGAAGGTACTATTCACTGTTTCGTTTGTTTTGACTTAAAATTTTACGTGTAATATTTTTTATGTTAAAAAAAAATTTCCATATTTATTTCTAAGAAGTAAACGAAGACTAAATAACCAGAGATCCACCAAGAATCTGCAAAACATTATTTATAGAAACTGATTTCAAGTAATATTGGTTACTAATTTTTCTCTCTTTAGGAAAACCAGTCACCCATTTGTTAAGGCTTTGTTTGTTTTATTATAAAACTTTTCGTGCAAATTATATTTTCATGAAAGTTTTTTTTTTCTAACTTTTCAATGTTTTTCTTAAAAGTAGAAAATTCTATTTTATGAGAAAATATTCATTTTCCCTCATTTTACATGGAAACAAAATGGAGCTGAAGGAAGAAAAATAAAATAACCATCCATTTGACTTAATTCTGTGAATCAATAAAACTAAAAATGCAAAGTGAAGGGAGGAAACAGGGGAATAAGCTCATAATGCTCAAAATAACATCATTAAAGCCTTAACCGATATAACATCTTATACAAATATAAAAATTATAAATACAGAGCATGCTAGTTCATGCAGAAGATGCCCAAGGTTAAGACCCACTCCAATCCAATCCTCACCTCCTGAAAAAGCAGGATTCATGATACTTAGGAAACAATCACTTTATATTATTATTTTACTGACAACAACTAGTTGACATGCGAATCAAAATCTTCTTCAAGAAAGAAAAAGATAGTTGGGAACTCCTCAAATATGTTCTCTGAGACCTCATTGCTGTGTCTGTAATCTTCTTTACTAGAATCCCATTTTCTTCCTGCGTCCCATAACAAAGTCAAGAATCTTGTGGGGATCAGCCAGGGACTTGGACACACTTTCCTTTTCCATGCACCTTTTCCCCCAAGCAACCAGTTTTGGGAATTCAGCTTCAATACTGAAGTTGCCAATGCTCTCATAGGTATGAAACCAAGGGTAGAAGGGAACAAAGCTCAGGTCCACAAAACCAAAGGTTTCTCCATTAAAGTAAGGCTTGTCTCCTAGCTCTCCTTCCATTGCTTTCAATCCCTCTATCAATTCCTTCTTTCCTGCTTCTTGTTCTTCCCCAATGTTGGCCCATAACCTCCTCCCAGTAGGATGAATCTGCATTTGCATTCACAATTTCCATACATCAACTTCAGCACATCAAAATACAAATTTCTTTTAAATTAAACCATCTCTCTTCTCAAAGGTTCTATCTGTTTCAGTGGAAAATGGGATACATTAAGATTAAAAATCGTGGAATCTTGTACAACAAAATAAAGTATAAAGCATGATAAATCTATATCTCTAGGCATCCAAACACAGGCTAGATGTCGAAAGATCCAAAAGGAAAACAATAAAAAGCAATAAAGGATGAAGAATGAGAAAGAGAGTTACAGAGAACTGACCTTCTTGTCGACGAAATCACCCCAGAACCTGGCGTGTGCACACTGGTAAGGATCAGAGGGTAACAAAGGAGATTTGTCCTTCGAAATCTCATCAATGTATTGAACTATGATAAGAGATTCACAGATGGGAGTCCCGTTATGGATCAAAACAGGGATCTTCCTGTGGACTGGGTTCATCTGCAGCAACAGAGGACTTTTGTCGAACAGGTTCTCGACTTTTTCTTCATATTCGATTCCTTTCTCAGCCAAGGCGACTTTTACTCTCATCCCAAAAGGGCTTTCCGGGAAGGTCAAGAGAACAAACTCGCCTGCCATTGTTTAGAAATCTGCAGAGAACTGAAGAACAAAAATCTCAAAAGACAAGTGTGATGGACTAATGGGTATGTGAGAAACAAAATATGGAGCAGAAGATATATATTGTAGAAATTAGGAGCATGACCAGTACTGGAATCCAGATTGAAATGAATCACACATTCTCACTCGTCCCTTTCGGAGTTCAGTGTTTTTCAGACTATTCCTAGCAGTAGTTGGTACAGTTAATGGTTTTCTTCTCTACAGCCAAGGGATTTCTTACCCGTGTCACAACTCACAACTCACAACTCACATTCAAGTGGTGGCATGGAGAATGCCAATCCATAGATTACATGGTACCCATAATTTTTTTTTTGAATGGTTCATGTTACAACAGTTGACTCTGGATGGATCCATATGATTTGAAGGCACACCCATCTTATTAATGATTTTAAGCAGAAAACAGCTGAGGAGGCACTCCATAAAAGAGTTCAAAATTACATATTCTTTTTAGGGAAAATTTTGCCTTTACAATACCTTTTAGAAGTGATGTGGAAAAAAAAAAAATCTGATCATTGGATAAAGAAGACAATACTCTAGATCAACCATACATTAAATTTTGGATAAAGAAGACAATACTCTAGATCAACCATACGTTAAATTTCAAAGCATAACTGAATCAATTATCTTTTTCTATTGCCATGTCTTCTCATTTATATTTATTCATGTGTTTTTGGTATTCTAATCACTGTTGTGCATTCTTCCATCGTTCTAAATTTTCGAAACTTGACAAACTTGATGTGTGAACAAGAGACCTATGGATTGGTAATAAATCTTTCAATTGTTTTACTGCTTCAAACAACCCCAACCCATGAAAGTAGAAGAGCTAACTTGACATATTAGTATGCACGTTGGGTGAACTTCAACCACTGGATCATAGCTAGAATCCCTCAAACAATAGGAGAAGATCCACACCATAGATCTATGTCACTACAATATATTAGAAATGAGAGTACGCAAACAAGAAGAAAACACAAAGAATTAACGTGGTTCAGTACCCCATCGTGAGATGTTTATGTTCACCAGAGAAAAGAGAAATTCTTTATTCCCAAGAAACTTCTACAGCTCTCTACCTGACAGGTTTAGCTCATCTGTCAGTTTTACAACGCCTTCAGCTCTCCACTATCAGAGGAGAATCCTCTAACAGCCTTTACAGTTTTACCTAAGTTTTCCTACAGAGACAATATATAAGGAAACCTAGAAATCCTAATCTCACCACAATTATAAGTTTATCCCATACATGTAATAGACCAAACCCTAATACAAGTACAACTCTATTAATTATGTGAATCTCACAGAATACAAGACATCAATCCAATACAATAATCATATTCTATATTCATAATCCATCACCGCTCTAATGTTTGTATTAGAAGTTTACATTTAAATTTCTCCACCATTTATTCTACGGGGGAAGGTTTTCTAGTTTGATGGTCCCCATAACCAAGTCCTGGTTTGAGGGGTGTCAATTTCTGCCGTTTGGTAGATTGGAGTGGTTGTATTATAGTGTAAGCATGTCAAAACAACCAGCTACTATCTCCACTCTAGACTCTCCATCCAAGTCTCCCCTATCAATATCAACAACTTGGCCACCATGGCATTGGTAGTACCTCATTGCTGAGGTTGAGTATAGCATGTCAAGGATGAGAAGTTGACTAGTTGACTGCACAATTCAAATTTTAAAAGAAAAAGATAATTGAAATCGGTAGACTACACCTGAAAGTTGAAACCTATTGAGTTTTTCACAATTTCAGTTACCTCCCCTCATTTTTTCTTGAGATTTCATTAGCTCAGCATAAGTTACAATTTATTATCTTTCTTTTACAGGGTTTATAGTTCAGTTTTTGGGATCTATCACCATTGATGTGGTGTGGGATCTACTTCTAGATGTGGTGTGGGATCTACTTCTAGAATATGGGATTCACTAGATATGGATGGTGATTGAATCCCTCAGGGAATACAAGTAAATCTAGGTGAACTATTCTCTAATCTAGAAGTGGTGTGGGACCTACTTCTAGAATGTGGGTTTGGTGATTGCCTTGGGTTGAGCTTGCTTGGCCCGGCCTGACTTATGCAAAATAAGTACTATGAATCAAGTTTAATATATATATATATATATATATATATATATATATATATATATATATATATATATATATATATATAATTTTTCTATAATTTTATATTATAAAAACTGAAGTAAGAGCTTATGTATGTGCACGAATCACATTAAATGAGCTCAAGTAGGTATAAAAGCGAACCGATCATTGGAGGAATCTTCCGTGCATGAACCCCTTCTCCAAAAAATAATATTGAAATAAAAAAAAACAGGGTGAAGTTCGACATGGCCGTTCCCCTACTGTGTTATTTGTGAAGAATGAAGTCTACCATTCAGTTAAGTAAGCATAGGGTTTGAGGATGCAGAATTGGGGATGGAAACAGATCCAAATTCGTGTAAGATTGGGCTGAGCTGGTGTGGGTCGATGAAGAAAAAGGCCATAATCGACCTTACTCGCATGAAAACTGACCCCTCCACAATGCTGATCGGGGAGTGACTAAGGATTGGACCCTGACTAAGTTTAAGTCGAATCGGCCAATTCAGCCTAGCTGATCCCGAGTCCTCGAACCGTGAGTAAGTAGGCCATACTAAAAAAGCAAAAGGCCAGAACGATATCCATTCATAATGATGTGTGGAAAAAAATTTCTACTATATATTTTTTTATACATTTAAGGTCAAAAACACATTAATGAGACATGGAGAGACATTGTTTGATTTGCATTTTAGGTAAATAAAAAAACCCATTAATGAGATGAGAAAGACATTGTTTGGTATGTATGCATTCTTGTTCTTAGATGATAAAATGCATGTAGAGAAAACAGTCAATTTTACATTGTGCGAAAGTGCCTCCATCTTTTATCCATTTCTTTCTTGGTTTTTAGGTTGAAATTTATCCAAGCTCTATAGGCTCTGTTTGGTTAGAAGAAGAATTGAAGGGAAAAGAAGTGATATTTATAAACTTTTTTTTACTAAAATTTATAAACTTAAAAAACAAATTTTTATAATTATATAACACAACATGACTATATAAACTACTTAAATTTGTTAACACATTTAATAAAAATACATACCAAACACAAGTTAAATGTCTTAAACGAAACTTGTCCTCTTGCCATGTCCTTTGTCTTCTGTGGCTCTGTCCGGTCCTTCAACAAAAGCCTATCCAATACCAATTGACTAAAATGAACCAAAACCCCATAGACAACAAAGACTCGAAAGAAAAAGTGCAATTCAGATTCCAGATTTTAAATTCCCATTTCTTGCTTTTTCATTCTCATTTCCCTCAATCAATCCCAAAAAACTTCTTGATGTGCAGAGCATATTCATTAAGATCAGGAAGGGACATGGATACACTCTCCTTTTCCATGCACCTCTTGGCCCAAGAAATCAGCTTTGGACAATCAGCTTCAATCCTGAAGTGTTTACAGCTTTCACTGGCATGGAACCAGCAGTAGAAAGGAATTAGATTCACATCCAAAAACCCAAAGGCTTCACCTCCAAAGTAAGGCTTGTCACCAAGCTCCCCTTCCAACAGTGTCAAGCATTCTCTGAAATTCTTCTTTGCTGTCTCTTGCTCATCTCCTTTGGTCTCCCATACCTTTGCCCCCATTTCAAAAACCTGCATTATTCAAACCCAATTCCCACAAGTTAACTAATCATTGGATCATCCATAATCGAGCCCAGATTCGGAAAATAACAAAGGGCATCTAAAATTTCATTACTACATGAAAAGCAGAAGGAACCCAAGAATGTATGAAACCCCAGAGAGAGCATTCAGAGATTCAGTCTCAGGAAGAAAACAAAAGTAACCCAGATGAGAAAAATGTAATTGCAGTGATTCAATCTCAAGGGAAAGAATTGAGACCCATACGAGAAAACGGATCTTGCAAAATTGATTAAGCTAACAGATAATACAAGTGTAAATTATGAAACCCTAGAAGACTAACAAAGGAGAGAATGGAGCAAAAGAGATTTCACCTTGTTGTCGACAAAATCAGACCAGAACCTGGCTTGAGCGCGCTGGTAAGGATCAGAAGGCAACAGGGGAGACTCATCCGTCCAAGCCTCATCAATGTATTGAACAATGTTCAGGGATTCACAGACAGGTTTTCCATTATGGATCAAGACAGGGACCTTCTTATGAACAGGGTTCATCTCCAGAAGCAAAGGGCTTTTGTGCCGGAGATTTTCTTCCTTGCACTCATAGTTCACGCCTTTCTCGGCCAAGGCGATTCTGCATCTCATCGCAGACGGGCTAGCCCAGAAGTTCAGAAAAGTCACCTCCTCAGCCATTGTTCAACAAATTGCAGAGCTTGAAGCCGTGAATTACTATGGTGGATACGACTCTAGACTGCAGTAGGTGGATCGGTTTTGAATGCTGCAGTGTGCAGAAATTTGGGAGAGTATAAGGGTAACAGATCAGAAGAGTTTTCTTCCTCAATATGAGATGATTTTTATACTTCCTTCACCTTGGATGACTTCGGACCAGAGTTACTTTTCTAGTCAATAGACTAAAAAAGAGGAACTTCCCTTGGCCATGACGAAATTTGAAGTTATATTAACTTAATGGTTCACTATATTGCCCACGTGGCAGATGATGTGCCGATTTTCTAACTGTTGGTGGCATATAAAATTGAGTTAGTGAACTTACAATTCCATGCCCAACTCAGAAGAACGCCAACATTGTTGAAAAATGATCAGAAAATCTAGAAACTCTTGCCTTGCCAGCCAAGTTTTCAGTTATCTAAGGAGGTGAGCTCTAACATTCATAGGCACTAGGTGATAAGGAAGACAAGTGGACCAATGAAGTAAAAAGTGACAACACCATATTGACAAAGAGAAGGTTTTATGGAAGATGATGTAATAATTTTTGATAGGTTAAATACTTGTGAGTAAAGTTCTAAATCCAGATATTGGATACAGTATCGATCATAGCCAAACCCGATGACATCCTGACCATTTATTATGTTTTTGCTAGGGTCTCATTGATAAGATCCTTCCCTAGCTACCCATTAGTCTTGTACTTGAGTTTTGTATATATCTGAAGTGAGAAATCAAGGTTGCCTTATGGTATGTATTCTTGGAATGCATTCTCAAAATAAAAAAATGAATTCTTATTGTAAAATAAGAATTGACCAAAGTACAAGGCATTTTCATTTTTGACTCAAAATGCAAAATGAGAAAAAGAACACATTTTCAAGAACAAGAATGCATATACCAAACACTATTTTTGTCATTCAAGAATATGTTCTTTGACCTAGAACATATTCCAAAAATACATACCAAACTCATTACAAGTTTATGAGAATTTAGAAATAAAATTTATTTCAAAGCAACATCCTTCGAAGACAAACACACAGGGAAAGACAGGTGAATAAAGCCCAAGAAATTAAAACTGCAAAAACTCCAAAACCCTCTTACGAGGTAGTCTTCACTCTTCCACATCATTTGAAATCCAAAATTCAATTTTATCTACTCTAGACTCATCTTCTTCTTGAATTCCAGAACCAAGTTGTAGACCCTGTCTGGATCAGGCAAGGACTTGGCCACGCTCTCCTTCTCCATGCACCTCTTCGCCCAATCAACCAGCTTTGGGCACTCCGCTTCTATGCTGAAGTTGCCACATTTTTCCACGGCGTAAAACCAGCTATAGAAAGGCACAAGGCTCACATCCAAGAACCCAAAACTATCACCACCATAGTAAAGCTTGTCTCCTAGCTCTCCTTCCAGAACCTTCAAGACCTCTATGAATTCCTTCTTAGCTGCCTCTTGTTCTTCTCCCATTGTAGTCCATACTCTCCTTACACCGCTGGGAACCTGTCATTTCAACCAAAAATAGAAAAATGAAATTAAAGATATATGAGAGAGTCTTCATCCCAAAAGTTCGAACTTTATAAGTAGAGGGAGCCCTAGATGTATAAAAGGGATGTAAATTATATGGTAGTCTGTATGGGACTACAATCCCTGGCAATTCATACTGCACATAGACATGTGGATATAAACTGAAAACCCACTCTGATATATGTAAAATTTTCATCTTAAAAGTTCAAGAGACTCCCACTAATACGGAAAACTATTTAGCAATTCGTGTGGGACTAAACTTCCAACAGAAAAGAAGAAAGAGAAGGGAGTAAAAGGAAGATATAAATTACATTAGAGAGAGAGAGAGAGAGAGAGAGAGAGAGAGAGAGAGACGTACCTTTTTGTCGACGTAATCAGCCCAGAACTTGGCCTGGGCTTGTTGGTAAGGATCTGAAGGAAACAGAGGAGATTTGTCCTTCCAAACCTCATCAATGTATTGAACAATAATAAGGGATTCACAGATGGGTTTTCCATTATGGATCAGTACAGGGACAGTCTTATGGACTGGGTTCATCTGCAGCAGAAGAGGGCTCTTATCTGCGAAGTTCTCCTCCCTGTTTTCGTAGTTGATACCCTTCTCAGCCAAGGCGATTCTAGCCCTCATCCCGAAATAGCTAGGCCAGAAATCCAACAGAATTACCTCGTCGGCCATTGTTATTCAATCTCAGGGTCGTAGATGGCTTGAAGAACAGAAACAAATGAAAGAAGCAGTGTTTGATCAGTATGGTGGTTGACTCTATTTATAGCTTCTGCTTCTAAAGGATCAGTTCATGACTTCATGCTGTTTTTATTTCTAGAATCTTCTGAGAAATGATTTCATGCATCATGGATTTTGTGTTAATTAAGGCTGGTTCTCTGCACCTATGTATACTTTCTAAGGGGACTCTATTACCATCCATGGTGTGATCCACCTCTAAAATGTAAAATTCATTGAATATACGTGCAGATAATCTGTACTTAATTTTAATAAAAAATTACAACCATCCATACTGTGTGTTACCAAAAGAGCAACGTGGATTGTGAGTTTCCAAGAACAACGTGGATAATGCTGACAAAGAAACTTTTGCATGCCTTGCCTCAGCTTCCAAAATGTTGGGAGCTTTAGAGGCATAAAATGGACCGGTTCAAAGATCAAACCCACCAATAGGGATCTGGCCCATTATTTTGGAATGGGCAAGTTGAGAATTGCTGCCCCTAATGTCTATTTACTCTCCAAGTTGCCCACCAAAAAACCTTTTTTTATCCTTGAGTCATATTGGAGGTAATATTAAATGATGTGTGAAATTACATGGACCTGATGAACAAGTTCTGGGATGATAAAAACAGTATTTAGAATGTGTTTTTGTTATTGGATCATGAAATGTAATAAAAAATACGATCCATTTTAGAATGTGCTCTTTAGCTTATTCTGCATGTTACTCTTTAGCCTGAATAAATTAGGGGCATATTGGAATCTTATGTAGTTATGTGTTAGCGGGAAAAATAATTATACAAGAAGAACAGATAATTGGTCACTTGGAGAGAGAGAGAGAGAGAGAGAGAGAGAGAGAGAGAGAGAATAGAAAAGAAGATCGAGATTTCAAGAAAAAGAGAGATAGAAACAGAAGTACATCCGAGCACCATGTAGTTCTAGCTTGCGTGTGTGGGCCGAGCATATATCATCTCTCTGATCCATGTTTGGTGTCTATTTCCTTAGGATTGGATCATTAATATTTTTATTTTTATTTTGGCCATTTAACCAATTCCTAATAAACTATTCCCTTAAAATTCTTGGATCATAAAATATTTATTTTTGTATTTACCCATTT
Source organism: Protea cynaroides (assembly GCA_028583415.1). Taxonomy (NCBI): domain Eukaryota; kingdom Viridiplantae; phylum Streptophyta; class Magnoliopsida; order Proteales; family Proteaceae; genus Protea; species Protea cynaroides. The sequence continues at coordinate 76,772,194 of CM053265.1, read as the reverse complement.
AGTCAATTCCTAATAAACTAAGCGGGGGAAGTTGGGCTCTGGCTATGTATATGATTTGGGGCCCATCATAAAGTACCATGTTTACATCCCATTCATTCCCCCTCTCTCTCTCCACCCATTAAGAGCCAATTGCATCCACCTTAGCGAATAAGAATGTAAGGATCTTGCCTTGAAAGGTTGATTTGAGTTTTTTAAATTGTTTTTACTTACCCCCCAAAAAAATAAAGGTGGATTTGAGTTTTTCTTATTTTTATGAAGTCAATGCTCATATGAAATATTTTGGGGTCCACAATTTTCAATGAATGTAGTCGGACAGATCAAACCCAAAGATGGTCCTTGTGTAGACCATCTCGCACTCTAGTCATGTGTGGTAGATTTCAGCGCTGGATTTTCATCAATGATCAATGGTTGAGTAGGATTTCTTAATTTATTCTGCAAGGGTCAAGATACCTTAGTAACTCCTATCAGGAAAAAAAAAAAAAAAAAGATACCTTGACAAGCTTGATTAGGCCCAGTCCAGCCCATTAAAACTTGGGCTTTGAGGGCGTGTTTCTTTTGAGCCTACAAGAATCAGAGGAAAAAGTGCAACTTTATCACATTTATCACATTGTGAGGATGTGATGTGAGATCAGAATCAGAACTGGGCCCTAGGCTTACATATGATACTGGCTAAGAGGACACTTGGATCAAAATGGGTCAGCAGTGTCGGATAATCAGGGTGGACGTTTGGCCCTATTGGCTGAGCCCGAACAGGGCCTGGGTAAAAACACCCTGGCCCTGACCGCAGATCAAGGTCTAGACTGGCCAGAGTTGAGACCTTTCCTCCTCCGCTTTCTTTTTCTTTGTTCCTCCTCCTCCTCCTGTTCTCTCTTCTTTTGATCCCCCTATCTAATCCAGTAGTTACATTTCCATTCCCTCCTCTTCCATAGTCAGGGTCAATGTGAATCAACTCGACCCGGCCTTAAGGGCAGATGAGGGTTGGATTTTTCAGGTTTTGAATCACAGCCAAACCAAGCTTGGACCCCGTTAAGTGGACTTAAGGTTGGACTGCGGTGTTAAAAAGTCCAATCCAATTTGACCCGTTGCAACCCCAATTAAGGGTGTTAAACGGTGTAGTTCAGTGTGTAATGAATAAAACGAAAACCATACCATTTATTAAACGTTTATAAAATACTTATCAGAACCAATTATTAATCGATTTCAATTTTTAAAAGGTTTCGTTGTCAGGATGAAGAGAAAAAATATTAGGAACAAAATAAAGGAAAAACAAAAGAAAACAATAAAATAATTTTAATTTTTTTAATCATATATAAAAATAATTTACGATTTAGAAATATACCATATAAAAAACGTTAAAAATAAAATTTATTTTTTACAAATATAAACATTTAAGATTTAAAGATAATTTAAACTGTACGATATCGATAGTCCTTTGTTTCTCCAATAACGCTCAGAAGATGATTTCGTTACTATATAAAAACACATCTCTTTGTGGCATCTGTACTAAATATTCTATGGTTTGTCTTTTTAACATGTCTATTAATATATTTCTGGATGCATTAACATTTTTTTTTTTAAGTTATGGACATGCGAAGGCAGGGAGGGTAATTCCCCTCTTTTTCCTCTCTTGTTCTTCTTCTTTTTTTTTTTTTTTTTGGGAGATAAAAGGAGGGAAGAAAAAAAAATACATTCAATCTCACCGAAATTGAACCAAAAGTTGGGTTCAGACTCGATGGAGGGAGAACCGAAATAAAAATGGGTCCAGAGTAACAAAATCATAATTAAAGTAATATTTAATAGTAATAAAAATTCCAAGCAATTTTTTTAAACCAAAATCAAATCAGATTTCGTTTTAAATGTCTACCATGTGATACCAACATGACTGGGCCTGCAACTTGGTTTGGTCATCTTTGTGATCGGCCATGAAGCCTCCTTCTTTGAGTTTGGTTATGGCCCTTGAAGCTCCTGTCCTTGCTTTTTCCCCTCAATCTCTTCTATCAACTGTGGATAATGGTGCTGTATCCCAACTGATAGCCTCCCCTCCCCATCATTCTCAGTTGGCATTTGTAGATTTGGAGTTGGAGGTTCTGGCCAACTCACCCCTTGTTGAATCCTTGGTGGCAAAGTGTTGGGTTGTGTCTTATATTCTGTGGGGTCCACATAATTAATAGAGTTGTACTTGTATTAAGGTTTGGTCTATTACATGTATGGGATAAACTTATAATTGTAGTGGGATTGAGGTTTCTAGGTTTCCCTATATATTGTCTCTGTGTGGGAAAACCTAGGTAAGGCTAACTGACAACTGTGAGGCTGACAGAGGAGAACACTCTGTCAGGTGGAGAGTTGTAGAGGTTTCTTGGCAATAAAGAATTCTCTTTTCCTCCGTGGACGTAGGCATCCCACAATGGGGTATTGAACCACGTTAATCTTTGTGTTTTTTTTTCCTGTTTGCGTCTCCGATCCTAACAAGTGGTATCAGAGCCAGGTTCTTTGAAGAACGAAGGAGGTAAACGATATGAAGAAAAAAAAAAAAAATTGAATCCGTGAGAAAGGTTTCTACGGAAAACCCTAGTACAATGATGCTTAGGGTTTTTTGTTGTGCCTCGAGGATGCATGGAGCCAAGTCCATGCGATCTGGTCCGACAAGGCAGAAGGTGGTGCCGGCAAGTCAAACGGCGACGATTGTGGCAGGTGGATCATTGGAGTCTACAGTTGTTTTGGGATCTCGATTGATGCAGTTAGATGTGCATGTCGTTAGGGTTTTTGCTAGGTTGGCAGACCCTGTGGCTCGATTCTCTTCAGGTGGTCAAGAATCGTTCCAAGACAAGAGGACGATGACAGCAGCTGGAGAAGGCCGTAGTGGCCGGCAAGACGTGGCCACACGAAGGGTTCCTATGGTGCTGTCTTTGGCTCTGGAGAAGACTCCGTTGAACAGGGGTTTGGTGCCTGAAGGTGGGATGAAACCTGAGAGAGATGTCATGAAGCATGGTTCGAGAATGAACCTGCAACCACCTGGTGCGCAACCGTCGATAAGAGGCATGTTGGCGGTGGGAACAGTGAATCGGCCAGTGACAGGGGAACAGCCATTGACGATGTCATACTTGGTCGGAAGATCTTCTGCTATGAATGAAGAGTTGCAGAGGAGTCTGCGATTTACGGAAGAAGGTTCCGTTGTTCGGCAACGTAGGCATCCCACAATGGGGTGTTGAACCACGTTAATCTTCATGTTTTTTCTTTCTGTCTGCATCTCGGATCCTAACAAGTGGTATCAGAGCTAGGGTTCTTTGAAGAACGAAGGAGGTACGCAGTATGAAGAAGAAGAAGAAAAAAAAAGGGGGATTTGAATCCCGACACGGTACACATAATGGCCAGTTGATGTTGTACCGTGGGTAAAGAAGGCCTAGCAGGTTGCGGTGAGGAGTCGATTCTCTAGGTCTGCGCTGGAGGTGCAGAGGTGAGAGGCTCGGGTTCCAGGTGTATCTGGAGTTGCAGCATGTTGTGTGTGATGTTATCTTTCCGGTGATGCTGTGGCAGTGGAAGAGGTAGAGTCACATCACTTTGTATTGCGGTGAGCTGTACAGGACACCCGGACGGGGTGTAGGCTATGCCTGTTTAGGTGTAGCGGTTTGACAGAGACGGGTTTACAGACTCAACGTGAACGGGTTCTTCTTTAAGGTGGTTTGCAGAATTCAAGCCAGGTGGAGATTTATTGGGTTGTGTCTTGTATTCTGTGGGGTCCACACAATTAATAGAGTTGTACTTGTATTAGGGTTTGGTCTATTACATGTATGGTCAACTCACCCCTTGTTGAATCCTTGGTGGCAAAGGAGTTCCCTCCTCTGCCAAACTCGCGAAACCCCCCTCCTCCCACTACTGCGGATCCTATTCCAGCAGCTGGTCATAACTGCTGGTCCTCCAATCTTCCAGCTAGTCCTTCGCCTGCATCCAAACCCAAGGTTCCTCTCAGGTTCATACCTCCCTCTTCCCGCGACTCTATTAAAACTGGGATTTGCATCTATGAAGCAGTGGCCGAGGAACTCTAAGAACTTCAAAATTCAGTGGTTGGGTTTTTCATAGGCCAACGACCTAGCTTCACCTATGTGAAGGCTGCATTAGGTAAACAATAGAAGTTGAAAGGTTAATTATGCGGAGTCCTATCCGGTGTTACATGGAGGATTCCTTTTTCGATTCTTGGAATACGAAGATATGGAGCTCATACTTGAGGTAGGAAGGAATTTTGTTGGTGGAAAACCAATTTTTATTAAAAAATGGGAGAAAAATCTTCATTATGGTAGGTTGGGTCTCAAGTCCATTCCATTATGGATTACTCTGCCAGGTCTTCCTCTTCACCTTTGGGGTGAAGAATCCTTAAGTGCCATCTACTATTGCTTGGGAAAGCTATTGTACCCAGACAATATTACCATGCTCAAAATTTGCAGAGCATTTGCAAGGGTATGTATTGATTTTAGTAGCTTAGAGAAAATGGAAAACTTGGTCCAGGTGGAAGATGATGAAGACAACCTATTCATTTAGTTGGTGAAATATGACTGGCAACCCCCCCACTGCTTGCGATGCAAAGTATTCAGCCATTCTGAAGAGGATTGTTCCCTTAAACCTAAGGATGTTAAGAAACAGCCGACTCCTGGGCCAACCACTGCAAATGGTATTGATGTCTCTCAAGGGGATGAGGCATCCTCTAGGGATAACATTCAGGTTGGAGACCGGGACCACTATACTACTTTGGTGAGTCCTCCGTTGAGTAAAGAGGCTGGGAAAGGGAAGGCAAAGGAGAAGGGAAGGGAGGTTGATTCTGGAAAAAATAGGTTTATTCGGCATCGGGCAAGGAAGAAAAAGAATTCGGGTCTTGATGCGGGTTGGGTGGATTCTCATCCATTTAATCCAGAAGGCCAGGATTTTGGTTCGTTGGATGAGACTGTCGAGTTAGGTGCCAAGTCTTTAGCCGTTGGATCGGGACCCCTGTTAAACCGCCGCCCTCTTGTTCCCCCAACCCTAATTTGCCCTGCAAATTTTGCAATGCTTGTGTCAAACCCTTTTAAAGCTTTATCCAAACTTCTTGACATCCTTTATAGCCACTGTTATAATTCAAGCCTAAAGGAGAACCCAACTCAAAAGACTAGTCTATTAGATGGAAGAACCCCAAGACTTAAGAATCATACTTGATAGGTATGTGATTCTAATGTGAGATCATAACATTGCCACCCCTTTTCAAAGTCGACGCTCACGTCGGCTCACTCTAGATTGTCCACTCTGGATGACTTTCACTCTGCTTCACCAGGTAGCCCTTTCCCAGATCGCTCATTCTTCCAATGTAAGATCATAACATTGCCACCCCCTTTTCAAAGCCGACGCCCATGTCGGCCCACTCTAGATTACCCACTTTGGACGATTTTCACTCTGTTTCACCAGGTAGCCCTTTCCCAGATCGCTCATTCTCTAGGTTGCCTCTCCCGCAACATCGACCTCTCAATGAAAGCATCAAATGTTATAACTCAGGCCCAAGGGAGAGCCCAATCAAAAAGACTAGTTTATTAGGTGAGAAAACCCTAATACTTAAGAACCATACATGGTAAGTATGAGATTCCAATGTGAGATAAAGGATGTAAGCGAATCGAATTCGAATCGGATATACCACTATCCGAATTTGAATCCGATACACAACTATGATATCTGAATTCGATCTGGAATCCACCTGATTTGCAAAAAACCAATCCGACTTCGAATCTGAGTGCGTAATCGGATTTTCGGATAATATACTATTCGAATCCGGAAATAAAAATGGAAAATCAACGTGCAACAGAGTCGAGAGAAAAAACTTATCCTTAAACAAACTAAGATATAAAGATTGATTCAGGTGAAGCACATTAAAATCTCAGACCACAAGCGAAGATAAACAGCAAAACAATGCGATTAACAACAATGCGATTTCAGAACCGAACTGAGAAATGCAAATAACGAACAAAGAAATAGAGAAATTTCCAAGTAAGCAAGAACTAGACAACTAAGGTATAAAGAAACCCTAAGTGAAGAGTCAAATCAAACAAAAAACTCAAATCTGAAACTAGACAAAAACTCAGATCTGAAACCACAAATCAGACAAGAACTCAGATCCGAAACCAGATCGATACAAATAAGAAGCTCAAAATGACAAGAAGAAAGAAAATTTATCCCAAATCAGTGACTTAGCAAGAAATTTTCAGAGAAACTTGAATGAACTTTCAGATTTGAAAGTAAATGAAGAAATCAGACTAATCGATGAAAAAAATAAACACACCGGTAAAGCCTTTCTCACTGTTTCTTCTTCTTCTTCATCTTCTTCTTATATGTCTTCTCCTTCATCTTCTTCAGAAACCCCTGCATCAGCGGTATTTAATTGTTAAGGACGGTTCTTCATCTTATTCTTTCATTCTTCTTCAGCATTTCTAGTCTCACTAATCTTTACGTTGAGAGTAGAAGACCCTAGAGTTGGACATGACGTTTTTTTATAAAAAAAAAGTAATGTGAGGTAATGGTGGTGATTTTTCATATTTATTATAATAAAGAAAATAAAAAACAGAGAAACAACTGTCTCCAACTTTTCTTACTTTTGATTATCCTATGTATATATCCGTATATATTACACAATTCGTCTTACACATAATAGTAATATATCCGCTCTGGTTGGATGCTATCCAAATTCGGCTCCACCTAAATTATCCATGCGAATCCATTTGTTCGGATGTAGATTCTCTTAAATAATTAAGAATTAAAATCAAATCTAAATTTTCAACTATTCATTTACATTCTTATATAAAATCATTATGTAAGATCATATCCATTTACATTCTTATATAAGATCAAGAAGACTTAATAGTAAGACAAGGCCATCCACTAAACCCTTGATTCAAAACCCAATCCCAACCAAATAAACTCTCCCGTCTTCTTCTCAAGATCATATCCATTTACATTCTTATATAAGATCATTATGTAAGATCTTAATTATGTAAGATCATAAGAGCCACTCTCCATCTAAACCCTTGATTCAAAACCCAATCCCAACCAAATAAACTCTCCCGTCTTCTTCTCAATCTACCTCTTCCCCCTCTCATTAGCTGTCGGCCAGGTCTTTATGCTAGACATTAACTGTCGTTGATCCTCGTACGTCCTGACCCATCACTCCCTATGCTGATTTCGAACCCATGCCTTTTGTCTCTTCGATTTTGATTTCGATTTCTATAGTTTAATTTTTGGGACCCTTAACCCCAGGTAGTCCTATAGTAGAGACGATAAAGAAAACTCATAACCTCACTAAAATGATAAAGAGTTTCTTTATTTCAAAGCAACAAAACCTTGAGATACTAACACAAACTACACTCATACCCCACTACTATTACTACTACACACAACCAATACTGGTACCCCAAAACTACACTGATACCCCACTAGTATTACTACTACACACAACCAATACTGGTAAACCCCAAAACAGAAATCTACAGGACCTGAAATCGAAGACACACATTCTCTTTCTCTCTTTCTCTCTTTCTCTAACTTGTCTCCTTCTCTATTCCCCAACAAACTTCTTCCTGAGGCGCAGAACGAAGTCATAGAGCTTGTGTTGGTCTTGAAGGGTCTTGGCGACACTCTCCTTCTGCATACACCTTTTGGCCCATGCAATCAGTTTTGGACATTCGGCTTCAACACTGAAGTTCCCCAATTTCTCCATGGCGTAAAACCAGCTGTAGAAGGTTATAAAGCTCAAATCCACAAACCCAAAACAGTCACCTCCAAAGTAAGGCTTCTCTCCAAGCGCTCCTTCCAAAACCTTCAACACCTCTATGAATTCCACCTTAGCTTTCTCTTGTTCTTCTCCCTTTCCACTGTATATTCCCCTCATGCAGGGATATACCTGCAATGAATTCCACAAGCAATAATGAACACATGAGCAAGCATAGATTAAACTAGAGAGAGAGAGAGAGAGAGATGATGAAGCTAATACCATCTTGTCGATGTAGTCAGCCCAGAACCTGGCCTGGGCTCGCTGGTATGGATCAGAGGGCAACAGAGGAGATTTGTTCTTCCAAACCTCATCGATGTATTGAACAATGATGAGAGATTCACAGATGGATTTCCCATTATGAATCAACACGGGGATCTTCTTATGGATTGGGTTCATCTGCAGCAAAAGAGGGCTCTTGTTTTCTAGATTCTCTTCTCTACATTCATACCTGACTCCCTTCTCAGCCAAGGCGAGTTTCACCCTCATCCCAAAAGGGCTGGCCCACATATCCAAGAGGATTACTTCATCTGCCATTGTTACGGAATCTCAAGCTTAGCAGATTCGCTTGAACAACAGAAACAAGAAGCTGAAGCTTTTGTTGTTTGGAAATTGTCTGAGATTGAGTTTGTTTAAATAGCCTTTTGCTTGCAAAAGTTATAAAGTTCGAGATGAAACCAGTACAGACTGGCCCTTCATGGTGCTTTCTAGGGTCTTCGCAATTACTGATTTAATTCTCTTGCGTCATCGAGATATCAATGAGAATCTAAGAAAAAAGAGGGGACAAAAAAAATTCAATTATAATATTGGGAACTACGGCCAAAAGAAGTAACTGTTCTTCATTGAGAAGTTCAAAGTTCAAACATCTAGAAACCTCTTTCATTAAATTCTTGCCATTTGCCAGCGTCTCCCATGTTAGCTTTTCAAATGAGTCATCTTCGATGGATGAATATACCATTGCATGAACTCTTTTTTGTGGGAAATTTGTATGGACATTTATTATATATTTATGGATCTTAATCTTCTATATATTGGGGTAAAGAGTGTATAGAAATCGTCTCCCGCTGCCTGAGTTTGGATGGGAGATTTTACGGTCCGAATGGATGGCCGTCACTTGACTCTCGACTGGATCCGAGTCCTTTATCCGAGTCGACATCTTAGCCAACAAACTGAGCCGATAGGGGTGTCGGCTCGAATGAAGAGCTCGAATCTATCCAGGTGGCGGCCATCTATCCCGGCCGTCAAGTCTCCCACCCAAACTCAGACGAGAGAGGATGTGGATCCGTAAAGAGTATCTTTTTTAAATGGATTTAAGATTGGAGATAACTAACCAAATAAAAATATTAGTTTAGCTTCACGTGCATTCCTAACCCTTCAAACACTTTTTTTTGGTTTTGAGATCTCTTTATTAAGGAAAAAAAAAGAGAAAAAAAATAACAAAAGTATACGTCATGAGAGGGAGCGCACAAGAAATTACTTATCTCCCCAAAGGAGGGGGAGGGCCCTAACAATTCATATTTGCAAATCCAAAATATCCTAGGATGGGAAGGACCACACAGAAAATGATTCAACACTAAATCCCGGGGTCAAGATGATTAACGAATTATTTGCCTGTCTGTAGTATGCATGATATATGTGGTCCCTCTTTTAGATGATCGAAAATTTGAAATTCTAATACCATGTAATATTTTCATCTTAAAAATCAAAATTATTAACTAGAGAGATTCCAATATATAAAACACTCAAGATCTATAATTAACCAATGTTGAAGTACTTCCAATAACCACATCATCTAAAAACAAGATTTTAACATGAATCGACACCACATTTAGTTTGCTGTTAATGTCAAGAGAATTTCTAGATTTAACAGTTTAGAACCTATTAAGAACTAGGCTTTGCATATAACGTTAATTTGCCTTATTTTTTTTATCTAATATAAAATAAAATAAAATAAAATAAAATATTTTTTGGCCAATGTTTTGTGTGTATATGGCTTTAGCTTCTAGGGGCAGATGATGACGGAGATGATGTATAATACAAAATATGTCTCATTCTATTGGACAAAGGGTTCGACGCATGACTGTCTGTGTACACAACCTCTGTATGAAACCCAAGTTCTAATTCTTTTTAAAAGAAATTTTAGCATATGATTTATTCATGCAACAATTTCCGGGAGGCTGAGAAAACTCTGTACTTTTACTTTTTCCCTACATTCACTATTCAAAACATTAGAATCGATGATGGTGGTGGAAGCACATCAAACATTTCTATTTGAATTGTAAAGTTAGTATGAGCATAAAATGGAGTTTGGATCACCTGTAACTATTTGTATTTTTCATGGGATTTTATTACCGTTGATGTGGTGTGGAACCCACCTCTAGAGTGTGGGACCTATGAGATATGGATGGTGATGAGATATTTTAGAATATACAAGTACATGCAAGTGAACTATTATCGATAAAATGTGTATGAAGTTTTAAGGTGTCGGACAGCTTAGTTGCCGGGGACTTTGATTTGATGGGTAATCAACCTTCGTGGGCTTAGAGAAGTATTATTTTGGGTAGGATCGAATGTCTTTCTTTAAGGTGTGGTATGGCAAATGAGTAATGGGAACAATATTAATTTATGGACTGATGAATGAATCCCCTTCTTGGATGGCTATCGTATAAAATCTCATAGACCTCCATGTTGTCCTTTTAATACTATTAATGATCTTATTGATCTTATTTATAGAACCTGGAAAATTGACATATTGGATTCCCCCTTTCGTTGAGATAAAAAGCATGCTAACCTAAAGATTCACCTTGGAATCTTTTCAAGTGCAGATCAGTTGATTTGGATTGGAGCAAAAAATGGGAAGTTTTCTATAAAGTCTGCATGTCATTTACTCTCAGATATCTCTGAAAAGTGAAAAGGAAGTAAATCAGCAAGCCACATCCTTTCGGATTAGCAAATGGAAGTCAATTCCTACTAAGGTATGGAAGCAAATATGGTCATGCAAATCAACAGCAAGTTCCTTTGGATCGGTCTGCCATGGTGTGGTGCTACAACGGAAACCATTGATCATATTTTATTCCATTGCCCTTTCGTTAGTGCTACGTGGTTTGGATCATCTTTTTCCTATTTGTTCCCTACCGGTCGAAGTTTTTCTGTTCCGCAGTGGCTCCAAAGCTGGTCATCCTTATTTCAAGATTCTGAAAAGTTGGCTCGGAGATGCTTTGGGCCTTGCTTCTTTCATATGTTGGGGTGTTTAGAAAGCAAGAAATGATTTTATCTTTGGAAAGCAAGAAATGATTTTATCTTCAACAATAAAAATTGGTCTCCCATGGAAGTGGTCAAATTAATGGGCTGAGAAATCATTTGGTGAGTTTATTTAGGCTTATAATTCTTCTCATCAATATTCCGTATTGTAGTCCACAACTTCAAGCCTAAGCAAACATGGATCAGTCCTCCTAAAGGATACATTAAAATCAATACTGATGCAACCTTCCTTCCCAATGAGTCCTTTGAAGGTATTGGTTATGTTTCCAGGAATCACCTAGGCTGTCCGATTCGAGCTACATCAGATTACATTAGATTTAATTCGGCTAAAGCTGGAGAAGCCCTTGCGATCAGGCATGCCCTTCAATCTGCCATTTGAGCTGGATTCTTGCATCTTTACATCGAGTCTGCAATGAGATCACTCAAAGTATCACTAATCATAATTCATTATGTGATATTGAGATTCGGCCCATTATTTATGATATCCTTGACCTAGTTTCCTCTTGTGAGGATTGTATTTTTTTTTCTTTTATTCTAATGGAGACTAACGACATTGCTTACTCCCTTGTTAGGAGGGCCTTAAAATTTCGAGAATGTTCAATTGGCCACTATCCACTCCCTGACTTTATAATCTTTGTATCACTGAAGCTTCGGCTTCTTCCCGTTTATTTGAACAATAAACTTTTTTTTATCAAATAAAAATAAATGCCCATTTAATCAACTTGGGGCCCTCGCTTTCTATCTACATATCAAGAATGTTGTTTATGTCTTTATGATATTGAGTAGCTTGTAGAAGGGAGATCACATCCAAGAACCCAATATTGTCACCTCCAAAGTAGGGCCTATAATGACATATGTCCAAATAAATTAAAAAATAAAGATATAAAAATATACTAGATGACTTAGATTGTTAATCAACATTAGTATTGACCGATCGGTTACCTATTCCTATAACCATGTTTTATATCCCTCTCAATTGTATTGGATCAAAATCACCTAACCCCCCTTTATTTATTTTATTTTATTTTATTTTTAATTATGGAACAACGCCACACAAAGGAGGCCCACAGGGGACAGGGGGAATAAGTTTGTTGGCATGCAATCGATTGGTATAGAAATCCTCTCTCGCCTGAGTTTGGGCAGGAGAGTTGGCGGCCCGGATGGATGGCCGCCACCTGGCTCTCAGGTGAATCCGAGCCCTCCATCTGAGCTGACACCCTAGCCGACAAGCTGAGTTGACAGGGGTGTTGGCTCGGATGGAGGGCTCGGATTCACCCCAGAGTCAGGCGACTGCCATCCATCCGGACCGCCAATTCTCCTATTCAAACTCAAACGAAAGAGAATGTGGATCCAACCGATTGGGGAGGGGGGAGGGGATAGTAACCTTTCCGCGAGAGTAGTGCCAAAGGTATCTATTAATATTAATGTTTTCTCTTTCATATGATTATATATCCAATGTGTGCCAGCCTCTCTGTGGAATACGCCTACCACATTCAAAATGACTCCATGAAACCGGCAAATCAAGAAACCATCCAATGCTCAGGATCACATAAATGATCGGAGATTCCAATCCAAGGGTTTGAAAGCAGTTGAGAAGTTTTATTGATAGGGTTAAGAAATACTCCGAGATGCATAGAAGCATGAATTCTGGCATTTCAAACGCAAGTAGTGAGTTGTCCTATCTGGGGGAGCCTTTTTCGCCTGAAGAAATAAAAATGTGCCTCCTTTGAGTTCTTCTTAGATATTCGAGTATTGAAGTCTACAGACCAGCTAAAATGGCGGCTGAGGTTGTTCTTCTGAGTAGCCGGCCAAGTTCTTATGGCTTGAGAGTGAAAATAGCACTGGAAGAGAAAGGTATTACCTTCGAGTACAGAGAAGAAAATCTGGCTGACAAAAGTCTTCTGCTTTTGCAGATGAACCCAGTTCACAGGAAGATACCCGTTTTAATTCACAAAGGAAAACCCATCTGTGAATCACTCATTATACTTGAATATATTGATGAGGTTTGGAGTGACAAGGCTCCTCTCTTGCCTTCTGATCCTTATACCAGCGTGCACAGGCAAGGTTTTGGGCTGATTACATCAACCAGAAGGTGGGTTCAATTCTCTTATGGCTTGATCAACATATTACATTTTAGATTTAAATTGAAATCGGAAAACTGATATGTTTAATGGGTTGATGACTATGCAGATATTCCCTTGTGCGAGAAGGTTATGGATGACGAAGGGAGAAGAGCAAGAGGAAGCAAAGAGGGAGTTCATAGAGGGTTTGAAGGTGTTGGAAGGAGGGCTTGGAGAGAAGTCCTACTTTGGTGGTGAGGCCATGGACTTGATTGATGTGTGCCTTGTTCCCTTATACTGCTGGGTTTACGCATTAGAGACCTGTGCATACTTCAACTGAAGCCCCAAGATGGTGGATTGGTTGAAGAGGTGCATGAAGAGAGAAAGTGTGTCTAAATCCCTTCCTGATGCTCTGAAGGTCCATGGTTTTGTTATGCAACTTAAGAAGTATTTGGGGATTGAATAGAATCAATAGAGTACAGTCAGTTCTATCATCTATGTAGATGTTTTGGTATGCATTCCCATACTGCTTGGAATGAGAATTTCCATAGATTGAGATCATCGTTTGGATTACTTTAGATACATGTTTGATTAAAATGCATTCTTGATCTTATAATGTTCAGTTCTCTTTTCTGCATTACATCGAACAGCTTATGGGCAAGTTTAGAGTAATCATTACTAAATAATGAACTCGTAGATTCAAACGTAACCAAAACGCATTGCATAAACATAAGCAAGATATGAAGAAAAGAAACACAAATAAGAGAGAGCGATGAACAAGGAAGGGAGATTAACTCACAACCGAACCAAGCAACACCTATATAGCTTTCTCCGACTTGTTCGATATAATCAAATAGATAGGGTTTAAGCGGAGATTTTTGTTTCTTCTTCTACATGAGCTTTTTCCTGGTGTCATAGAGAGGTGGAGAGACAGAGAATCTTAGGGGAGTCAATCGGTCGGTCACCACCTGTTAGGGAAAATACAAGATTTTTCACTCTTGTATGCAAACCAATGGAGAACACAACCACAAATATAAGCATAAAGATATAGCAGCGGAAATAAATCTAAACAACGAAACCACAAGAGACACAATAATTTTTACGTAGAAAACCCTTCCAAGGTGAAAAGGAAAAAACCACAGGACCTAGTTCAGGTAAATCTCCACTATAATAATAATGAGTACACAATACTATCCTCTCTAGTCACCGCTTGATATTTTCAATCTCCAAGAGAAATAACCCACTATTGGGTAATACAATAACTCATCAAAATAATTGGTGGTAATCCAAAAATACAAGAACACTCTCACCTCGATGTCAAAGTAGCAAATACTGAGAAGAATAGTCACCTTTCTCTCTTCCTTGAACAGAGAGAATGTCGTCACGCCGCAATCATGTACAAGGTATAAGAGCTTCTCTCTATCTCTCTTTCTTCTTCTCCAATCACTCAGAATAGCAGATTTGGAGAAGGATTCAATCCTCATTTACTTCTAGTGATTTTTGATGGTCAGCTTGGCTTTCTTTTTCTAAAGCTATATTTCACACCATTATTTCCACTGCCTTTAACAAAAGGCATATATATATATATATATATATATATATATATATATATATATATATATAGGAGATAGGCGGTTTTAAAAAACCGCCTAAAATAGCCTCTTGAAAGATCTCATGGGAGATCATATGTGGGTCCCCCTACTCAAAATGTGGTGAAGAGGAATCCAACAAACTTCCCCTTCAACTCACGAGCAAGGATCTGTCAAACCCAAACCTGCTATGCTTCTGCAAAAGTCATGCTTTACCTTGGGTAATGTTTTTATCATCATATCTGCATTATTTTTGTCAGCATGGATCTTCTCAACTTGTAGTTGCTTCTGTTCAAGTATATCTCGAATCCAGTGATACCTCACATCAATATGCTTGGTCTTGTAATGGAAATTAGGATTCCTACTCAAGTGAATGACACTCTGACTGTCACAATGAACAATATACTTATTTTATGTCAAACTTAGTTCTTGAATGAACCTCTTCATCCACAATATCTCCTTACAAGCTTCCACTGCAGCAATATACTCAACTTCTATTGTTGAAAAAGCTACACACTTCTACAACTTTGACTTCCATGACACTACTTCCCTTGCAAAAGTAAACAAGTATCCTGATATCAATTTCCTTGAGTTGATGTCGCTTACCATATCGGCATCTGTGTATCCCTATAACACAGGTTTATCAATACCAAAACACAAACATGCATTGGATGTACCTCTTAGATATTTCATAGTCCATTTGATTGCTTTCTAGTGTTCTTTGTTAGGATTGGCAAGAAATCTACTCATAACTCCAACTGCATATGCAGTATTAGGTGTTGTACACACCATGACATACATTAAACTTCCTACAACTAATGCATCATGAATTTTCTTCATTTTTGTTCTTCCTTGCTCAGTTAAAGGACTTTACTCACTGCTCAATCTAATGTGACCTGCAAGTAGGGAATTGACTGACTTTGTTTTTTCCATATTAAATCTTTCAAGTACTTTCTGTATGTACCTTTCTTGTGATAACACTACAACATTCTGGACTATTTACGACGGTTGTTTTCCGTCGTTAATACTTATTACCGTCACTATTACATTTTTACCACGAGAGATCTGCATGCCTAAGATCTGCTGTGCTAGTCCCAAGTCCTTCATGTCAAAAGACTTGCTCAAGTCTTTTTTCAACTTGTCAACTTTATTGAAATCCTGTCCAACAATCAACATATCATCAACATAGAGTAAAAGAACAATGAAATCACCTTCAGAAGATTTCTTAATAAATACATAATGATCTATAGATGTTCTTGTGTACTCATGATCCATCATAAATGAATCAAATTTTTTGTACCATTGCCTTGGAGCCTGTTTCAAACCATACAAGCTCTTCCTTAACCTACAAACCATGTGTTCTTTATCTTTAACTTTGAAACCTTCTGGTTGCTCCATGTAAATCTCTTCCTCCAAAGCACCATGAAAAAAGACTGTCTTGACATTAAGTTGTTGAACTTCTAAATTCAAACTTGTAACTAAACCCAATACAACTTGTTTAGATGATATTTTCTCAAGAAGAGAACAAATTTCATTAAAGTCAATTCCTTTTGTTTGCCCAAATCCCTTCACAACCAACCTTGCCTTGTACCTTGGTTGTGATCTGTTCTGCTCGGTATTCAACCTGAATAATAATTTATTCTTGAGTGTTTTTTTACCCTTAGGTAGTTTTTTACTAAATCATAAGTATGATTCTTATTCAAAGAATTCATCTCCTCTTGCATAGCTTTTAACCACTCAACTTTATGCTCATTAGTCTATGCTTCTTCAAAGTAATTTGGTTCACCTGCATCTGTTAAATGGTTATCGCTCCCTCGTAGATCGTCCCAACTAAAGCTCAACTGGTGACTTTAGGGGGGGCTACTCCCCTTGTTCAACATCACCTATATCATCTATAGGAACATTATCATTACCATTTTACACATCTCCCCCATCATCATGTACCACGGGTTTAGGAACTGGATCAAGATCAATCAGGTCATCAACAAATGGTTGAGGCATTTTAATTTTCTCAAAATCTTCAACTATTTGATCTTCAAGAAAGATCACATCTCTACTTGCTGATAACTTTTTTTTCAATCGGATCCTATAATTTGTATCTAAATTTTTCATCTGCATATCCTAAGAAAACACACTGCTTTGACTTGTCATCAAACTTTGACCGCTCATCTTTTGAAACATGCCTAAATGCCATGCAACTATATACTTTCAAATGACCATAGGAAACATCTTTCCCGCTCTACACCTTTTCAAGAACATCTCTATTTAGAGGAGTTGATGGAGATAAATTGATCAAATAGGCTGTAGTATGCATTGTTTCTCCCCAATAATACTATGCCAACTTGGCCTGTGAGAGCATACACCTGATCCTTTCCATAATAGTGTGATTCGTCCTTTCTCCTACACCATTATGTTGTGGGGTCTTAGGAATTGTCTGCTTATGCCGAATACCTTGACTATTGCAATACTACTCAAATGGACCAATGTACTCATCCCCATTATCTGTATGAATATATTTGAGAGATTTTTCTGTTTCTCTTTCAACCATAGTATGAAAATTTTTAAACATATCCAAAACTTGATCTTTAGTTTTCAAAGCATCTGTCTATATTTTTCTAGAAGCATCATCTAAGAAGGTAACAAACTAAGAAGAACCACCAAGTGTTTTCATTTTCATAGGATCATAAACATTGGAATGTACCAATTCCAAAATGTTTCTTTTTCTATGAGGATAGTTTTTCATAAAAATGACACGATGTTGTTTACCAACAAAGCAATGAACACAGCGATTCAAAGGCATACCTTTCATGTCATGTCTTGAAGAAGATTATTTTTTGTGAGGATCTACATCCCTTTCTCGCTCATGTAACCAAGTCATATATTGATGCCACAAATCTGTAACAGATTCACCCTCTGTTGCATTCAATTCAGTCTTGCACACTTGTACTTTTGTGTTATACAAAGTGCAGCACTTGTTTTTTCTTGCCACCACTAGAGAACCTTTGATAAGCTTCCATTGATCATTACCAAAGTGACGTCTTTGAGGCAATGGTCTTGTAGATCCTCTTCGATCTCCCAAGACAGCATTCCGCTTCCTCTTTCTTTCCGGATTAGGAAGTAGAGTGCTGCCGGAAGTGAACTCCTCTTCCCCCGGCCTTAGGAATCCCGAAGGACTACCGAAGGAGTACTGAAGTGGAAGGCAGGGTTTTCTCCGAAAACTTCGGTTTTCAAGACCGACTCTTTCAACCGCTCAGACATCCATCCCTTCGCGCTTCGCCCGCCCTATCTATCCGCGCGCTGGCAGGTAGGGGCTTATCTATGTGATTCGCTACGCTTGCTTGCGCCTATCGGCTGACTCTATTTCCTGCCGCTGGCAAGCTCTTTCCTTTGTTCTGTTCATCCTCTTGCATTTTCTTTTTTGCTTGTTTATCGTAAACAACCTTTCTTTTGTAAGCCTACGCTCTCTTTGAAATCCTCTTTTTTGTAAGCAGAAGGCCACGGAAGTCCATGCCCACGAACTTCTTCCTCAGCTCGAACTCAAGTCCATTCTGGGCCAGCTTGACGAACTCAGGTTCGGGCAAGACCAACGGGCACCTGTGCCTGGCCCGTTTCAAGAAGGACTTTCCTTTCTATTGCTAGTCGTGAATGATACCCGGATTGGATAACCTTATGCATTTAACTTTCGTGCAAAAATCAAATTCAGATGCAGTTCTGAAACATGTTTCACATCTCTGAGAGTCAATTTACATCTAACATTTATCTCAACATTCACATTACCTATCCCTATAATTTTTGAAGCACCACTCTTTCCCATTCTTACAATACCAAAGTCACTTATCTTGTAAGAGGTAAATAATTCTCTGCGATGAGTAATATGGTATAAAGAACCAGTATCAACAATCCAAGTCGTGACACGAAAACATAAGACAAGATTCTTTACAACTTGAGATAATAATAGTATCCCCATCTGATCAAGCTGACGGCAGTAGTATTTTCGTTCTTCTCTTCCCCATTTTCTTTCTTGGAATCTTGAGTTTCCTGCACTTTTTTTTCATATGTCTAACATTTTTACAGTAGTAACACTTAACCCCTTGTCTTGATTTGGATATCACTTTTAACTTCCCACAATCTTGGAATTTTTTATATTTTGCTTCTCTCCCAATTTTTTGTAACAAGTGCCTCTTATTGAGATGAACCTGAAGACTTTCTTTTTATCTCTTCATTCAATAGACTTTTAGTTACTCGATTCATGCTAAGTTTCTCATCTGGTGGAAAATTGCTAAGAGACACCACTAGTGTCTCCCAATAGGTAATGAATTGAGTAGTAATAGGGCTTGTAACTCCTCATCTAATACAATCTTCATGGAGGATAGTTAATTAACAATACTCTGTATCTCATTTAAATGTTCTGCAACTAAGTTTCCATCTCTGTACTTCAGATTCATAAGCTTTTTTTTTATTAGAAACACTTTGTTGTCGGTAGCCTTCCTTTCGTATAGACATTCCAATTTATTCCACAGTGATTATGCCAGCTTCTCTGTGGAGACATGATGGAAAACTGTGTCATCCAACCATTGCTAAATAAAGCCAATAGGCTTTCGGTTCAAGGTCTTCAACTCGACATCGAACAATTTTTTTGATTTTACCAATCACCCTTACGGGTCCGTACAAATCTTTACAGTACAATAAGTCTTCCATCTTAGCTTTCTAAATTATCGAGTTGCATCCATTCAAACTAATCATACGTGTCGGGGTTTCCTTCATTATTCACACACAATTATAGATTCTGGCTCTAATACCACTTGTTAGGGAAAACATAAGATTTTTTTTTCCTGTATGCAAACCAATGGAGAACACAACCACAAAGATATAGTAGCGGAAATAAATCTAAACAACTGAACCACAAATATATGGAATCCTTGGAAATAGATAACAACAAGATCACATTAAGGAGGTTTTGCCGATAGGAAGCCTCATGAAGAGCACGAACCTTGTCCGTACGAGTTATCAACAGATGGAATGAAAGCAATTATAGCTGTCGGATTAAGTCCAGTCCACTTGTCAGACATCTAACGGAGATGGGAATCCCTATAACCTTATAAAAAAACGGTAGTTATGAAAAAAAAAAATTCCAGTTTTCCATTGTTAGAAATCTTTTCGCGTACGAGAAATAAATTTGTTTGTGACATTCAAGAGCAGAGTCTTTGACGCATACCTTCGCTAGAGAGGTCGAGATCGAGGTAGAGATTGAGATCGCCGCCACCTCTGGTTCCACCTGAACCACCACTACAGCCACATCCGGTTCCACCTGAACCACTACTACAGCCACCTCTTCTACCGTCTCCACCTCAACTTGTTCCATCTTAACCACTGCTGTAGCCACTCCTTCCAGCCGCGGTAGAAACAAAGGAGGTTTTAGAAAGCCGCCTAAAATAGCTTCTTGAAAGATCTCATGGGAGATCATGTGTGGGTTCCCCCGCTCACGTGTGGTGAGTAGGAACCCAACACCACCAATTTATTACTTTGCACCCTGATTCACATGTTTAATTGATTGGTCCTCATATGTGAGAAGTCAGTCTCGACTTTCAATCGCTTTTATGCTAATCGGTTTATAAACAGACTGCAATGATGCAAACCAATCGGTCCATAATTGGTTTTATGTTAATTGGTCCAATTCTATCAATCAGTCCATAATGGACAAAAGCACAACCCTTGGTCAAGTTCTACTTCCTGATCCACTGCAAAGGAACATGTTCTCCAGTATCACATAATACACTTCTCATTTAAAATCCAAAACAAAAAACTGTTTCAATCTAGTGTTCATTCTTGATTCATGTGCTCTTTTTGAATCTAAGGGTCAAACAAACAAGTCATTAAAAATATTAAAAAATAATTTTATTATTTAACTTATCTTGCAAGTCTTCCTTTCGTATAGATTTTTCAATTTATTCCACAGTAATTGTGCCGACGTTTCTGTGGAGACATGATGGAAAATTGTGTCGTCCAACCATTGTAGAATAAAGCTAATAGCTTTTCGTTCCAAGGTCTTCCATTCGGCATTAAACAATTTTTTTGATTTTACCGTATCACCCTGTACAGGTCTGTACAAATCTTTACAGTACAATAAGTCTTTCATCTTGGTTTTCTAAATCATCTAGTTGCTCCCATTTAAACTAATCATACGTGTCAGGGTTTCCTCCATTGCTCACACACGGTTATAGAGTTTGGCTCTGATATCACTTGTTAGGAAAAATGCAAGATTTTTTTCTCTTGTATGCAAACCAATGGAGAACACAACCATAAATATACACACAAAGATATAGCAATGACAATAAATCTAAACAACCAAACCACAAATATACGGAATCCTTGGAAATAGATAATAACAAGAAAGATTAAGATCACATTAAGGAGGTTCTGCCGATAGAAAGCCTCACGAAGAGCATGGACCTTGTCCGTACGAATTATCAACAGATGGAATAAAAGCAATTACAGCTGTCGGATTATGTCCTATCCACCTGTTGGACATCCAATGGAGACGAGAATCCCTATAACCCTATAAAAGGTCGGTATATATGAAAAAAAAAAAACCATTTCAGTTTTCAATTATTAGAAATCTCTTCGCGCATGGGAAATGAATTCGTCTGTGACGTTCAAGAGCAGAGTTTTCAATGCATACCTCCGCCAGAGAGATAGAGATTGAGATCAAGATCGAGATTGCGATCGCGATGTAGTGGAACCCCCTTACCTCTGGTTCCACCTGAACCACCACTATAGCCACCTCTTCTACCATCTCCACCTCAACCACCACCGCAGCCACTCCTTCTAGCCACAGTAGAAACAAAGGAGGTTTTAGAAAACCACCTAAAATAGCTTCTTGAAAGATCTCATGGGAGATCATATGTAGGTCCCCCTGCCCACGTATGGTGAAGATGAACCCAACACCACCAATTTATTACTTTGCACCTTGATTTGCATGTTTAATTGATTGGTCCTCATATGTGAGAAATCGGTCTCGACTTTCAATCGCTTTTATGCTAATCGGCTTATAAACAGACTGCAATGATGCAAACCAATCGATTCATAATTGGTCTTATGTTAATCGGTCCAATTCTATCAATCGGTCCATAATGGAAAAAAGCACAACCCTTGGCCAAGTTCTACTTCCTGATCTAGTGCAGAGGAATGTGTTCTCCAATATCACATAATACACTTCTCATTTAAAATCCAAAACAAAAAATTTGTTTCAGTCTAGTGCTCATTCTTGATTCATGTGCTCTTTTTAAATCTAAGGGTCAAACAAATAAGTCACTGAAAATATTAGAAATAATTTTATTATTTAACTTATCTTGCAAGTCTTCATTATCTCTAGTTTCATCTTTGCGATCACATCAAGTTGCTTTATCTAATCGATCTTCTCGTCAAGTGTCATTTTGCTTCATAAGGCCGTTGATCTTCATAGTCAATCCATGTTAAGGTCTTTGTATTCATGTACTTTGTTTTTTACATGGTTAATTTGTCTCCTCTCTCCCCCCCCCAAAAAAAGCACTAAGGGGAGAGGAGAGAGACATAAAGAAGATAAGAAGGATTCAGTCCGTGATCGGTCAATGTCGGGTTAAGTCTATAATAGGTTGATGAGGTCGGGTGACGGTCGGACTACAAATTTGCACCATGAATGACCGATTAATAATTTGTTCGGGCCCAAACCTATCACGTTTAGTAAACGGTATAGGTCGATCCGGGTTTTAATCAATCAATATGATTCAGGAAACATGTTTGTAGGCCAGCAATTGGCAACCCTTAACAAATAGGATCAAGGCTTGTGAATGATGGTAGCATTTTTGGTCAGGCATTCTGCACCTCGATTATTGTACTCTCCATGGGATCGTATCATTGTCTATGCATGTGGGATTCATTTCTAAAGTATGGGACCACCGGATATGGATAGTGATGAAATCCATAAAGGCTTTGTTTTGTTGCAAGGGGAATTAAGGGAAGGGAAGTGAAATTTTTTGACTTTAAATGGAAACTATAAAACGATATGACTATATAAATTATCTAAATTTCTTAACATACTTAGTAATGATACTTATAAAATATAAAATTTATTTTCTTTTTAAATGAGAGGGATTTGGATACAAGGTGAAATGTAAGTTAATAACTAAATAAAGAATAATTTGGACTTAGTTACATGATAATATGATAATACGTGCTGCAATCATTACAAGAGTTTTTATTTAAAATTTAAAATTTTTCTTCTCTTCCCTTCAATTCCTCTTGTAACCAAACAAAACTACACTGACGTCTAGATGATCTGTGGGTTTTCCTTTATAGCATTGTCTATGCATGGTCCTTTCACAAATTGTCCTCTTAAATAACTATCCATAAAGCACAATTTTCTTGACAAATTTATCAATATTCAAATTTATATCTTATTCTAATCTAGACGTAGGTGCCAAAAGCTAGCCAAATTTATTTCTAATTTTCATATTTGCGTCTTGTAGCAATGGTTAAGAATACTATGGAATATAAATTCCAACAATCCATTAACATCTCTACCAATAAGGTAGCCTAGAGTGGAGGTGTCAATTGGTTGATTCGATTTGGTCTTGGTCTTGGTTGATTTTATTTCGGTATTTTACACTAAAACCAAATTACAGTTCAATAAGAAAACTTTGATTTCAGTTCAGTTTCAGTTTCCGACATTTATCAGGTTAGATTAATGAATTCTTATCAATCCCTTATCGGTTTGGTTTTAGTTTACTGGATGTATAATTAGTAACAAATTGGCTTAATTGGTTCCATCAGTCCGTTTCAGTTTCATAGATGTATATTTAGTAAAAGGTTGGCTCAATGGACTACTATTAGTTCATTTTCAAGATACTTCAGTTTTGGTTTTGGCCTACATAGAATTGGTTTGGTTTAGGTTTATCAATCAGTCCGCTCACCAAGCTCTAGAAAAACAACCTCAATTACAGTCCAATAAGGGTCGATTTTGGTTTTGTCTGAACTGAATCAGACTGGTTCGGTAACAATTTTTGACTCGGTTCAATTTTGACACCCAACTAAAGCTTATTTTAACCTTAAAACAGTTTTTCAGTGAAGTGGCCACCTCAGATGACAGAGTGAGATAGCCGCATATTCTTGGCCCAACAAAATTTTGGTTCGAGTACATGCCATGGTGTCTTAAGCCCATCTACCATTCTTTCAAAATTTTCATTTGATTATAATAATAATGCATTAAAACTGAGACTTTTTTTTTTGGCAAGAAAACCGAGACTGTTTCTTTTTTAGTAAGAATAAGAAAACTGAGACTAGTACTCATGCTCTAACATACCTCGAGCAATAACGTGGATTAACAAGAGATCGAGTTGAAAAATGACTTGCCAGATGTTCGAAATCAAACTGTGAATTCAGGGCAGTCGTTATTTCGATAATCAATGACATCTTTGATTGATCAATGACATCTTGGATGACGAAAATCACTTCAGAAGTATCTAGAAATTAAAAAAGTAGACAAACTTGACAAACTTGACTCATCGAGCTTCTTTTCTGTACTTTTTTGCTTCTATTATCAAATCTGAACTGCTGCTAAGGTTGAGATTAAATAACAATGGCGGACGAAGTTATTCTCTTGAACTTCTGGCCTAGCCCCTTGGAGTGAGGGTGAGAATCGTCCAGATTGAGAAGGGTGTGGAGTATCAATACAAGGAAGAGAACCTCCTTGAAGGCAAGAGTCCCCTTGTAATGTAAATGAACCCAATTAACAAGAAAATCCCTATCTTGATCCATAAGGGAAAACCCATCTATGAATCTCTCTTCATAGTTCAATATATTGATGAGATATGGAAAGATAAAACACCATTGTTTCCTTCTGATCCTTACCAGCGAGCCCATGCCATATTCTGGGTTGACTATGTCGACAAGAAGGTACTTTTCTTACTCTAACCTCTATCCTATATATACTTGTAATTTCTTGCTTGACTGTGTATGGTATGTGTTATAGGAGAAAAACACCATCCAATGAAAATCTTACACGTGGCACCCAAAATCACCTAGGCCGACTAGGCATGATAAAGTGGTGTTCGGCCTTGTCTAGTCGGAGTCATGATAAAGTGGTGTTCGGCCTTGTCTGGTCGGAGTTATAATTCTATCCAGATACGTCTCCTGGGCGAAGATACAGTCCTATTAGAACACGGTTCTGATCGGAGGTATAGACCTATTCGGTTACTTTTCTTGGTCGGAGGTCAGAGTCCTAAGGTGACTATGTCACGTCAGAGGAATCCTTCTCCTAGTACGATACGATGCCGATCATCACGGTCATGCGGTTATCCATGTGGTGACACATACCACTCTTACTATTGACCTACTTAGCTTCCTTGGCTACAGTCTCCCACTCCTACTCGGAGTCTATGACCTGGGTGTCCCTCAGAGCGACACTTGGCAGTCCCAGTGGCAACCTACTTCCCTGAGTCCTAGTGCCTCCGTGCTTCTTCCCAATCTCTATAAGTAGAGGATGATCCTCAAGGTAAATCATCTAACAATCTCTCCATTCATTTTCGTACGCTCAAACTCTCTCATCGTTCTCCTCTTTCTTTAAACTGGAGATAGCTTCCTGCTATCTCTTGACTGTTTAAATTGAGAATCTGACTTAGGCATCAGAGTGTACCCGAGGCTTAGTCGCCCAACTCCCTTGTCTCATCTCTATGATTGCAGGTTGCTCGGATCGCAGACCGGCGGGCGATTTCCGACCGTAACAGTATGTATTCTGGTTCTGATATCCTCAAATGTGTTCTACAACCCGGCTTATTCCAAAATACCTTTTTTAGTCCATTCTATGCACAAAACTGAAATATCTTGCTTTTAATCCATACTCATTTTATTAACAATGTATTCTCCATTCTTAGAATGCCTTCTTAAGAATACATATCAAATACAGTCTGACTTTTCACTGACCTCGTGTGTTCATTGTGGTTCTAAAAATTGCAGATGTACGCATACATATGAGACATATCACGGATAGAAAAATTAGAAGGAATTCATAGAGGGATTAAAAATGTTGGAAGGAGAGTTCAGAGACAAGCCTTACTTTGGAGGGGACGATTTTGGGTTCGTGGATGTGACTTTTGTGCCCTGTTACTCCTGGTTTTATGCCATGGAGACCTTCGGCAATTTCAACATAGAGACTGAGTGCCCAAAGCTGATTGCATGGGGCAAGAGGTGCACGGATAAGGAGAGTGTGGCCAAGTCTGTTCCTGATTCTATCAAGATCTATGACCATGCTCTTCGAAAAAAGGGGATACACATCCTCTCCTCCTTGAGATTCGGGAGGAGGGGCTGCGGCCTGGATGGATAGCCGACACTTGGTTTTCGGGTGAATCCAAGCCGACACCCCAGCCGACAAGCTGAGCCAATAGGGGTGTCTGCTCGGATGAACGACTCGAATTCACCCGAGAGTTAGGTATCGGCCATCCATCCAAACCGCCGCCCCTCCTCCCGAATCTCAGGGAGGAGACGATTTGAATCTGAAAAAAGGTGTTAGGGGTCGAGTAGACTGAGATTTTTTTTTTATTTTTTTTATTTTTTTATTTTTTAGTGGTATAAGAGTAGCCTGAGATAAAAAAAGTGAGAATCTTGGATTTAAAAAAATATATTTTGATAGACGATTTCAAATAATTAATATAGCAGAAATTTGTAGTTTTTGGTATTTTTCGAATAAAAAACCTATAAATTCTTATCAGGGTAATAATTAAGTTCAATATTTGGTTGTATCGGATCAAATTCCTAAATAGTCTATTTGATAGAAAAAAGACTGGTTGGTGTGTTTTTTTTTTTCATTTTCTCTTTCCTCTCTCTCTCTCTCTTTCTCTCTCTCTCTCTTTCTCTCTCTCTCTCTCACAATAAGATACTAATATTCTTATCAAAAAAAAAAATAATATTCTTACAAAAAATAAAATAAAAATAAGATACCAATATGCCTCTTCCAGAGTGTAGATTAGTAGTACAAGTTTTACCTTGACGATCCGAACTCACCTAGGCCCGCTCTGAACCCTGGCAGGGTTGAATCCGGTCCGAACCTGATAAGGCTGGGTTAGGGCTTAATTTTATATGAACCCTGATAGGGTTGGGTTAGATTAGGGTTGACCCCCTAGGTTGAGCCCAGCCCGGCCCAACCCTATATATATATATATATATATATATATATATATATATAACCCTAAAGCTAAACCTAATCGATCCTCAGAGTCTCAAGAACCCTAATGGTGCCTCTCAATCTCTCTCTCTGAAACTAGCAAACATTGTTCCCTCAATCTCTCTCTCTAAAACTAGTAAACATTCTTCCCTCAATCTCTCTCTGAAACCAAACCTTAATGGCTCTTCCCAGACTGAGAGTCGGCAACGCCTCCCAGACTCTCAGTCCCTCAATCTCTCCGATTCTCTCAACTCTCGACTCTCTCTCATGACTCTCATCGCACCAGAGTCCTTGTTCCCCTTTTTCATCTCTTGAAAGTTAAAAACAAGCTTCAGCAGGTGTGTTCTTAAGAAAAAAACGACAATTGTCTCTCACCATCGTTGCCACCCTCTCTTTCTTTTGTTTCTCCTGCATTGTCCGTAGATATGACCTTCGTCATTTTCTTTTTCTCTTGATAAGCTTTGCGAGGAAAGCAAGCAGGTGGGACAAGGATATATAGAGCAACTCAATGTGAGTTCTTTTTTCTTCTGCTATTTAATGATTTTGATTCAAGTTTTTTATTTCAATTCCAATCTTTCAAAACTAAACTCAATGGATTGGAGTTCTTTTTCTCAAAAGATGTAATTTTGGTTATATGTCTTCTTCTTCTTCTTCTTCTTCTTCTTCTTCTGGTTCTTCTTTGATCGGCAACTTTTGATGATTGAATTGTTGTTTGAATTCTAAATTGGCATTTTTCCCCTTTCAAAATGATATGAGAGATTTATGAGCAGTCCTTGATTGGGCCAGTTGTTTTATCAGCAGTATTAGGAATTCGAAACATAAAAGAAATGAAATAGGAGATACATATCTTCTTCAAGGTGCAGAGATTGTTTGTGTGTTTTAAAGTCTATGTTTTTCCTTTTCTTTTATTTAATCTCCTTATGAAGAGGTTTTACCCCCCAAAAAATAAAAGTTAATAAATAAATAATATCTAAATAAATAAGAACTTTACTATAGAAAAGGAAAAACTAAACTACAAGTCACAAGGAGGGGTTGTTCGATGTTCACATTACAAAGGGATTGTTCGATGTTCACATAACAGAGGAGAAGAGGAAGAACAGAGAAGTTTCTTCTCTGAGAGGAAATCGAGAGGGCTTCTCCAGGAGATTTCAGAGGGAAATCCGAGTGAAGGGGAGGTCTCTACTCCAGCCATTGAAGTCCCTGAGAGGAGTAGCGGTGGCCGGCGATGGTGAGATCGGAGGGAGAGAAGAGCAGATGGAGAACAACATCGAGCTACGGGTATGCCTTCCCTATTCCTCCACTTTTTTATTTTTTTTATTTCTGTTCATTAGCTTCCTTTCAGTGCTTTCTCCCTCTTCTTCTAGCACCATGAACTGTTGCAGTTATCTCATTTTATTTCTGTTTTTTAGTTCTTGCTCATGGGATCTTTCCTCTTTAATTGGTTTCATAATATTTGATCTGCTGTGATTGCCGAATACATTTATGATGTTTCTTTCTGGTCTTATTCGGTATGCTGGATTAGTTTCATTCTTGGGCTTTCATTTTACATCTTGTGTCTCTTTAATTGTCAAAAATCTGGTTTATTTATACCATTGAATCTAGGTTAATTCCGTAATTCTTTTTTTCCTTCCCTCATTTAGTTAGCCTGATTTGCTGATTGTTTTGCCGAATCAGGTTAGAGAATGATTTTGTTGCTTTGTTAAGCTAGGTTCGGTTGGAAGCAAATAGTACAGATGTGAATTTGGGTATTTCCTTAAGTTTAGGCTAAGGTTAGGTTGTTTTTATTAGATTTGAGGTGGTCTGGGATTTTTTTCGGACTTGGTTTTGGATTTGTATTTTTATTGTTTGTTTTCTTTCTCCCTCCAAGCTTTCCGATGTTGGTTGGTGTTTGGATTGTTTTCAGTCTCTTTTATTTTTTTTTGAGTTTGTTGTATGTTAACAGGAACTGGTTTGGTCAGCTTAGCTTCTTATTACCTTTTTTTTGTTGTTTGTGGTGTATGTATACATATATACCAGATTGTTTTCTGTCAAGCTACATTTTGTTTAGTTTAGTTTCCTTGTGGCCTTGCTCCATCCACTTAGTCTTGGTTAGAGTGTGATTATTTTTTTTGTTTCGTTTCCCTTTGTGTTTTTTACAAGGGAATGGTGTAAATCTGATTTAGTTTATGTTTAAGTAGGTATATTGTTGCATGATCAAATCGGTCCATTGTTTCATTTGCTTGTTTTCTTTTGTTTTGTGTTTTAGACTTCTCTTTTGTGGCAAGTCTGGGTAGGTGGGTAGGTTGGTTTAGTGCATATTCAAAAGTAGACCTGCTTGGAATTGAGTTATGGCATTCTTTATTGTCAAATCTGATTTGTTTTTGAATTCTTCTATTATTCTCTAACCTGGACATACTAAAATTGGTTTGTTTTGATTGTTTGTCCATGATGCTCTCTTGTTATACCTTATATGATGGATAGTCCAATTCCATGCTTAGTTAGTCCCATTGATGTTTAGTTTAGATAAACTAATTCTTTCTCATATGACATACTCGAATTGTTCCAATGCTTGTAATTTATTATGGTTTACAAGGAGGTTGACTTGCGATCTGTTGTTTTGTTATAATTCACCTCTATGCTTGCTAGCTTAGTATACATTTGACCTGCTTAAATGCTTAATTCAGTTCAAGTGCTTAATTTTAGTATGTGTTTAAACTGATTTGAATATATGAATGATCGATCCTATGTAGGATCCCCACCCCAAAAATGTATCCCCATTTGAACACCTAATCTGATAGATGTATGTGTAGGGATATTGTGCAAGGGTGCATCACAGGCCCCACAATGACTGTGATATCCTGATATGATTGACTCGGGGACTCTAATGAGTCCACCCCTTTGAACAGGATCCAACCCATTGTGGGCCCATTCAGAATGAGGCCCACCCAACCTTAGGATTGGCCCCCAAGAGAGAGTGGGACGGCATTTGTACAAAAATGCAATTAAATGAAATATGCAATAAGGTAGATGCATGCTAGGATTGGTGGCCCAATGGGGGACCCACCTGGATACCTCACATTTGGGATGTGAGTGAGGTTTATTCAAACCCCGTGTGTGGGGAGTTGAGGCTGTTGCCTCTTTTGGGTGTTGACCACGTCAGATCCAACAGCCCGTTAACTGTTGGGAACTATGTCGACCTGATTTTCTTTTTGGGATATGTAAGTTGTGGGAACTTTTGTTTCTCGCCCAGTCAAATTGAGGTAAGTCCCTTTATTCAAGAATTACCACACCAAGGGGACTTCTGACAATAGGGGTACCTCACATCGATATGTGTTCTACCATTGTAGGAACATTTTACCCTTTGGATGTGTTCCAATATTTTGGGAGCATTGTCTTTGCACACACCCACACACACACTCACTCACTCTCTCTCTCTCTCTCTCTCTCTCTCTCAAATTGAGGTAAGTCTCTTTATTCGGGGATTACGTCATTGAGGAGACTTCTAACGATAGGAGTTATTTACATTGAGATGGGTCCCACTATTGTGGGGACACCTCACCTTTTGACATGTTCCCATATTTTGGGAGTGTCACCTTTGCACATACTTGGTATTTCACACCCGTCCGAACTACGTTTGGCCTGATTTTCGTCGTTAGGGATACGTAGGTAGTTTGAGATTTTTTTCAGAGTTGGTCATATGTTGTACACACTTTTTCCCCTTTTAGATGTATGTTTAGGTTATTTCATTATTCTTTAATTCTTTAATATTTCTCTAAATTGTTGTAATCTCATTTGATATGTTTAGTTAAATACATGAATTAGAGACCATTTAGGATTTCCCCTATACATTGTAGCCTAAGTAGATAGTCTCAAAATGTACATAAACTGTAGAAAATGATAAGATATAGGAGACCGGTTCAACCGGACGAGTTGGCTACCTAACACCTTCCTAACTAGTAATTTGACGCTTTCTTGCCTTTGATGAGACAAGTTAGCTGTTCCATTGCGTGAGTCATTGGAATCCCTCCAAGAGAGGGACAACATCATAGGTCCTAGTCTTTAACTAGGTGGCGACTCCAGTTTCTTACTCTCCGCTGGCATGAGTGGATGAGATTTGAAGGTGAGAACCTTCTAGGTCACAATTGAGTGTATTGAGTGTAGACAACTTTAACCCTACACAATTTATATTTAAAAATGAGGATAAAAATTTAATATTCTTTGGTCCTCACAGGCGAGTACATACCATGGTGTCTTAAATACATTAACTGAGCCGTTGGCTATACTTACAACTATTTGTTGGCATTGGTGTTGCTTATTGATGAAGGCGTTTTAATTGGTTGGTTTCGGTCAAATTCAATGGGTTCCCACCACTTTAAGACCAATGATCGTGAGTTTTGTTTAATTAAATGGCCCTAATAAATGGATATTGTCCTACTTATATCCAGTTAGTCATTTACTGGTCTATAAGCAAGTTAATACCAAATAAACTATAAACAGTATAATTGAGCTCAAACCAATCAATCTATAATCGTGCTCGTACTAATTGGTTTAATTTTGAATGTTTAAACCATCAATTTTTAATAGATAAGTAACCAACTCAATCATGACCCTTATTTATAGCTTTTTGTTTCGTAATGCGCATCGAGCGCTCAAATTAAATTATCTTACTTTGAAACATTGATAGTAGCAAGTAAGGGTCGAACCCATAAGGATTGTATGATCAAGATTAAAATGTTTAATTAACTTAAAGAGAGAAAAATAAATGAAAATGAAATAAGACTTAGAAAATGATCAATTGTTGTACTAAAGTAGATTTTAATTGATCTTATTAGCACAACTTCATTGTCTATCCTACGTATGGAGGGGGATATGTTTGCAATAGAAAAGAACAGTAATTAATTATCTAAAATACAAAACTAAAGAGCAAGGTAATACAAATATTGAAGATTAAACCAATAAGAGAAAGCTTCGGTCAAAAGGATACTTACACCATCTTCGTAAACTTGTTCATCGACATAAAGGATAATCAATTTCAATTGAATAATCAATCAAGAAAATTAGGACTAGGCCTAAAATCCTAGTCTAATCTATTGATAGCAATCCAATTCTAATCTAACAATTGATTTGATAAATAAATCAATTAGTAGTACTCCTAATCAATCCATTCATCAATTATTCTACACATAAATTGGAAGAAAAATAAATATTCAATTAAAAATCAATAAATAAGGAAAAGTCTCACAACTTTACAATGATGACTTCAGCTTCGTCTAACCGAAGATAAGAAAGTTAACTACACATGACTTTTTAAAGAATACAAGAATAAAAGAAAGAGAGTTGTTCTTCAGCCACTGCCTTCTTTCTCAATCACTCTTGGATGATCTTTACATAGGCTTTACATTGTTTAAATAGCTAAAATACAAGCTTAAAATTGGTATGCCTAGATTTGACAATCTTATTACATGAAAATAAAAATTAAACAACAATCAATCAACGTCTTCCAATAGTGAACCTTTCGTGTGTAGCAATCTTCTTTCTCTGGTTTAGATTTGGATCAATTTTTCAGATCAGATTTTAAAACCACATTTGGAAGCCCAAACGAACTCTTTCCATGTCAGAATCCTACATGAAATTCAAAACGTTAATATTGAGAGTGCTAAAATTTTTTCATCTTTTATTAATTAATTAACAAGATTTCTAAAATATACCAAACTCATAAAATAAATTCTATTAAGCTCAATAAGAAATAAAACATCCTAAAAATCATAATGCAAAAGGAATAAAAAAAGAATATAAAATTATACACTTATCAAATTCCCCCACACTTAGCCTTTGCACGTCCTCGGGCAAAATAAAATAAAAAAAATACTAAATTATTCCACTTTCGTAGGAACCACGATTGCACTTAGCATGTACAACAACCCATTGAACCCCTAGGTTATCCCTATTGGAGTTGTGTCTCGTGAGGGTTTGCAGTGAATCTACCCAAAAAATTCAAAGAAAAATATTTTTAGGTTTGATAAATTACAAGAATTAAATAAAACTCTCTAAGTACTCCACAGTTATAACTTATAAACAGAATTAAAATCAATAGACAACTTAAATTTTATTAAAATTACAATAACTTCATTTTAGTCACCATCTTCAACAAATTCATATTAATATGCATCTATAGTGTGAAGTGATGTAACTCAATTAGTAAGGGATTTTACAGTATACTTCAAGAAAAATAACACCTTTTTTTTTTCCATCGACTTGTGCAATGTCCATTTTCTTAGTTTTTTAAGTTACCCATGTAGCAAGTGTTGGGTCAGTGACTCCCAAACCAGTTGGCTTTAGGGCACTAGGTGTAGAGACACCCCTAAGACATAATAACTCAAGTAACAAAGGCCACAAAATCAAACTTAGTCAATAAAACTGCTTATAACCATCATCTCAATTTTTCTTTTGTTTTTGAGGCATTTTGGACATTGAAGCAGTTATTTATTCTTTTTCAAGTTTTTTTTTTTAAATTGTCATTTCTCAAATTCACCGTTTATTCCCCACAACTAAGAGTTGATGCAAACGTGAAATACAAAGACACATAACAATAAAACTTTATCTCAGATGATGATTTAAATTTAGTTGCATATTTAATCTAAGGTTCAAGAATCCTAATATTTAATCATATTTATAAAGTTCAACATGGTCACTTTAGAGAATTAATCCAAACTTGTAACTGGACAAATAATATATATTTTTTTTCAGTTAGTAAATTTAAGTCATTTTTTTTCCAGTTAGTATATACAATCAATATATTTTTTTTTTCAATTAGTATATACAACCAATATATAATAACAACATATAAAAATAAAAACAAAACACATTCTAGAATTCCCCCACACTTAAAACTTACATTGTCCCCAATGTAAGGCTAAATGCAAAGAAAAAGATAAAAACAAACATAATATCTATGAAAATAAAAAGAAAAGGGGTTAAGGAAGCAAATTTGATTTCTTGAGTTGCCTCCCAAGCAGCGCTTTTGTTTAACGTCGTTCGCTCGACTCTGCAGCTTTCCTCAATCTGAATAAAATGGATCTTCTAAGTCCATAGCTTCCTCAACCAACGAGTTAACTTGAAAACCTTCATGGTAAGGTTTAAGTCTATATCCATTGACCTTGAAAACCTTTTGAGTGTCCAAACTTTGAATCTCAACTGCACCATGGGGAAAGACATTAATAACAATAAAAGGATCAATCCAGCGAGACTGCAACTTATCAGGAAATAACCGAAGCCTTGAATTATAAAGGAGCACTTTTTGGTCGACAACAAATTACTTCTTAGAAATCATAAAATCATTTTTATCATGAAAGGCCTTCGTCTTTTCCTTATAAATCCGAGAGTTCTCATAAGCTCTATTGCGAATCTCCTCTAACTCCTGCAACTGCAACTTTCGTTGCTCCCCCGCCTTATCCGTCTTCATGTTACACTGTTTAATTGCCTAGAATGCCCTGTGCTCCAATTCCACCGGTAGATGATATGCTTTTCCATAAACCAACCTATATGGAGACATCCCTATAGGTGTCTTATAAGCAGTCCTATAAACCCATAGTGCATCGTCAAGTCTTGTACTCCAGTCTTTCTTATTCGGATTAACTGTTTTTTCTAAAATTGACTTCACCTTTCTATTATATACCTCGGCTTGCCCATTAGTTTATGGATGGTAGGCAGTTGAAATATTATGGGTCACAACATACCTCTTAAGCAGTGCTACTATAGTGCGGTTACAAAAGTGAGTCCCTCTATCACTGATCATTGCCCGTGGGATCCCAAACCTAACAAAAATGTGAGACTTGACAAAATCTGCAACCACTTTAGAATCATCAGTTTGGGTGGCTTTTGCTTCCACCCACTTTGACACATAACCAACAGCAAATAAAATATAAACATTGCCAAAAGAATTAAGAAAATGACCCATAAAGTTAATGCCTCAAACATAAAAATTTTTACAAATAAGTATGGGGGTTTGTGGCGTTTGATCCCTACGGGCCACATTACCTGAGTATTGGCAACGAGTGCATGACTTACAAAATATATATGCATCATGAAATAAAGATGGCCAAAAGAAACCACATTTAAGCATTTTTCTTGCTTTTCTTTTAGGACCGAAACGTCCACCACATGCATATGAATGACAAAAGATAAGAATGGATTTAAATTCAGTTTCGGGTACGCATCTTCTTACCATTTGTCTGAACATTGCTTCCAAAGATAAGGATCATCCCAAATGTAGTACCGAGCATCACTCTTGATTTTCTCTCTTCGTACTCTAGGTAGCTCTGGTGGTAAGGTTTTGGTAGTCAAATAATTGACTAAATCTACATACCAGAGCACTACATTTGTCACCTTAAGTAGTTGTTTATCTGGAAAGAAATCTTGTAATGGTATCGCATCACCCTCCTTAACCACCCGACTGAGATGGTCTGCAACTAAATTCTCAGCTCCCTTCTTATCCTTAATCTCCAAATCAAATTCTTGAAGAAGAAGAATCCATCTAATCAATCTTGGCTTAGATTCTTTTTTACCAGCAAATGCCTAAGAGTTGCATGATCGGAATAGACAATAACTTTAGTTCCCAATAAATAAGATCTAAATTTGTCCAAAGCAAAAACTATAACCAATAGCTTTTTCTCCGTTGTGGAGTAGTTACATTGTGCTTCAATTAGTGTCTGTGAGGCATAATAGATAGCATGAATAACTTTCCCCACACGTTGACCCAAAACAACCCCAATAGCATAATTGCTAGCATCACACATGATCTCAAATGGGTGTTTCCTGTTCGGTGATTGAATCACGGGGGTTGTTGTTAGTAGTTCCTTGAGCTTGTCAAAAGCTCTTTTGCACTCATCATTAAAGTCAAACACCACTTCCTTTTGTAAGAGCTTATATAAGGGCAATGAAATTTTCAAGAAATCCTTGATGAAGCGCCGATAAAAGCCTGCATGTCCAAGAAAGGAACGTACTTTCCCCAAAGTTGTGGGGTAAGGTAAAGATTGAACAAGATCTATCTTTGCTTTGTCAACTTCTATACCTCTAGAAGATATCACATGACCTAAAACTGCTCCTTATGTTATCATAAAATGACACTCTCAAAATTCAAAACAAGGTTAGTTTCTATGCATCTCTTAAGAACAAGTGTAAGGTTATCTAAGCATGTATCAAAAGAATCTCCATAAACAGTAAAGTCATCCATGAAAACTTCTATAATGTTCTCTACATAATCAGAAAAAATGCTAACCATACACCTCTGGAATGTGGCTGGGGCAGTGCAAAGACCAAATGACATTCGTCGGTAAGCAAAGGTACCAAATGGGCAGGTGAATGTCGTTTTCTCCTGATCTTCAGGTGCAATCACAATTTAATAGTAACCTGAATGACCATCAAGAAAATAATAGTGTGAACGACCTGCTAACCTCTCCAACATTTGATCAATAAATGGAAGAGAAAAGTGGTTTTTACGAATTGAAGCATTCAATTTCCTGTAATCAATACAAACACACCACCCATTTTGTATCCTAGTAGGGATTAACTCATTATTTTGATTCTTAACAACAGTTATGCCTGTCTTTTTAGGTACCACCTGAACTGGACTTAACCACTTACTATCAGAGATGGGATAGATAATTCCAACATCAAGGAGCTTTAGTATCTCCTTCTTCACAACTTTCATCATAGGAGGGTTGAGTCTACGCTGTGCTTCTCTAATCGATTTGGCTCCCTCCTCAAGAAGTATGCGATGCATGCACCTGGCCGGGTTGATTCCCTTAATGTCAGCTATTGTACACCCAATGATTGTCTTATGGTCTCTCAAAACTCGAATGAGTTTCTCCTCTTGTAGCTTGGTCAAGTCCCTTGCTATTATCACAGGTGACGTCTCATTGTCTCCTAAGTAGACATATTTGAGATGGTCTGGAAGTGGTTTCAGCTCAACAATAGGTGCCTACACAATAGAAGGTAACAACTTTGTATGAGATATAGGTAACTCAATGTGAGCAACATCATATCTTTTTGGAATTGGGGGTAAGGCCTGCAATGCCATCAACTTCTTCTCTAATTCAACATTTAATTCAAATTCTGAATTGAAATTCATGCTATTCAAATGTTTGTTAATGGCCACCATCAATTTATCTTCACCATTTAATTCAAAAACTTGTTGTACAATAGAATCAATTATATCAATAGCAAAAATAAAATTTATATCACTAAGATACCTCATAGCCTCAAAAATATTAAAGCGAACTATCTTGCCATCAAATTCCATAGATAAGGTACCATCATGAACATCTATTTTTGTTTTAGTAGTTTTTAAGAAAGATCTACCCAACAAAAGAGATGTAGAATTATGAGATGAGTCATCCTCCATTTTTAATACATAAAAATCAGTAGGAAACACCAATTCATTAACTTGAACTAACACATCCTCAATCACACCTTCAGGATATACATTTGATCTAGTAGCTAATTGAATAGTTACACTAGTTTCTTTTAAAGGTTCTAGATTTAATGAAGCATATATTGAATAAGGCATGATATTAATTGATGGTTCAAAATCAACATAGTTCTATTGAAATTGGTATTACCTATTTTGCATGGGATAGTGAATGTACCTAGGTCTTTACACTTGGGGGGAAGCTTCCGTTGAATAATGACTGAGACATTTTCACCCATACATACCTTTTCATCTCCTTTCAATTTCCTCTTGGATGTGCACAATTTCTTGAGAAACTTAGCATACCGTGACACTTACTTAATTGCTTCAATAAGAGGTATATTTATCTTTACCTTTTGAAAAATCTCCAACATCTCTTTTTCTTTTTCTTCTTTTTTAGATTGAGCAAACCTGCAAGGAAAAGGAGGTTGAATAGGAATAGAAGAAATAGAAAGTTTAGAGTTTACCCCAGATGAGGAAATAGATGTCGGAGCTGATTTTGAGGTCTCTTTCTCTTTTTCTTTTTCTATATTCTTCACTTCTTTTCCACTTCTCAAGACTATGGCATTTGTATTTTTCTTCGGATTCACCATCCATTGCGAAGGTAGCTTTCCCGAGCCTCGAGCCTCTAGTCTACTCATTGAAGTGGCCAGTTGGCTTATTTGAGTATCCAAGTTCTTTATATATGTCCTTGTTTTCTGTTTAAATTGTAATGAATTATTGGCAAGTGTTTTAACAATATCTTCCAAGGTCATACCTAAACTTGAAGGTGCTTGTTGTCTGGATTGAAAAGGTTGTTGACCTTGTTGATACCCATACTGACGATTAGGTCCATCTTGATTACCATAGCTGAGATTTGGGTGATTTCTCTATCCCGGATTGTAAGTATTTGAGTATGGATCGTACTTACGTTGAGGTTGTCTTGGATATCTACCCATAACATTTGCTTGCTCTATAGATTCCTCTTGAAACGTGAGACACATATCAGTTGGGTGTCCTGCGATGTAGTAAATTTCACAAGTTTGAATCTGTTGTACCTTATCCACAGCCAATTGATGAACAAGTGAAGACAATTCTATAATTTTTAATTCAAGAGAAGAAGTGCTTACCTCGTTAACCTTGTTCGATGGAAGGTCATTTCTTACACCAAATTGTTGAGAGTTAGCAGCCATATTTGCAATCAAATTACGGGCTGCCCCTGGAGTTTTATCCACTAATGCTCCTCCACTCGCTGCGTCAATCATACCCCTATCAGTATGAGAAAGCCCTTCGTAGAAGTACTGAATGAGTAATTGCTCGCTAATTTGGTGATGAGGGAAGCTGGCGCAGAGCTTCTTGAATCGCTCCCAGTATTCATAAAGTATTTCTCCATTATATTGCCTAATACCGCAGATTTTCTTTTGAATATTGGCTGCCCTTGAAGCTGGAAATTACTTCTCCAAGAAAAGTCGCCTCATCTCATTCCATGTGGTAATGGATCCTGATGGCAAGTAATAAAGCCAATTTTTTGCATTGTCCGCTAATGAGAATGGAAACGCCCTCAGCTTGATTTGCTCTTCCGAAATTCCGATTGGTTTCATACTCGAACATACCACATGGAATTCTTTTAGATGCTTGTGTGGGTCATCACCTACAAGACTACGAAAAGTATGAAGGAGATGGATTAGACCATATTTAAGTTTAAAGACAACATTGAGATTAGGATACTCGATGCAAAGTGGTTGTTGGTTCAGATTAGGAGCCGCTAACTCCTTAAGAGTGCGATTGTTGTTGTTTGTCATTTCTTCAAAGTCTAAATTACTAATGCTGTCAGAACCTAAATCAATGGCTACGTTGTTGCCTGGTGAAGAATTTTTTACTGTCTTTCTACTTTCTCTCCTTAGCTTGTGCAGAGTTCTTTCTATTTCTGGATCAAATTACAATTCTCCCATATAAGAAGATCAAGTCATTTACTTAAGAGAACAAGCAAATAGACAAATAATAAAAAAATCAATTAAATAACCAAACAAATCAACTTAATCAAAACAATCCCCGGCAACGGTGCCAAAATTTGATGCATGTCAAGCGCTCAAATTAAATTACCTTGCTTTGAAACGTAAATAGTAGCAAGTAAGGGTCGAACCCACAAAGATTGTATGATCAAGATTAAAATGTTTAATTAACCTAAAGAGAGAAAAACAAATAAAAATAAAATAAGACTCAGAAAATAACCAATTGTTGTACTAAAGCAGATTCTGATTGATCTTATTAGCACAACTTCATTGACTATCCTACGTATGGAAGGGGGTATGTTTGCAATAGAAAAGAACAGTAATTAATTATCAAAAATGCAAGAATAAAAAGTAAGGTAACACAAATATCAAAGATTAAACCAATAAGAGAAAGCTTCGGTCAAAAGGATACTTACACCATCTTCGTAAACTTATTCATCGACATAAAGGATAATCAATTCCAGTTGAATAATCAATCAAAAAAATTAGGATTAGACCTAAAATCCTTAGTCTTTTCTTAAGATTGGTCTATTAAAAGATAACTTATTAATAGTACCCTTACTCTTAAATCAATCTCATGACGAGGCTCTCGATTTGATTCAGGAATAGCATTAACAATTAAAAAAACGATAGAAATTAAACGTTAAGCACACACCAGCGTGGTTTAATTACTTTAATCTGATTTCTCCTAGGAATATAACATTAATTGTCCATTAACATCAATCTCCATTACCACTGACATAGAATAATCAATTGATATCAATCCAATTCTAATCTAACAATCGATTAAATAAATAAATCAATTAGTAGTACTCCTAATTAATCCATTCATCAATCATTTTACACATAAATTGAAAGAAAAATTAATATTTAATTAAAAATCAATAAATAAGAACAAGTCTCACAAGTTTGCAATGATGGCTTCAATTCCGTCTAATCGAAGATAAGAAAGTTAGCCACACATGACTTCTTCAGGAACAAAAGAATAAAAGAAATAGAGTTGTTCTTCAGCCACTGTCTTCTTTTCAATCACTCTTGGATGATTTTTACATAGGCTTTACATTGTTTAAATAACCAAAATACAAGACTAAAATTGGGATGCCTAGATTTGACAACCTTATTACATGGAAATAAAAATTAAACAAAATCCTCATTCCTAAATTAGATGAAAATCATTTCATTATTAAACAATTGCGCCCCCAAATCTATAAAATTTTGTAAGATTCTATAGTTGTGTATATTTTCCTCAAGATTTTTAACAATCAATCAAGGTCTTCCAATAGTGAACCTTCCATGTGTAACAATCTTCCTTATCTAGTTTAGATTTGGATCAATTTTTTATATCAGATTTTAAAACCACATTTGGAAGCCCAAACGAACTCTTTCCATGTCAGAATCCTACATGAAATTCAAAACGTTAATATTGAGAGTGCTAGAATTTTTTCATCTTTTATTAATTAATTAACAAGATTTCTAAAATATATCAAACTCATAAAATAAATTCTATTAAACTCAATAAGGTAAAAAACACCCTAAAAATCATAATGTAAAAGAAATATAAAATTATACACTTATCATTTTGTCTAATTTTTAGTCATAATTAGTTAATGTCAAACTAAAGTCTTGGAGACAACAAAGAGAGTGTATAGAGTACAAGAAACTTATGACCTACAATGATTGGAGAAAAAAAAATGTTAATGAGACCCAAAATTTTTTTTTTTTTGTGGTAGAAATGAGACAAATTATACAAGGAGAATAGACACTTAAGAGAGGCGCAAGGCCACTTATCTGGCCTTTAATTACTTAGTCTAGATCAGTTTAGGTTGTTTTCAATATTTAATAGGTTTTAAGTTAGGCCATTTCGGTTTTCTAGTCAACACTGGAAACAACTACATAATACATCAGCTAAGACCATGACATGACTAGTTATCAAATGACTGAGACCAATTGACCTGATTATTACACGTGTCAGGTTTACGCCTAGACCTATTATTAAACTGACATTCACGAAGCAAGGGTGTAGCCCAATTG
Organism: Protea cynaroides; assembly: GCA_028583415.1. Taxonomy (NCBI): domain Eukaryota; kingdom Viridiplantae; phylum Streptophyta; class Magnoliopsida; order Proteales; family Proteaceae; genus Protea; species Protea cynaroides. The sequence continues at coordinate 76,730,848 of CM053265.1, read as the reverse complement.
GACCTATCAACCACTTGAACCAAATATACTTTTAAATCGAATTGAATCTTGGTTTAAGCCAAACAATTACAACCCTCAAACTAAAAACCTAAAATATTAAATCGTGTCTTACACTCTTTCATTTCTTGAATCTTCTACTCATTCTTTTTGGCCTAATATTCATCTACATGGGTGATCACAAGTCTAGTAAGTGTCTTTTACAATCCTTTAATAAAGTATTTAATCTACAACATGAGCACAATTATGGATTTGAAAACCCACATCTCTTTCTATTTTTATTTACACTTTAGCATGAACTGTTAGATTCCTGATGTGTGGGCTTGATCAATTACCTAACCAGTTGTTAAGTGGGAGTTCAATTACTAGTTTGACCGGTTCAGGTCTGGTTCGTCACTGGTTAGAGACTACTAACCCGGTCCACTGTGGGAATGGTTCTGGGTTAGGGATTGTATTATAAATACAATGGTTAGGGTCCCTGCAGTCATTGGTTTTTATCTCTCTGTTGCTCCCATACGCACAGAGGCAAAAGGGATCCCAACGAGGCTGTAGAAGACTCTAATTGAAGCATTCAAGGTGCAGGAAACGGTCGAAAATCAATCTACAACAAATTGTATGTGTTCTATCATCTCTTTTATTGCCCATTGTATTCTAGTTATCTGTGTGGTGGATTCGTTAGGGTACATGAGAAATCCCATGAGAATAACTCTAACCTGCATTAAAAATCATTACAATTGGTATCAGAGCCACCCACACAGAGCTAGGATCGTAGGTAATGGACAATTAAAATGGTAGGAATGACTAAATTGAAAAAGGAAGAAATTTTTCTTCAAAATTTTTCCCACAAAGTTTAAAACCTTTCAAAATTTTTTCGGACCGGTAAAATTTAAAATAAATTATACCAGATTGTAGAACTCAGAAAAACGAGTATACCGGTACTAAAATGGTCACCGCCGGTGGCCGGACGCGCCTCCACGCGCCGGCAGTTGGATAAAAAAAAAAAAAATTCTGGCAACGCCGAGTCATCGCCGGGTCGACTCGGCGCCGGATCGGTAACCCTAACTGGGTTGCGGGTTGCCTGGGCCGAGGCAACCCAGCCCCGGGGCGCCAGGCCAAGACCGACTCAGTCGGGGCTGGCCCGGCCAGCCAAGCCCGGCCCGACCCGGTCGGACCCGGCCAAAGGCTGGCCCAACCGAGCCCGGGCCAAGCCGGCCACACCTGGCAGACCAAGCCCGAACCCGAAACCCGGTATTATACACCGGGTGGGCCAACCCGAAGACCCACACATATACCCGATTGTTGACCCGAAAACCCGAAATCATGACCCGGCAAACAGCCCGAAAACCCGGGTATCTGACCCGGTTGTACACTTGGTCGAACCGGCAACCGGTTTGGTTTTGGACGGACCGGTCGGTTCGGTTCTGGTTGCGGTTCGTACCGGTCCAGACTTTTAAGGCCTGTTTGCCTTGCAGTTTTTTGACTGCATTCACAATCCGACTTTAAACTGGATTTGTGGGAGCTAGGAAGGTCGGATTGACCTCCGGTTTGTTCCGTTGGACTTGGTTTTCAATGCTCTTCAATCTGGAATAGATATTATTACATTTTGATACATTGGGAGTAGTAGTATTCCAAATAAATGCTCTTTTGAAGGTCAATTTGGAGTGTTTCTGTAGATTTTTCTCAATATTCTTGTATCATAATGATTGTTGAGCTAAAGTGCATGTTTATTTGAATGTTTAGACTTATAAAGTTGATTTTAAAAACATTCATGGTTATATATATCCCACTAGAGCTATATTTTAGAATTTATTCATATCATGGTGGAACTTAGTGGATCCCACCAAAGTGGTATACCTTGTTTTGTCATGATGTATTCAAATTCAAGCGACTGTGTTTGTAAATGCTTTAAAGAATGACAGTGTTCACCTAAGAGTGGCATTGTCCCAGTTTATTCAAATTATGATTTGTACATATTGTGTAAGAATTGGGTGGGACCACTAAAGTGGCAAGCTCAGTTATATCATGATATGCTCAAATTCAGAACTTATGTATTTATAGACACAGCAAAGAAAGATAGTGCTCACTTAAATGTGACATTATCAAGATTTTCACTTTTGTGGAAACAGCAAAGAGCGACATTGTCCACCCAAAGGTGGCAGTGTCAAAGATCATGTAAACTCATGCACATGGATGAAGGATCTTGACTTTAGGAGTTTCATACACCCAAAGGTGGTGGAATTTTGAGAGTCATTATCCCTTCGTAGGTTATGCACAGATAGTAGAAGGACCAGTGCGCTCTTGTCCCAAAGGATAAGGGTGTAGTTTCGGTTGACTCTACACAGATAGTAAGAGGACCAGTGCGCTCTTGTCCCAAAGGATAAGGGTGTAGTTTCGGTTGACTCTACACAGATAGTAAGATGACCAGTGCGCTCTTGTCCCAAAAGGATGAGGGTGTAGTTTCGGTTGACTCTTCAAAGGAAATGGACTTGCATATATATTGTAAGTTTAAATTATCTTGTGTGTATGTTTGCATTATATCACACATATTAGAGAACATATAATGATCAAACACCTCATGATGCCTGTTATAGCGGGCCAGTTCTATGAATTGGCATGAAAAAGTGAAAGCTAGTCTAGGAATGCTTAACCTAGTACTCAGCGGAGATTTTATTTTGATCTTTAGGAATATTCAATCCCTAAGATCAGGTAAAAGAAAATTCAAATAAGGAACATTGAAGAAGATGAGTGGATTTCCTTTACACTAAGAAAGAAATTTCAAAGAAAAGAGAAAGGAAGGAATGCAAATGTCATGATGTGTGAGCCATACTCTGACAAATGCAGTAAGTGAAATGTAGGGTCTTATAGAAAGAAAAACAATTTTTCAAGGAATAGCAAGAAACTTTTGACAAGAAAAGTGATTTTTATGGAGCTACAAGTACTCAGAAAGAACATATTGAAAATGTTATAACTGGAAGAAAAGCAGGATCATGAAACTTTCAAATAAGAAGGTAATGGAGATTGGAGACTTAAGTAATAGAAGTAATCCAAACCTATAAGAGTAGCAAAAACCTTTATTTACTCTCTATAGTTTACCTGGCTATAGAAGTTAGACAGTATATCTTAATTCCATCCTTAGCATAGACATTTAGGACTCTTATCTAATGAAAGACTGTAAAAAGGTTGTAAAGAACAGAATTCTAGAAACCCCTAAAGTTAATGACTTACTTACTTGTAAGGTTTGTTTCAGGGGAAGATGACAAGATTAAGAAATATTAAAAGGTATTTGCAATAAGGGAATTGTTGGATCTTGTGGACATCAAAATTTTATCTAAAAAATTCTTGCCATAATCGTTTCACTGAATGAGATTCAATAACAAAGAGTGACAAATAGATATGATCAAGAGAACTCGAGAGTGTATTAGCTCCTTTGGAGTGATCAATTCTGTAGCCTATAGTATTAATAAAGTGCCATGTAAGTTGTTTTCAGTTCAAGTTATCTTCTTGATTGGAACTGTAAAAGTAATGTATTTTCATAACACTCGTGGGAGAATGATTATTTTAGGACATTGAGTTATCATTTTTGGGATATCCTCTAATATCTGAAGGATTCAACAAGATTCATTGGTGATGTTGGTTAGCAGTCACATCCAAGAAACATAAGTTTAATGAAATCACATGAAAATTGTTGTGGAACAATTAGTTGAGGTATCAAAAGTATTATTAGAGTGTAATGAGATAATTGTTGAAATTATCTTCATTCAGGTTGATTCATAGCCAAAATACCAGAGCTAGATAAGGCAATGAGGAGATATAATAGACTATGTAGATCTGTGATTTCATCACAAGTTATATCTCAAAATAGATATTTTGGCATTGGACAAGATAAAGATCCTAATAGTTTTAAGCAAGTTGTCAATAATGAAATTGTTTTTGAATGGTTACCAGTCATAATTAATGTATCGTTATTTATGAACATCAATGAGATTTGGGATTTTATGCCGATTTTATGCTCTTGTCATGAGCGGTGTACTCATAGGCTCAAATGGATATGTAAGAAAATGTGTGATTCCAGTGGGAGAATTGATTGCTACAAAGTAAAACTTGTAGCGAAGTGGAATCACACAAAGAGAATGAAAAATATAGACTTCAAATCTTTGAGGTCTTAGTTATGCATTTTATTTTGGAGTTGCATCAGATAGATGTAAAGATCGTTTTGATCAAAGCAAATCTGAAAGAAGGTGTTTATAGGCTTTACCCAGAAGGTTTTGAGGTAAAGGAAAAAGAAAATCTATTTTGTAGACTTATAAAGTCAATATGTGGATTAAGCAAGCATCCAGGTAGTAGTACCTAAAGTTTTACCTGAAGTTTGACAGATTTGTATCTTCTTAACACTTTGTTGAGATTATCATTGATCATTATGTATATATATAGAGGTCAGTGGGAGAGGATTCATTTCCTAGTCATATATGTTGATGGTTAATCACTGACCAGCAGTGACATGGTTTACCTGTTGAAACCATAGTTTCAATGTCTGATAAATTCGAGATGAAGAATGTGTGAGTAAGTACCTTTGTACTTGACATTGAGTTTCCTCGTGACAGAAAAAATGAAACTCTGGGTTTGTCTCAAAGGGTATACATTATTCATGTTCTTGAATGATTGAATGTACATGCATAACGGTTAAGTTGCGGATGCTTAAATCGATAAATGAGACAAATTGATAGAGTTATGTTTAAGAAATGATGTTCAAAGAGAGCATCCGAAGTACAGAGCTTGGTGTATGCTCAAGATTATATTTATTCTCACATAGCCTTTGTTTAGAGTGTATTGAAACATTTTTAGTTGGTTACTGGTATAGCTCACTAAACAACGAGAATATAAAGGTCATGCGGTACTTGCAGAGGACCAAAGATTATCCACTCATTTGTGGCAGTAGTGACACTCTTGGCTATTGTGATGTAGTGTTTGGTGATTGCATTGGTGGCATGAATCCCATCTCAGATTTATTGTTATGATGGTAGATGTATCATTTGAGGAAAAATGTAAAGAAGTTTATCCATGCATCACCCTCTTGATAAAGTAAATTTTATAACTATATGTGAAACTAATAAGTAGCATATCTGGTTGAAGAGTTATCTTTCAGACCTGGAAGGTTGTAAGTTTAACTTAGGCCTATTGAGATGTATTATGACAGCGGTTTGGCTGTGTTGTTCTCAAATAATAATATGAAATCTAGTAATTCAAAACATAATAGAGATCAGATTTCAAATCTCTTTAGGTGAGAGAAAAAGGTCAAAGAATTTATATCATTGTAGAGCACATTCGTTAAACATCTTGATTGTAGATTCTCTGACGAAGGTTTTGTCAAGGGGAGTCTTCATGGGAATGTATGTTTAATATAGAAATGGTTAATTCATTAAATGTGCTTGGTTAGTGGGAGACTTTTCTCACATTGATAATGATTTATTTCATTATGTTTATTTACATTTCTTATAGTTTTGGCATGGATATTTATTACCATGGTTATTTTTATTTCAGCATTCATTTATTGCTATGTTGCATATTCATTGACATGTCATTGACAAATGCGGTATTTAGCCAAATGAACAAGACGGTATTAAGCCAAATGAACGGGGCGGTATTTAGCCATAGTTCACGGCGGTGTGCCAAAGTACGATATTGACCAAAAGGGTATGTGGCGGTTTGCTACGGTCAATATCAAGGTTTATTGTCTCTGAGGTTTTATCAAGGCAATTAGTACAATATTAACCGAAAGGGTATGTGGCGGTTTGCTACGGTCAATATGAAGGTTTATTAGATCGATCTGGACCCACATGAAATAATATTTTCATGTATACATGTCTCTAGGCGATTCATATCATTAAGTAGACCCTTGTATGTAGCTGACAGAAGGTAGTACACCAGATATGTTGGAGTATTTTCCGTTGTTGCTCAACATTGGTAGGCTTGATGAGTGGATCAAAGTTTGATGACGGTTTATTATGTAATAGGATTCCATGGCCACACTTTTCGACGGTGGTTTTGTAATTAATCTAGCCCAAGTGGGAGATTGTTAGATTCTTGATGTGTGGGCTTGATCAATTACCTAACCAGTTGTTAAGTGGGAGTTCAATTACTAGTTTGACCGGTTCAGGTCTGGTTCGTCATTGGTTAGAGACTACTAACCCGGTCCACTGTGGGAATGGTTCTGGGTTAGGGATTGTATTATAAATACAATGGTTAGGGTCCCTACAGCCATTGGTTTTTATCTCTGTTGCTCCCATACGCATAGAGGCAAAAGGGATCCCAACGAGGCTGTAGAAGACTCTAATCGAAGCATTCAAGGTACAGAAAACGGTCGGAAATCAATCTACAGCAAATGGTATGTATTCTATCATCTTTTTTATTGCCCATTGTATTCTAGTTATCTGTGTGGTGGATTCGTTAGGGTTCATGGGAAATCTCATGGGAATAACCCTAACCTGCATTAAAAATCATTACATGAACTTGTTACAAACAGTTTATAGATTGATTAGTCTAATTAATATAAAATTAATTATGGATTGAGACCGATTGAACCAAACATAAAAATGTCCACGCCTTCCTGATGAAGGACCGATTAACTAAATGAGTCATCACGATAAAGGGTATTATTATAAAGGGAATCCATTAAGCTCGATCAAGACTAACCCATTGACTTGAAACCTTAAAATTAAAATAATCAAATTATTGTGAATTGTAGGCTTGTAAGAGTATAAAAGAATATTAAAGAGTGGTGAAACACAACTTAAAGCTGTAGCTTATCATTCTTTCAAAGTTTTCATTTGATTATAATAATAATGAATTAAAAGTGATACTCTTCCTATTGATTCATGCTCTAACATATTTCTCCTTTTTTCCTTTTTGTTTTGATAAAAATGCTCTAACATATCTCGAGTAATAATGTGGATAGCAAGAGATCGAGTTAAACAGTGACGTTGTCAGATGTTAGAAGGCAAACTTTGAAGTCAGGGCTTTAACAGAAAAAAAAAAAAAAAAAACCCTTTGAGGTCATGGCAGTCGTTCTTTGACTAAATGCTATTCTTTTTTTTTTTTCTTTTTTTTTTTTTGATAATGAAATATCAATGACATATTGGATGACGAAAATCGCTTCAAACGTATCTAGAAATAAAAAATAAATCATAAATACACCCAGCAGCATACATTAATTATCATCGAGCTTTTTCTTTGTCTTTTGCTTCTACTCTCATTCTGGCGTTCTGTTAAGGTTTGAGATTCAGTAACAATGGCGGACGAGGTTGTTCTCTTGGATTTCTGGCCCAGCCCTTATGGAATGAGGGTAAAAATTGCCCTGGCTGAGAAAGGTGTGGAGTACCAATACAGGGATGAGAACCTCCAAGATAAGAGTCCCCTTTTATTGCAAATGAACCCAATCAACAAGAAAATCCCAGTCTTGATCCATAATGGAAAACCCATCTCTGAATCTCTCATCATAGTTCAATACATTGATGAAACATGGAAGGACGTCAAAGCACCATTGTTGCCTTCCGATCCTTACCAGCGAGCCCATGCCAGATTCTGGGCTGACTTCGTGGACAACAAAGTACCTTCTCTTACTCTAACCTTTAATCTCTACTTGTTTGTAATTTTATTTAACTGTGTTTGGTATATATTCTCGAGATCCTAAAATGTGTTCGATAATATGACCTATTCCGGAATACCTTCTTCAGTTTATTGCTCTTCAGTCCATGCTTTTTTTTATTTTAATAATATATTTTCTATCTTTATAATTTGCCTTTAAAAAAATATATTTTAAGAATACATATCAAAACACTGCCTTAGTCTCCAATCATCTGTGTAGCTATGTGTTTTATATGATTTTGTGAAATTACAGATTTACTCATGCGTAAGGGGCATATTACGGAGCTCATCAAAAGGAGAAGAACTAGAGAAAAATAACAAGGAATTCATAGAGGGATTAAAGATGTTGGAAGGAGAACTCGGATACTAGCCCTACTTTGGAGGTGATGATTTTGGGTTTGTGGATGTGAGCTTTGTGCCCTTGTACTCCTACTTTTATGCCATAGAGACTTTTGGCAATTTCAACATAGAGGCTCAGTGCCCAAAGCTGATTGCATGGGGTAAGAGGTGCATGCATAAGGAGAGTGTGGCCAAATCCCTTCCTGATTCACTCAAGGTCTATGATCATGGTGTTCAAGTAAAGAAGAGGTTGGGTGTGGAGTAAGATAAAGAGTGAGAATCTTGGATTTCAAATAATATAGCAGAAATTTGTAGTTTTTGGTATTTTTGGAATAAAGAACCTATCGTAAATTGTAATCAAGGTAAGTAGTCTATTAATTATTTGATGGGGAAAAGGAATGTTGCCGGTGTGTATGTATTTCTCTCTCACATTTTTTTTTCTTTTCTCTCTCTCTCTCTCTCTCTCTCTCTCTCTCTCTCTCCCCTCCCCTTCAAATGATTTTACTAGTCCTCCTTGTACTCCCATTTTCTCTATTAGTGAATGAGATACCATCTACCAGCATATAGATCATTCCACCTTACTTGATATACAATTTTTCACTTGACGAAAATGTTTTTCACAGTTTTTGGTCTTAATTACTAAAATTATCCTCACTAATAATGTTTAGAGTAAATTATGGATATACACTTTTTCATTCCTTTAGTTTGCTTGAAACCCAAGTATAATCCAAACATTTCAAACAATTTTATAGACATCCTCTAAAATCAAAACAAATTACAAAAATATCTAGTCTGATAATCATTTTCTGTTAATTGACTACATAAACACAAGCTTAAAATACCCCTACGGCCATTCCCTCCTTTTTTTTCCTTACCCTTTTCTTCCTAATGATGGGGTCTTTTGGCAACAGCAGATTTATGTTGGGGAACAAGGGCAGTCAGGACTACCACAACTGAATCAGTTTATTTTTGAGTGCTTTTAGCAATTTTGGTTGATGAGTCGTTTATTTTCTAGTAGATACCCACATCTGATCGAAGTTTCATTTTTCACTGGTAATTACACTTGATTTGGAAAATGAGTAAATCAAAGCCTCCATTTTAACATACAAGTTCCATGTTTCCTCCAGGTTTCCATTGAGTATTTGGTGCTTTTCACAGCCAATAACATACAGCTTTGATGACTAGAGGCTGCATCACTCCCTTCCCTCCTGCAATTGTACAATTTCCATATTTCCTCTCTTCAATACCTTAATATTATTTCCATTATTGAATTTTTTTTTTTAACTCTGTAATAGCCTTCATTCTAATTTGAGACAGCAAAATACAAGTGCTCAGATAGGGAAATTCCCACGGAATTAAAACCCAAAACGGAGAAAGTTCTTTAATTATTATGCAAGTATTCAATTTACAATAAAAATTTTCCATCAAATTGCAAGTCAACAGTTGGTAAGACGAATGAAGCATCATCAATAATATTTCAGCCTACAATTAGACATACATGTATGACTAAAATGGATTCTTGATCTAATAATGCTCAGATCTCTTTTTTGCATTCTATCGAACAGCTTAAGGGCAAGTCTACGGTAATCATTACTATATAATGGAACGAAGTACTCGTAGATTCAAACGTAACCAATACAAAGCGGAACATGTTCTCCAGTATCACTCAATACTTCCGGCCAGATCAAAATCTAAAACAAAAATCTGTTTCAGTCTAATGCTCTTACCTTATTCATATGCTCTTCTTAAATCTAAGGGTCAAACTAATAATCCATCCAAAATAGTAGATGGGAATTTTATTATTTAACTTATCTTGTAAGTCTTCATTACCTCTTCTTCTTCTTAAATCTAAGGGTCAAACTAATAATCCATCCGAAATAGTAGATAGGAATTTTATTATTTAACTTATCTTGTAAATCTTCATTACCTCTGGTGTCATCAAATTACATCCAGCTACAACATTTGATCAGTCTTCTTCTGAAGTGTTATTTTACTTCAAAAAGTTCTTTCCTCACACTCAATCCATGTTAAGGCCTTTTTGTCTTTCATGTATTTTATTTTTTTCCATGGTTGCCTAGTGACATAAGTAAGGAAAAAAAAAAAAACCACTAAGGGAAGAGGACATAGAAGGAATGGACAGAGGGAGATAAAGAAGATTGGAAGGATTTAGTCCGTAGTAGGTTGGTGAGATCAGGCGAACTTTGGGTTGCACCTTTGCACTGTGAACAACTAATTAATAATCTATCCGAGAATAAACCCGACATGTTTCGTAAACAATGCAAATCGGTCCGGGTTTTAATCAATCGGTCTACTTCTTAGGACACAGTGTAAACTAGAAATCGTCAACCCCTAACAGAGAGGATCTAGGCTTGTGAGTTGTGAATGATAGTAGCCTGTTGGGTCAGAAATTCAACACCTCAATTACGTGTACTCTTCGTGGGATTCCATCACTATCCATGTGTGAGAGACCCATCTCTAAAATGTAAGACCTATTAAATATGAACAATGATGGAATCCATGGAAAGTACACATACGTCCATGTCCACGTGATCTATAAGTTTTTCTTTTATAGCATTGTCAGGGACTTATTCTTTGAAGAAGCTACTCACCCATGCGGCACTCGCGCAATCCTCGTTTTCGTCATACAAGTCGGTCTACTCACTGAAGACTCCCTTGTTGCTAAGACTCTCAAGCCTTGCCAGCACACAAAGAAAGAGAGAACAAGAGACTTTTAGAAAGGAAGCTTAGAATGCTTTGAGAATGCTCAACTTTTATGTTTGAAATGAGGGTGGCTAACCCCTATCATACTTGGAGACTTTACAAATCAATGACTAAGATTTGTACAAGTGTTATTGATCTAATGGTGTAAAGAATTGTCTAAAATTATCTCTAGAACTTTTTATATTACTAGATACTTTTTTATTACTTTCTAAATATCTAAGCTTCTTTCTAGAGTCTTCTTTATTTCTATGCAAGTGTAGAAGACTCTAGTAGATAGGACCTTCTAATATGTGGGTATTGGGCTCCATAGTGAGTTGTTTATGTCTTTATGATATTGAATAGCTTGTAGAAGGGAGATCACATCCAATAACCCAATATTATCACCTCCAAAGTAGAGCTTATAATGACATATGTCACAAATAAATTAAAAAATAAAAAATAAGAAAACATACCGGATGACCTTAGATTGTTAATCAACATTAGTATTCGATCCGATACCCATTCCTATAACCATGTTTTATATCCCTCTCAATTGTATTGGACCGTCGTCACCCTTCCCCCCCCCACTTTTTTTTTTAATTATGGAACAACCCCACACAAAGGGGGCCCACAGGGGGACAGGGGGAATAAGGTTGTCGACATGCAACGGATTGGGGGGAGGAAGTCCAACTAGTAATCTTTCCCCGAGAGTAGTGCCCAAGGTATCTATAAATATTAATATTCTCTCTTTCATATGGTTATATATCCAATATGTGCCAGCCTCTCTGCGGAATACGCCTACGGCCTACCACATTCAAAATGACTCCATGAAACCGGTAAATCAGGAAACCATCCAATGCTCAAGATCACATAGATGATCGGAGATTCCAATCCAAGGGTTTGAAAGTAGTTGAGAAATTTTATTGATAGGGTTAAGAAATACTCCGAGATGCATAGAAGCATGAATTCTGGCATTTCAAACGCAAGTGGTGAGTTGTCCACTCTGGGGGAGGCTTTTTCGCCTGAAGAAATAAAGATGTGCCTCCATTGAGTTCTTCTTAGATATTCAAGTATTGAGGTCTACAGACCAGCTAAAATGGTGGATGAGGTTGTTCTTCTGAGTAGCTGGCCGAGTTCTTATGGCTTGAGAGTGAAAATAGCACTGGAAGAGAAAGGTATTACCTTCGAGTACAGAGAAGAAAATCTGGCTGACAAGAGTCTTCTGCTTTTGCAGATGAACCCAGTTCACAGGAAGATACCTGTTTTAATTTACAAAGGAAAACCCATCTGTGAATCACTCATTATACTTGAATATATTGATGAGGTTTGGAGTGACAAGGCTCCTCTCTTGCCTTCTGATCCTTACCAGCGTGCACAGGCAAGGTTTTGGGTTGATTACATCAACCAGAAGGTAGGTTCAATTCTCTTATGGCCCGATCAACATATTACATTTTAGATTTAAATTGAAATCTGAAAACTGATCTGTTTAATGGGTTGATGACTATGCAGATATTTCCTTGTGCGAGAAGGTTATGGATGACAAAGGGAGAAGAGCAAGAGGACGCAAAGAAGGAGTTCATAGAGGGATTGAAGGTGTTGGAAGGAGAGCTTGGAGAGAAGTCCTACTTTGGTGGTGAGGCCATGGACTTGGTTGATGTCAGCCTTGTTCCCTTATACTGCTGGGTTTACGCATTAGAGACCTGTGCATGCTTCAACTTAGAAGCTGAGTGCCCCAAGATGGTGGATTGGTTGAAGAGGTGCTTGAAAAGAGAAAGTGTGTCCAAATCCCTTCCTGACCCACTGAAGGTCTATGGTTTTGTTCTGCAACTTAAGAAGTATTTTGGGATTGAATAGAATCAATAGAGTACAGTCAGTTCTATCATCTATGTAGAAGATAAAATTTAGGCTATGTTTTGGTATGCATTCCCATACTCAGAATGGAAACCCATTATGTTTTTGTAACATAGATTGAGATCATCATTTTGATCGCTTTAGATATATGTTTGATAAATATTCTTGATCTAATAATGTTCAGTTCTCTTTTCTGTATTACATCGAACAGCTTATGAGCAAGTTTAGAGTAATCATTACTGGATACTGAAGAACTCGCAGATTCAAACGTAACCAAAACGCATTGCAAAAACATAGGCAAGATATAAATGATGTTGGATTTTATGTTGTCATTGTTGGCAACTTGACTGATGTGACAGTGTTTGTGAGCATTCAATCAAAGAAATGAGGAAAGAGAGTGTCAGTGTAGGAGAGGGAGTGTCAGTGCAGTGGCACAGATGTGGTAACTTCACTTGTGTGTTCTACAGTGTTCTACATGTGTTTCAGATGACTTACAATGAGTTAAATAGGATTTTATACTGATTTTGATGAGAGAGAGTGTCTGTGCACCCCACTGGTGATGTGGCCGAGTTTCTGATGATGCGACAGTGTTCCTGAAGCTTTTCTGATCATGTTCATGTTTTTCATGTTTCTGGTGTTGTGGCATTGAAGAGAGAAATTCAAGAGAGAGAAAGAAGAGAGAGAATCAGAAGAGAGAGAAAGAGGAGAGAGAAAAAAAATGTGAGTGGGACCCACAGGTGTGGTGGTAAGGTGACATGCCAACACGGCAGCCCACGGCACTTGGCATGCATGCACGCAAAGTTTCAGATTCAAATTCCAAGGTTTAACAGAGTTTTAACTTTGGGTCTATTTTTAGTGGGTCCCGTAGCAGGTTCATGGAAATCCGGCAGTGGAAAGATGTAGAGCGTCGAGTTATCTTTCCAATGCAACTTGAATCACTCAATTCCGACTTCAGATGAGGGAGATATCGCAGTTTCCGTCGAAACGATCGAAAACAGCCAAAAAATCAAGCTTTCGGTGAGTATATATGATACAGGGAAAACAGTAATATATTGAAGAAGTTCAGGGGTCTTTTGCAATTATCAAGAGTTGAGGGAAAATGCTGAAATTATCATAAATAGAGTTAAATTCTGTTCGGACGGCTCAGAATGAGCCATGTCGTCAAGATCCTGTTTGGATGGATCTGATTAAGGCGAGCTCTAGTGGATCTCAGCCATCTCGTCAGATTCCATCGCGCGCCTTCGGATTGGTTGGATGCATTATATTATAATGGGCCGCGATCTATTGTGTTACCGCTTGATTCGGTGTAGCGTGCGTACGGTGCGCAGCGGATCAGATCCAGATCCAACGGCTTAATTAATCTCCGATCGCGCTTGACGTGATTTATTCAGATCCGATGGCGCACGTTGAATCCCGCCTTTTTAAGGTTATCCGACGGCTGGTAGAGGAGATTCCACATCACCCAATCAGCGTTCGACAACGCACAAGAGTGGGCAGCGATTCCGTGTAGCGCAGGTGCACGGTAAGCCTCCGAAAGATTCTGTTTTGAATTTTCTGATTGGCCGAACTTCAAACCGCCATAACTTCTTCATCCGAGCTCCAAATCGGTCCGTTCAAGTTGCAGTTTCCATATTTTTGGATGCTCTATTTATTGGGTGTCGTTGGGAGTCGTGAAAACCTAGAGAAAAATTGAAAAGAACATTTTGAAGGTAGAGAAAAGGTTTTCTAGGGTTTCATGTCATGTGGGAATGATCAATCACCAACTGCCTCTTCTTTGTGCATAAATGGAGTGCTAAATCCCTATGAGAGGTCGGTAGAGCTTTTATTTTCATATTCATGGTGATTATGGGTTGTGTGGAAGAGATTGGAAGCCTGTGGACAAGGTGTGTTTTGTGAATCGATCTCTATCAACATTGAAGGCTGTTGAAGAGTACCTGAGGTCAGTGTGAAGTTTTAGAGAGATTGTTGGCCATTCGAAAGCATAGTTTGTGAGATTTTTCAATTCTCTTATCTATTTATGCTTTCAATTTATTGTATGCTAGCGTAGGTGCAAATTGTTGAATACCTAGCTAGTGGGAAAAAAATTATAAGGCAAATTATAAGCCTAAAAAAAATTGTTATTTGCTTCCCGTGGGTGAGGGTTAAGCGTGGTGTGTAGCGTGTGTTGAACACTGGTACTTGATACCTGAATTCTTGGCACATGTGTGCCTTCCTAGTTTTATGCTGGGTAAATTGGGTGTATGTACTCCCTGCTATGTAGACAGTAAAAAGAAGTGTATTGAGTATATAGCCCCCCATATATCTGTTGTTTTTTATATGTAAATGGTTCATGGTGGGTGTTGGCCATTACTCGTGGACTAGCGATCACACACCGAGAGGGGTTGGTGAACCACATATAGGGGGGGGGGGGGGTCTTCCTTTCCATGGGAACCTGTCATTGTCCATGTGTGCAGACTCACATCTAAAGCATGGGACCTACTGAATATGGACAGTGATGTACACATATGTCCAAGTGATCTATGGGTTTTTCTTTGATAGCATTGTTTACACACGGTCCTTTCACAGTTGTCCCTTTAAATAACTAATCTATAAAGCATAATTTTCTTGGCAAACATGGATCCAAATCCTCTCCTATGGCTGATCCAAGTGGTTGGGGATCAGTCGGCCCACCTACCAATACATGGAGAGGTGGGCCGACTGAAATCCTGCCCTTGGCAAGAGGTAGGTCTGCAGGAGACGATTTGATTGTGGCAAACATATCAATAATCAAATTTATATCATATTCTAATCTAGACCTAGTTGCCAAAATGTATCCAAATTTATTTCTAATATATCCATATTTGTGTCTTCGTAGCAATGGTTAAAAATACTGATGGAATGTAAGTTTCCAACTATCCATTAATGTCTCTAATAAGAGGGTAATGGAATGTAAGTTTCCAACTATCCATTAATGTCTCTAATAAGAGGGTAGCCTAGAGTCGGGGGTGTCAATTGGTTGATTTGGTTTGGTTTTGATCTTGGTTGATTTTGTTGCGGTTTTTTACATTAAAACCAAATTATAGTTCAATAAGGAAACTTTGATTTCAGTTTGGTTATGGTTTCGAATTTTTATCGGATTGATTTAATGGGTTCTTATCGGTCCATTATTAGTTTGGTTTCAGTTTACTGGATGTATAATTATTAACAAATTGGCTTAATGGGCTCTATCAGTCAGTTTCAGTTTCATAAATGTATATTTAGTAAAAGGCTGACTTAATGAGCTACTATCGGTTCATTTTCAGGATGCTTCAGTTTTGGTTTTGGCTTATATAAGGTTGGTTTGGTTTAGTCTTATCAATCGGTCCGCTCACCAAGCTCTAAAAGAAAAATCTCGATTACAGCCCAATAAGGGTCGATTTTGGTTTTGTCCAAACTAAATCAGACTGGTGCGGTTTCAGTTTTCGACTTAGGTCCAATTTTGACACCCAACTAGAGCTTATTTTAACCATAAAACAGTTTTTGAGTGAAGTGGCCACCTCGGATGACAGAGTGAGATAGCCCCATATTCTTGGCCCAATAAAATTTTGGGCCAAGTACTTACCATGGAATCTTAAGCCCATCTACCATTCTTTCAAATTTTTATTTGATTATAATAATAATGCATTAAAACTGATACTGTTTTCTTTCTTGGTAAGAAAACTAAAACTGTTTCTTTTTTGGCAAGGAAACTGAGACTGGTACTCATGCTCTAACATATCTCGAGTAATAACGCGGATTAACAATAACGCGGATTAACAAGAGATAGAGTTAAAAAGGGACGTTGCCAGATGCTCGAAATCAAACTGTGAATTCAGGGCAGTCGTTCTTTGAGAAAAATGCTGATTGATCAATGACATATTTGGATGACGAAAATCACTTCAGAATTATCTAGAAACCTAGAAAAAATAAAAAGGAGACCAACATACAGTAATTATTACCCAGGATTCACATCGTCTCCTCCCAGTGGTTCTGGGAAGACGCGGCAACCTATCACCGATGGCCGCCACGTGGTTCTCGGGTGGAATCCAAGACCCACGTCCGAGCCGACACCCCTTGTTGGCTCGGCTTGACTACTGAGTGTCGGTTCGGACGTGGGTCTCGGATTCACCGAGAGCCTCGTGGCGGCCATCCAGAGCAGGTTGCCACTGTCCTCCTAGAACCACTGAGAGGAGAGGATGCGGATCCTTATTACCCAGAAGACGAATACTTGCTTCATGTAACTGTTTCTCTATCTTCTGCTTCAACTATCAGTCTAGCCTTCTGCTAAGGTTGAGATTCAATAACAATGGCGGATGAGATTGTTCTCTTGAACTTCTGACCCAGTCCCTTTGGAGTGAGGGTGAGAATCATCCTGGCAGAGAAAGGCATGGAATACCAATACAAAGAAGAGAACCTCTTTGAAGGCAAGAGTCCCCTTCTACTGCAAATGAACCCAATCAACAAGAAAATCCATGTCTTGATCCATAATGGAAAACCCATCTGTGAATCTCTCATCCTAGTTCAATATATTGATGAGATATAGAAGGACAAAAGCACCATTGTTGCCTTCCCATCCTTACCAGTCAGCCCATGCTAGATTCTGGGCTGACTTCATCGACAAGAAGGTACTTCTCTTACTCTAACCTCTAACATGTACATTTGTGATTTCTTACTTGGTTGTATTTGGTATGTGTTCTGTTGTGGAAAACATCCCATACAATAGGAAAGTACAATATTGAAACGGTGAAAGATGCGAAACATTGAAAAAATAGACAAGAAGAACATACACAAATATATACGTGGTTCGGTACTAGTGTGATAGTCTACGTTCACGAGACAATCTCAACGAAACTCTTTTGCTGAAAAATTACAAACCACACATTTTACCTTGACAGCATAATATATAGGTCCCACACTTTACAAAGATATCTCACCAAGAAATCATACAAGTGAACCCAAACCCAAACAAAAAACCCAATCTAGAGAAAACCCAAAATTAATCACCTATTCTTCCTTCTCTTAAGCTTCTTATGTTTGTAATTGTGTTATAGTAAACTTTGCTTCTTCTCCCTTTATTTAGAGCTTGAAGATGGTTTTGTGATATCCGTTACAGAGTTACAGAGTACCACAACCAATAAAGACCAAAGAAGGTAGATCAACTTATTTCCATACATGAATGGGGCACCACCCCTTTGTCGATAAAGGGGTGCTCCTCATTAATGCCTTGTCTGCTGATTGAAAGGGGATAAGGGGGTGATGTCATGAGACCCTAAAGTGTGTTCACCCCTAATAACTTCACATGTTCTTATTTTGAGACCCTAAAGTGTGTTCTACAACACGGTTCATTCTGGAATGCCTATTTTAGTCCATTCTAAACACAGAACTGAAATACTTGTTTTTAATCCATACTCGTTTTATATTAATAATGTATTCTTCATTCTTAGCATACTAAATAAAGCCTTATTTTTCACTGACCTCGTGTGTTTTTTTATGATTTTAAAAATTGTAGATTTACGCATGCATATGGGACATATTATGGAGAGAAGAATTAGAGAAAGCTAAGAAGGAATTTATAGAGGGATTAAAGATGTTGGAAGGAGAGCTCGGAAACAAGCCTTACTTTGGAGGTAACGATTTTAGATTTGTGGATGTGAGTTTTGTACCCTTGTACACTCCTGGTTTTATGCCTTGAAGACTTTTGCAATTTCAACATAGAGGTTGTGTGCCCAAAGCTGATTGCATGGGGCAAGAGGTGTATGGATAAGGAGAGTAAACCAAGTCCCTTCCTGGTTCACTCAAGATCTATGATCAAGCTCTTCTAATAAAGAAGGACTTGGGTGTCAAGTAGATTGAGATTTTTTTTTTTTTTTTAATTTGTGGTAAAAGAATAGACTGAGATAAAAAAATGAAAATCTTGGATTTCAAATAGAAAAAATTTCATATACCACCTAAAATGGTTTTGAAACATCACCTATCATTCACAACTTTCAAAAAACATCAATTACCACTCAAAAGTTTATCACTATTAATCAAATAGATCACTCCGTTAAATGAATCCCGTTAGTTGCTGATGTCATCTAAATTCGATTTTAAAATGAACAATAATACCCTTAAAAAAATATTGAAAGACGATATTACCCTCCAAAACCTTTGATTTCATCTCTCCCTCACTGTGAAACTTTCGTCCCTCCTTCATTGTGAAACCCAAAGCCCTCGATTTCATCTCTCTCACAATGTGAAACCCAAAGACGGTTGCAGAGGAGGTTGGGAGGACAACGCTGATGAACAGAGGAGTGAATTTCAGAGGAAGGACTCATTTCGGGCTGTTGTTTCTGAAGAGAGGAAAGGTGAAGGTTGGGATAGTGATAGGGTTAGCTCATTCTTTCGCTTCTCTTTTCTCTCATACACAGAATAATCGACATGTATGTGAAGCTGCTGCAACTCACTTCACGGAGCCCAAATGATTCCATTATTGAATCTCTTTCTGATTTCAATTTTCTTGTAGAATCCAGAAAGAAGAACATATAGGAGGAATCGGGTTTTGAGATCTTTCAAAAAAAAAAAAAAAAAAAAAAAAGCATTCGACGGCAATCTACTCTAATCTTCTCTTTTTTATTCCTTCTGCTATATTGCTTTGGTTTTGTGTCTGCGTTCTCTGGCCTGGTTGTATCACTGCACTGGTTAGCGTTAAATTGTAGGTGCACGCAATTTTGAGTTGTTGAAGTGGTGGTAGAGTTGAAAAGATTTTTAGGGAAGAGAAGGAAAATAGTAAGACATAATGAGATTTGTCTAGAAGATTGTTGCAATTTTGAGAAAGGTGTGGAACGTTCCAAAGCAGAATCCGACAACAATATTCTTTGTCACTCCCTAATTTTTGAGATGAGATCTGAAGCTAGATCCGCCAGGCCCAGTACTCCACTTGGCTATGTTGAAGACCACATAATATAATTAACCTGCAAGAAAAGAGAAATGAAAATTAAACCCATTCACAGTAAAAAGAAAACTGAATCTGATTTGAACCTGGTAATTCAAATTTCGAAGACACCCTTTCTCATATGATTCTTGGGATCAGAAGCGTAGCTAGTGAAGTAAAAGTATCGACCAATGATGTAATTTAAGGCAACACATAGGTCTTTTTGTATAGAAATCAAATCTGAATGCAGTTGTGGCATCCTTGTTCTCAGATTCTAATGCTTAAAGGGCCGGATTTCTAGGGCAGTTGGAAGAGATTGGCATCCTTCTCTGAACACAGTTAGAGAACCAACACCAGAACTAAATAACCATATTCCTAGGGCAGAAAATCAACAACAGAAGCCATTCTCTCTCTGCTTTTCCTTTTTTATTTTTTTTTTTATTTTCTTTTATCTGAGCTGAAGTTATGAACTGAGAGTTGAAGTCAGATTCTTTCTTGATTCTTGGTAGCTTGGGTCCAACAAAGAGCAACTAGGATCACAAAAAGAAAAGGAGAGGACAAAGTGGAGAGAGGAGGGAGTTGCAAATCAGAGAAGATGGAGTTTCTGGTTCTTCTTGGATTTGTTCGTCTTCTCCCTGTAAATTTTGTCTGAGTATCCTCGTCGGTTCCCTGTAAATTTCTAGTTATTTTGTTCCACATGTTTCTTGTTGGAATGAAAATGTGAAGGGTTATATTAGTCATTTTATTAGCTTTTAAAAATTTTCAATTAAAAATAAAAAGAGTAAAAATGTCTAATAGTGATTTCAGTCTCCTCTGCCAGTTAGTTGAGTATAGTTGATGTTTTTTGAAAAATGTGATTGGTAGGTGATGTTTCGAAACTATTTTGATTGGTAGATGATTTTTTTTCTTTTAAATAATATAGTAGAAATTTATAGTTTTTGGTATTTTTTTTTGAGTAAAGAACCGATTGTGAATTCTAATAAGGGTAATAGATAAGTTCAATATTTGGCTGTATCGATCTAATTCCCAAGTAGGCTATTCGATAGAAAAAGAAATGTTGTTGGTGTGTACTACTTTTTTTTTTTTTTTTTTTTTTCAATTTCTCTTTCCTCTCTCTCTTTTTCTCTCTTTCTCTCCTTTGAAATGAATGTTTACTGGTCCTTGTACTTCCATTGTCTCTATTGACAAATAAGATACTAATATTCTTACCAAAAAAAAAAAAAAAATTCTATAGTCTTATCAAAACTAAAATAAAAATAAGACACCAATATGTCTCTTCCAGCGTGTAGATCATTCTATCTTATTTGAAACATACTTTTTCATTTGACAAAAATATTTTTTCACGGCATTTGATTTTAATTATTAAAATTACCTCGGCTAATAATGTTTACTATATATGAACATTCCAACAATTTCATAGAGAAACATACATACAAGTGCTCAGATAGTTCCTACATAATTAAAACCCAAAACGGAGAGTTCTTTAATTATTATGCAAGTAGTTAATTTAAAATTTTACCACAAAAAGAAAAGTAATCAATTTAAAATAAAATTTTACTAAAAAAAATTTACAATAAAACTTTTCTATCACCTTGCAAGCCCACAGTCGGCAAGACAAGTGAAGTATAATCCCATTGCTTCTTTGGCCGTATCTTGTTGGTGAAGAACAAAACACGCCTGTATTAGAAGCAGATATGACAGCAGTACTTGTAGGCAGAGGTTCAACAGAAGAACCAAGTAACTGCAATTACTTCGGTTCCTTATAAAAAACTAACCTAACTGACTGAACTTCTTTTTGCGTAATATAAAGAAGATCAGTGAGCGCATGCCGTCTCCTGCGGATGTGGACTTTCGAGGTGAGGAGAATAGTTTTCCATTAATCCTTAAATATAGTATGCCCGGCCCGAATCAGCATATTTTTATGTTTTACTCCTCATAACTCTTCCTCAGCCGGGCTGGGAGCATAATAGCAGAGCCAGTACAAGTATTAGTAGCATAGCAAAAATGTGCACCTCACCAGATCATTTGGGGAGGAACAATAGTATTTCATTGCTACAAATATGGATTATTGAAAAGAATAAGCCATATAGTTGGATATTTCCCTTCAACTACGCAATTTTTATTGTATTATTTATTTGATACGAATAGTTGAAGTGGATTCTCCGAAGAGACGATGGATTATGGCAGTGTTTGACTTGAACTATTGATTGAGCCGTGCAGATATATGATTTTTTCCGCCACATTGGAATTCACAACCAAATGTGTCTCTATTCCAACCACCGTGTAAGCCCCATAGAGAGGATAGGCTGGTTTGCTTGATGAGAATCTTTTCTATGATTAGACCCGAATCATCTCATGCATGAACAGGCTCCGTAAAATCCAGTACAGTTGAAGTAGAATAAGTGATGTGGCATAATCCAGATTATCTTTTACCTATTCTACTTACTACGAAAATGCATTCATTTCCTCTGCATCCACCCGATTTATGATACTATCGGAATGAAACAAAGGATCTAAAGAAGATGAGAGGCTATAGTAAATTAGTAACAAGTAAATCCTTTGTAAGTAAGAAGACTCGAGAGATTGGGGGCATAAAGACTAATCGCAAGGCATGAGACGACCCAAAAAGCACTTGGTCATGATCAACTTTGTAAGCCTACTTGGGTATTGAGCAATTACCTGTACGAACTAACAATGGATAGCTACAACTCCGGAAATCTACTAAATCTTTTCTTACATAGAGTCATATAATATATGTGTGGATATATATATATATATATATAGATCCATTGCCTTCTTTTGATTCTTGCTCGAGCCGCATGATGAAAAATTATCATGTCTAGCTCCTTTGGAGGATGAATCCATAAGAATTCACCTATTCCAATAACAAAGAAACCTGACTTGAATGATTCTGTATTACGAGCTAAATGGAATAAGGGGATGGGTCATAATTATTACGGAGAAGCCACGTGGCCCAATGATCTTTTATATATTTTTCTAGTACTAATTCTAGGTACTATTGCCTAGGTACCATTGCATGTAACGTAGGCTTAGCGGTTCTAGAACCATCAATGATTGGCGAACCAGAGGATCCATTTGCATCCCCTTTGGAAATATTATCCGAATGATACTTCTTTCCCGTATTTCAAATACTTCATACAGTACTTAATAAATTATTGGGTGTTATTTTAATGGTTTCAATACCTGTGGGATTATTGACAATACCTTTTTTAGATAATGTTAATAAATTCCAAAACCCATTTCGTCGTCCATTAGCTACAACCGTCTTTTTGATCGGTACCGCATTAATAGCTCTTTGGTTGGGTATGGCCTAGCCAGAAGACGGGATAGAACTCAAGAATCCCCCTACCTTCTCATAAGTAAGGATATGAGGAGGAGGAGACCTTCAATCAGAACAGGCCGTGTAAGACTTATCCATAAAGCCTATATAGAAAAATAATATTTCAGCCTACACTTGACATATATGTTTGATTAAAATGCATTCTTGATGTAATAATGCTTAAATCTCTTTTCTACATTCTATCGAACAGCTTATGGGCAAGTCTACAGTAATCTTTACTAGACAGTGGTAAGAACTACTCGCAGATTCAAACATGGCCAGTACAGAGCGGAACATAGTATCACTTGGTACTTTCCCGGTTCAAAATCCAAAACAAAAACTGTTTCTGTCTAGTGCTCTTCTTAAATCTAAGGGTCAAACAAGCAAGCCATCGAAACTCTTTCCTCACATTCAATCCATGTTATGGCCTTTTTGTATTTCATGAATTTTATTTTTTCCATGGCAGCTTAGTGACTGAAAAAAAAAAAAAAAAAAACCACTGAGAGAGGAGAGAGGAGAGAGAAGGAACAGAGAGGGGAGATAGGGAAGATTAGAAGGATTTAGTCCATAACCGGTTGGTGAGGTTAGGCGAATATTGGGTTACACCCTTGCACCGTGAATGACCGATTAATAAGCTGAACGAGCATAGGCTCGACATGTTTAATAAACAATGCAGGTCGGTTCAAGTTTTAATCGATATGGTTCACAGGACATAGTGCAAACCAGAAATTGACAACCCTTAACAGAAAGGACCTAGGCTTGTGAATGGTAGTAGCCTGTTGGATCAAGCATTCAACACTTGATTATGCATACTCTTCATGGATCCCATCACTATCTATGTGTGGGGGACCCACCTCTAAAATGTAGGACCTATTAAATATGAACATTTATGGAATCCATAGAAGGAACACACACACACACACTCTTTCATAGCAAATATATAAGTATTCAAATTTATGTCCCTACTCTAGACCTAAATGCCAAAAGTATCCCAATTTATTTCAATATCCATAAACATCTCTACCAAGAGGATAGGCTAGAGTAAGGGTGTCAATAAGTTGATTTGGGGTGGTTTTGGTTTAGGTTGATTTTGTTTCGGTCTTGTACACAAAAGCCAAATTACTTTTCAATAAGAAAACTTTGGTTTCAGTTTAGCTTCTTTTTAAGACTTATATGGGGCTGGTTTAATGGGTTCTTATTGGACCACTATTAGTTTGGTTTCGGTTTACTATAATTAGTATCAAATGGGGCTAATGGGCTCTATCAATATGTTTCTGTTTCATACATTTATATTCAGTAAATTGTTGGCTTAATGGGTTATTATCGGTTTATTTTCAAGATGCATCAGTTTCGGTATTGGCCTATTAGGTTGGTTTTGTTTAGGTTTATCAATTGGTCCGTTCACCAAACTCTAAAAACACAACTCAATCGTAGTCCAATAAGAGTTGATTTTGGTTTTGTTCAAACTGAATAGGCTGGTTCACTTTCTTTTTCAATTTGGGCCCTTTTGACCCCCAACTAGAGCTTATTCTAACATTAAACAGTTTTTGAGTGAAGTGGCCACCTCAGATGACGTAATGAAAATTTGGGCCAATGTTAGCACCCCAGTTTTGCCACTGCGGGAATCTTCCTCTCGATATCTTAGGATCTGGGAAATGGGCATCTCAATGATTTAGGTTTTTAAATATATATTAAAAAGTAATAAAATAAAATAAAAATAAAAGAAAAAGAAAAAAATGTTAGTTAGGCTTGGGTTTGTTTTTCTAAATAGGTTTGGTTTTATTTTTGGGCTTGGGCTTAGGCTTAGGCTTGAGCCATAGGGAAAGTAGTTCATTAGGGGTTCAAGGGGCCCATCTATCAATGGAGGGTTGATTTCGGTATTAGCGTAAAGGAGGGGTGTTAATTTGCCAAAGCCAAGGGTTAATTAGGTCATTTAAGGATGCATGAGAGTCGACTAAAACCCTAAAAGTTGGGGGCTCGAACATTCTAATCAGAGGAGGGGGTTTTCGACTCTGGGGGTGGTTAGTTCTTGAGTGAGAGTGAGAGTGATCGAGATCGAGTGAGAGATGATTTTTTTGCAGGAAAAGGAGCGGAGAAGAAGTAGGAGAAGAAAGGAGGCTTGGCATTCTGATCGGCAAGAAGTTGAGAGAAAAGAGGAATCGATGTGAGAGAGGGAGACAAGAAGAAGGAGATTGAGAGTGGTGGTTTCGGCCAATGGCTGCGGGCGTTGATTCACAGAGGAAGAGAGCTGTTTCAGCTGGGAGGGGATTCACAAGGAGCAAAAGGGGTTGGAGGCAGCAGCACAAGGAAGTGAGAGAGAAGAAGAGGAAGATCAGAGAAGTTTCTTCTCTGAGAGGAAATCGAGAGGGCTTCTCCAGGAGGTTTCAGAGGGAAATCCGACTGAAGGGGAGGTCTCTACTCCAGCCATTGAAGTCCCTGGGAGGAGTAGCGGTGGCCGGCGAAGGTGAGATCGGAGGGAGAGAAGAGCAGATGGAGAACAGCATCGAGCTACGGGTATGCCTTCCCTATTCCTCCACTTTTTTTATTTTTGTTTTATTTCTGTTCATTAGCTTCCTTTCAGTGCTTTCTCCCTCTTCTTCTAGCGCCATGAACTGTTGCAGTTATCTCATTTTATTTCTGTTTTTTAGTTCTTGCTCGTGGGATCTTTCCTCTTTAATTGGTTTCATAATATTTGATATTTGATCTGCTGTGATTGCTGAATACATTTATGATGTTTCTCTCTGGTCTTATTCGGTACGCTGGATTAATTTCATTCTTGGGCTTTCATTTTACATCTTGTCTCTTTAATTGTCAAAAATCTGATTTATTTATACCATTGAATCTAGGTTAATTTCGTAATTTTTTTTTTCCTTCCCTCGTTTAGTTTGCCTGATTTGCTGACTGTTTTGCCGAATCAGGTTAGAGAATTGTTGCTTTGTAAGCTAGGTTCGGTTGGAAGAAAATAGTAGAGATGTGAATTTGGTAGTTCCTTAAGTTTAGGGTTAGGTTAGGTTGTTTTTATTGTATTGGATTTGAGGTGGTCTGGGATTTTTTCGGGTTTGGTTTTGGATTTTTATTTTTATTGTTTGTTTTCTTTCTTCCTCCAAGTTTTCAGATGTTGGTTGGTGTTTGGATTGTTTTCAGTCTCTTTTATTTCTTTTTGAGTTTGTTGTATGTTAGCAGGAACTGGTTTGGTTAGCTTAGCTTCTTATTACCTTTTTTTTTTTTTTTTTTTTTTTTTTTTGTGGTATGTGTATACATATATACCGGATTGTTTTCTGTCAAGCTACATTTTGGTTAGTTTAGTTTTCTTGTGGCCTCGCTCCATCCACATAGTCTTGGTTAGAGTGTGGTTATTTTTTTTGTTTTGTTTCCTTTTTTTTTTTACGAGGGCATGGTGTAAATCTGATTTAGTTTATGTTTAATTAGGTATATTGTTGCATGATCAAATCGGTCCATTGTTTCATTTGCTTGTTTTCTTTTGTTTTGTGTTTTAAACTTATCTTTTTATGGTAAGTCTGGGTAGGTGGGTAGGTTGGTTTAGTGCATATTCGAAAGTAGATTTGGTTGGGATTGAATTATGGTATTCTTTATTGACAAATCTGATTTGTTTTTGAATTCTTCTATTATTCTCAAACCTGGACATACTGAAATTGGTTTGTTTTGATTGTTTGTCCATGGTGCTCTCTTGTTATACCTTATATGATGGATAGTCCAATTCCATGCTTAGTTAGGCCCATTGATGTTTAGTTTAGATAAGCTAATTCTTTCTCATATGACATACTCGAATTGTTCCAATGCTTGTAATTTATTATGGTTTTCAAGGAGGCTGACTTGTAATCCGTTGTTTTGTTATAATTCACCTCCATGCTTGCTAGCTAGTATACATTTGACCTGCTTAAATGCTTAATTCAATTCAAGTGCTTAATTTTAGTATGTGTTTAAACTGATCTGAATATATGAATGATCGATCCTATGTAGGATCGTCACCCAAAAATGTATCCCCATTTGAACACCTAATGTGATAGATGTATGTGTAGGGATATTGTGCACGGGTGCATCGCAGGCCCCACAATGACTGTGATATCCCGATATGATTGACTCGGGGACTCCAATGAGTCCACCCCTTTGCACTGGATCCTGTGCTGACCCATTGTGAGCCCATTTAGAATGGGGCCCACTCAACCTTAGGATTGTTCCCCAAGAGTGAGTGGGATGGCGTTTGTACAAAAATGCAATTAAATGAAATATGTGATTGGGTAAATGCATGTTAGGATTGGTGGCCCAACGGGGGGCCCACCTGGATACCTCAAGTTTGGGATGTGAGTGAGGTTTAGTCAAACCCCGTGTGTGGGAAGTTGAGGCTATTGCCTCTTTTTAGTGTTGACTACGCCGGATCCAACAGTCTATTAACTGTTGGGAACTACGTTGACCTGATTCTCTTTTTGGGATACGTAAGCAGTGAGAACTTTTTTCTCCCGCCAAGTCAAATTGAGGTAAGTCCTTTTATTCAGAGATTACTTCACCGATGGGACTCTTGACGATAGGGGTACCTCACACCGAAATGTGTTACACTATTGTGGGAACATCTCAACCTTTGGATGCGTTCCTATATTTTGAGAGCATTGCCTTTGCACACACACTCAAATTGAAGTAAGTTTCTTTATTCAGGGATTACCTCACCGAGGAGACTCCTAACTATAGGAGTTCTTTATACTGAGATGGGTCCTACTGTTGTGGGGACATCTCACCTTCTGACGTGTTCCAATATTTTGGGATGGTCGCCCTTGCACACACTTGGTATTTCACACCTGTCCAAACTACGTTTAGCCTGATTCCCGCTGTTAGGGATAGGTAGGCAGTCTGGGATTTTTCCCAGAGTCGGTCATACGCTATACACACTTTTTTCCTCTTTTAGATGTATGTTTAGGTTATTTCATTATCCTTTAATTCTTTAATATTTCTCTAAATAGTTGTAATCTCATTTGATATGTTTGGTTAAATTCTTGAATTAGAGACCATTTAGGATTTCCCCTATACATTGTAGCTTAAGTAGATAGCCCCAAAGTGTACATAAATTGTAGGAAATGATAGGATATAGGAGATCGGTTCAATCGGTCAAGTTGGGGCCCCAAAGTGTACATAAACTGTAGGAAAGGATTGGATATATGAGACCAATTTAACTGAGCGAGTTGGGTGCCTAACACTTTCTTAACTCCTGATTTAGTGCTTACTTGCCTTTGGTGAGACAAGTTAGTCATTCCATTGCGTGAATCATTAGAGTCCCTCCAAGAGAGGGACAATATCATAGGTCCTAGTTCTTAACTAGGTGGCGACTCCCGTTTCTTATCCTCTGTTGGCGTGAGTGGATGCGATTTGAATGTGAGAATCTTCTAGGTCACAATTGAGTGTAAACAACTTTAACCCTACACAATTTAAATTTAAAAGCGAGGATAAAAATTTAATATTCTTTGGTCCTCACAGCCGAGCACATACTATGGTGTCTTAAACCCATTAACTAAGCCGGTGGCTATACTTAACAACAATTTATACTTAACAACAATTTGTTGGCATTGGTGTTGCTTATTGATGAAGGCATGTTAATTGGTTGGTTTCGGTCAAATTCAATGGGTTCCCACCACTTTAAGACTAATGATCGTGAGTTTCGTTTAACTAAATGGTCCTCATAAATGGATATTGACCAATTTATATCCAGTTAGTCATTTATCGGTCTATAAGCAAGTTAATACGAAATAAACAATTAGTGTAATTGGGCTCAAACCAATCAATCTATTATCGTGCTCATGCTATTTGGTTTAATTTTGAATGGTTAAACCATCGATTTTTAATAGATAAGTAACTAACTCAATCATGACCCTTATTTATAGCCTTTTGTTTCGTCTAATCTTTAGTCATAATTAGTTAATGTCAGACTAAAAGTCTTGGAGGCAGCAAAGAGAGTGTATAGAGTACGAGAAACTTACAACCTACAATGATTGGAGGAAAAAAATGTTAATGAGACAAATTATACATGGAGAATAGACACTTAAGAGAGGTGCAAGGCCACTTAACTGGCCTTTAATTACTCAGTCTAGATCGGTTTAGGTTGTTTTCAATATTTAATAGGTTTTAGTTTAGGCCATTTAGGTTTTCTAGTCAACATCGGAAACAACTACATAATACATCATCTAAGATCATGACATGACTAGTTATCAAATGATCGAGACCAACCGACCAAATTATTAAATGTGTCAGGCTTACGCCTAGACCGATTATTAAATTAACATTCACGAAGCAAGGGTGTAACCAACTGAACCTATCAACCACTTGAACCAAATATACTTTTAAATCGAATTGAATCTTGGTTTAAGCCAAACAATTACAACCCTCAAACTAAAAACCTAAAACATTAAATTGTTTCTTACATTCTTTCATTTCCTGAATCTTCTACTCATTGTTTTCGTCCTAATCTTCGTTTACATGGGTGATCACAAATCTAGTAAGAGTCTTTT
This sequence comes from Protea cynaroides, assembly GCA_028583415.1. Taxonomy (NCBI): domain Eukaryota; kingdom Viridiplantae; phylum Streptophyta; class Magnoliopsida; order Proteales; family Proteaceae; genus Protea; species Protea cynaroides. Next base: position 76,701,558 of record CM053265.1, on the reverse strand, counting down.
ACAATCCTTTAATAAAGTTTAATTTACAACATGAGCACAATTATGGATTGAAAAACTCACATGTCTCTCTATTTTTATTTACACTTTAACATGAGCTTGTTACAAACCGTTTATAGATTGATTAGCCCAATTAACATAAAACTAATTACGGAATGAGACCAATTGAACCAAACATAAAAATGTCATTGCTTTCCCGATGAAGGACCGATTAACTATATGAGTCATCACGATAAATGGTATTCGTATAATGGGAATCCATTCGATCAAGACTAACCCATTGACTTAAAACGTTGAAATTAAAATAATCAAATTGTTGTGAATTGTAGGTTTGTAAGAGTATAAAAGAATAGTAAAGATTGATACCCAACTTAAAACTGTAGCTTATCATTCTTTCAAAGTTTTCATTTGATTGTAATAATAATGAATTAAAACTGAGACTGTATCTATTGACTCATGCTTAGGGCTGCAACAGGGCCGGGTTGGGTTAGGTTTTACAAAACCCTAATCCTAACTCTGACTATTTAAATTTATTCTTAATCTAGTCCAATCCTGCCAGGGTTAGAAAATGTACAACCCTTACGCTAATCCTGACAGGGTTGGGCCTAATCCTAACTTACCCTGATTGACCCTAGCAGGGACGGATTGGGCCAAGTTAACCCTGATTAACCCTGATTCAGGGTCGGAATGACCCTAATTGACCCTGAAACATACAACAAATTGTCAAATAATATATATATATATATATATGGTCGGGTCGAATTAGGCTCAACCCATAGGGTCAACCTTAGCCCAACCCAATCTTGCTAGGATTGATCAAAATTTGAACCCTAACCTAATCTTGTCAGGGTTCAGGTTAAGTTCAATCCTACCAGGTTCAGGGTGGGTTAGGGTTATCAGGTAAAACTTGCACTTCTACTCATGCTCTAACATATCTTTTTTTTTTTTTTTTTTTTTTTAACATATCTCGAGTAATAACGTGGATAGCAAGGGATCGAGTTAAACAGTGACGTTGTCGGTTGTTCGAAGGCAAACTTTGAAGTCAGGGTTTTGAATAAAAAAAAAAATAAGACTTTGAAGTCATGGCAGTCGTTCTTTGATTAAATGCTGGCTGATTATTGGATGACGAAAATCGCTTCAGAAGTATCTAGAAATAAAAAATAAAGCATAAATACACCCAGCAGCGTACATTAATTATCGTCGAGCTTTTTCTTTGTCTTTTGCTTCTACTATCATTCTGGCCTTCTCTTAAGGTTGAGATTCAGTAACAATGGCGGACGAGGTTGTCCTCTTGGATTTCTGGTCCAGCCCTTATGGAATGAGGGTAAGAATCGCCCTGGCTGAGAAAGGTGTGGAGTACCAATACAGGGATGAGAACCTCCAAGATAAGAGCCCCCTTCTATTGCAAATGAACCCGATCAACAAGAAAATCCCTGTCTTGATCCATAATGGAAAACCCATCTCTGAATCTCTCATCATAGTTCAATACATTGATGAAACATGGAAGGACGTCAAAGCACCATTGTTGCCTTCGGATCCTTACCAGCGAGCCCATGCCAGATTCTGGGCTGACTTCGTGGACAACAAGGTACCTTCTCTTACTCTAACCTTTAATCTCTACTTGTTTGTAATTTTTTATTTGGCTGTGTTTGGTATATATTCTCGAGATCCTAAAATGTGTTCGATAATATGGCTTATTCTGGAATACCTTCTTCAGTTTATTTTAAGCCACAGAAATATTTTGCTCTTCAGTCCATGCTCGTTTTATTTTAATAATATATTATCTATCTTTATAATTTTCCTTTTAAAAAATATATTTCAAGAATACATACCAAACACTGCCTTAGTCTCCAGTCATCTGTGTAGCTATGTGTTTTTTATGGTTTTGTGAAATTGCAGATTTACTCATGCGTATGGGACATAATGCGGAGCTCATCAAAAGGAGAAGAACTAGAGAAAAATAAGAAGGAATTCATAAAGGTATTAAAGATGTTGGAAGGAGAACTCGGAGACAAGCCTTACTTTGGAGGTGATGATTTTGGGTTTGTGGATGTGAGCTTTGTACCCTTGTACTCCTGGTTTTATGCCACGGAAATCTTTGGCAATTTCAACATAGAGGCACAGTGCCCAAAGCTGATTGCATGGGTCAAAAGGTGCATGCATAAAGAGAGTGTGGCCAAGTCCCTTCCTGATTCGCTTAAGATTTATGATCATGGTGTTCAAGTGAGGAAGAAGTTGGGTGTGGAGTAGACTGAGATAAAGAGTGAGAATCTTAGATTTCAAATAATATAGTAGAAATTTGTAGTTTTTGGTATTTTTTGAATAAAGAACCTATTGTAAATGGTAATCAGGGTAATAGTTAAAGTTCAATATTTGATTGTCTTGGATCCAATTCCTAAGTAGTCTATTGATTATTTGATGGGGAAAAGGAATGTTGCCGGTGTGTACTCTCTAACATTCTTTTTTTCTTTTCTTCTTGGATATCGCCTTCTCTCTCTCTCTCTTTCTCTCTTTCTCTCTCCCCTCCCCTCTGCTTGAATGACTTTACTAGTCCTCCTTGTAATAAGATACCATCTACCAGCATCTAGATCATTCCACCTTTACTTGATACACACTTTTTCACTGGATAAAAATATTTTTCATGGTTTTTTGGTCTTAATTACTAAAATTATCCTCACTAATAATGTTTAGAGTAAATTATGGATATTTCTCCATTAGTCTGCTTGAAACCCAGGTACAATCCAAACATTTCAAACAATTATAAAGACATCCTCTAAAATCAAAGCAAATTACAAAAATATCCAATCCGATAATCATTTTCTGTTAATTGACTGCATAAACACAAGCTTAAAATACCCCTACGGCCTTACCCTCCTTTTTATTTCCTTACCCCTACCTTCCTCCTTTCTTCCTAACGATGGAGTCTTTCGGCAACAACAGACTTATCTTAGGGAACAAGGGCAGTCAGGACTACGACAACTGAATCAGTTTATTTTTTAGTGCTTTTAGCAATTCTGGTTGATGAGTTGTTTATTTTGTAGTAGATACCCACATCAGATCGAAGTTTCATTTTTCACCGGTAATTACGCCTGATTTGGAAAGGGAGTAAATCGAAGCCTCCATTTTTGACGTACAAGTTCCATGTTTCCTCCTGGTTTCCATTGAGTATTTGGTTCTTTTCACAGTCAATAATATGCAACTTGGATGACTAGAGACTGCATCCCTCCCTTCTTAAATCTAAGGGTCAAACTAACAAAAATCTAAAACAAAAATTTGTTTCAGTCTAGTGCTCTTACCTGATTCATATGCTCTTCTTAAATCTAAGGGTCAAACTAATAAGCCATCGAAAATATTAGAGTGGAATTTTATTATTTAATTTATTTGTAAGTCTTCATTATCTCTAGTGTCATCACTATGTTTACATCCAGCTACATCATTTGATAAGTCTTCTTGTCAAGTGTTATTTTACTTCAGAAGGCTCTTTCCTCACACTCAATCCATGTTAAGGCCTTATTATATTCCATGGCTGCCCAGTGACATCAAGAAAGAAAAAAAAAACACTAAGAGGAGAGGACACAGAAGGAATGGTATGAGGGAGATAAGGAAGATCGGAAGGATTTAGTCCGTAATAGGTTGGAGAGGTCAAGCGAACGTTGGATTGTACCCTTGCACAGTGGACAACCGATTAATAATATGTCCGAGCATAAGCCCGACATGTTCGTAAATGGTGCAGGTCGGTCCGGATTTTAATCAATCGGTCTAGTTCAGAGGACACAGTGCAAACCAGAAATTGACAACCCCTGACAAAGAGGGTCTAGGCTTGTGAGTTGTGAATGGAAATAGCTTGTTGGGTTAGGCATTCAACACCTCGATTACATGTACTCTTCACGGGATCCCATCACTGTCCATGTGTGGGAGACCCATCTTTAAAATATTGGACCTACTAAATATGAACAATGATGGAATCCATAGAAAGAACACATAGTTCTACACACATGATTGTTTCACAATTGTCCCCTTAAACAACTATATATAAAACTTTAACAATAGCCAAAAGAGCGAATTTTCAGAACAAATATATAAGTATTTAAATTTATGTCCTATTTTAATCTAGACCTAGATGCCAAAAAGTTTCAAAATTTATTTCAATATCCATAAACATCTCTACCAATAGGGTAGGCTAGAGTAGGGGTGTTAATCGGTTGATTCGGATTGGTTTTGGTCTAAGTTGATTTTGTTTCGGTTTTGTACACTAAAGTCAAATTGCATTCAGCCTAGCTTCGTTTTGAACTTTATCGGGCGAGTTTAAAGAGCTCTTATTGGTCCACTATCAGTTTGGTTTCAGTTTACTATAATTAGTAGTAAATTGGGCGAATAGGCTCTATCAATATGTTTCGGTTTCATACATATATATTAAATAAACTGTTGGCTTAATGGGCTAGTACCGATTCATTTTCAGGATACGTCAGTTTCGGTTTTCGCCCATCAGGTTGGTTTAGTTTAGGTTTCTCAATCAGTCCGTTCACCAGGCTCTAAAAACCCAACTCAATAACAGCCCAATAAGAGCCGGTTTAGGTTTTGTCCAGACTATTAATCAGGCTTGTTCGGTTTCGTTTTTTATTTGGGCCCTTTTGACACCAAACTAGAGCTTATTCTAACATTAAATGGTTTTTGAGTGAAGTGGCCACCTCGGATGACAGCCTCAGATAGCCTATTCTTGACCCAATGAAATTTTGGGACGAGTACGTACCATGGTGTCTTAAACCCATCAACCGAGCCGGTGGCTGTACTTACAACAATTTGTTGGCATTGGTGTTGCTTGTTGATGAAGGCGTGTTAATCGATAGATTTCAGTCAAGTTCAATCGATTCCCACCACTTTAAGACAAAGGATCGTGAGTTCCGTTTAAGTAATTGGTCCTCATAAATGAATATTGACCTACTTATATTTGGTCGGTCATTTACCGGTCTATAAGCAAGTTAATACCAAACAAACTATACAGAGAAGATCTAGGCTTGTGAATGGTATTAACCTATATGCATTCAACACCTCCATTATGTGTACTTTTCATGAGTCCTATCACTCTCTATGTATGAGAGACCCACCATTAAAATATAGGACGTACTGAATAGAAACATGGATGGAATCCGTGGAAAGAACATATATGTCTTGGTTAGCTATGGGTTTTTCCTTTATTGCATGCATTGCCCACACACACGATACTTAACACAATTGTCACTTAAAAAACGATCCATAAATAATAGCCAATGCGCGAATTTTCAGAGCAAATATATAAGTATTCAAATTTATGTCCTACTCTAATCTGAACTTAGATGCCAAAGGGTATCCAAATTTATTTTAATATCCATATTTGTGTCTTCGTAGCAATTGTTAAGAAAACTCAAGGAATATAGATTTCCATTTTTGATATCCATAAACATTTCTACCAAGAGGGGTGTTCAAATCCTCTCCTCCCATTGGGGGGGAGGGGGGTGTTCGGGAGAAGAGGTGATTCCCACCAATTGATGCCCAATACATGGGTGTCGGTTGAATCCAAACCCTTCATTTGAGCCGATGCATAACCCGACACCCCCTATCGGCTCACCTTATCTGCTCGGATGGAGGGCTCAGATTCAGCCGACATCCATGTGTCGAGCATCGACTGGTGGGAGTCACCCTCCTCCCGAATCCCTGGGAGGAGAGGATTTGGATCCACCAAGAGGGTAGGCTAGAGTAGGGGTGTCAAGCCGTTGATTCAGATTGGTTTTGGTCTGGGCTGATTCAGTTTTGAACTTTATTGGACTGGTTTAACAGGCACTTAACGATTCACTATTAATTCGGATTTGGCTTACTATAATAAGTACCAAATTGGGCTAATGTGCTGTATCAGTCTGTTTCTGTTTCATACATATATATTTAGTTGGCTTAATGGGTTATTATCAGTTCATTTTCAAGATGCTTCAAATTCGGTTTTGGCCTATCAAGTTCGTTTAGTTTAGGTTTATCAATCGATCCGTTCACCAGGCTCTAAAAACACAACTCGATTTTCAGCCCAATAAGAGTCGATTTGAGCCCTTTTGACACCCAACTAGAGTTTAGTCTAAATTAAATAGTTTTTGAGTGAAGTGGCCACCTCGGATGACAGCCTCAGATAGCCCCATATTCTTGGCCCAATGAAATTTTGGGCCGAGTACATACCATGGTGTCTTAAACCCATCTACCGAGACAGTGGCTATACTTAAAACAATTTGTTGGCATGGGTGTTTCTTGTTGATAAAGGAGTGTTAATCGGTCGATTTCAGTCGAGTTCAATCCGTTTCCACCACTTTAAGACCAAGGATCGTGATCGTCATTTAATTAATTGGTCTTCATAAATCGGATATTGACCTACTTATATTTAGTTGGTCGGTCACCAGTCTATAAGTAGATTAATATCAAACAAAATATAAGCAGTATAATTGAGCTCATATAAAATATCTGTCTATAATCGTGCTCATATTAATTGGTTCAATTTTGAATTATTATATGACCAATTTCTAACAGATAAATAACCAACTCAATCAATGACCATAATTTATAGACTTTCAGTCTTGTCTAATAATCTTTAGTCATTAGTTGATGTGGGACTAAAGCCATGGAGACAACAAAGAGTATATAGAGTACGAAAAACTTAAGACATACATTGGTTGGAGAAAGAAAATATTAGAAAGACACAAGTTTAACAAGGAGAGCAGACACTTAAGAGACGTGCAATGCAACTTAATTGGCCTTTTCTCGCTTAGTCTAGATTAAAGGTATCAAAGTTGGGCCCGAACCTATTGGCTAGAACGAACCACACTAATTTACCCTGAGATCGAATCGGACCATAATGTTATTGGTCGTGTTTCGGGTTGCTCTATGTCATACTCTACTGGTCCTGGTCTGGTGTAGGCTAGCCCAATAAGAGCCGAAAAAATAGGCCTAAACCGGCCCAAACTCGATTATGGTCCAGAGTAACCTGATTTAGACTGAATAGTAAGACTAGTTTCTTTTTCTTCTTCAGTTCCTACTAGGCTATCAACTGGGCCTAGACTGAACTAGATCGATACCAACTCGATAAGAAACCTAAACCAGACTGGCATGGTTGTTACCATTTATAGTGCAGCTCGTCTAGCCCGAACCTCTTATCGGACATGTTTCAAGTTAATTCTATAAAACCGGACACTGGTTTGTCTTAGATAGAAATTGACCCGAACCGGCCCATTGACACCTTAATCTAGATTGGTTTAGGTTATAGGTTTCAATATTTGTTAGGTTTTTGGTTAGGCCATTTTAGATTTCTAGTCAAGACTGATAACAACTATCTCCTACATCATCTAAAACTAGAAATCAATAATCAGTTTGATGCTTTTTTACTCAAAAGGTAGTAAAAAGTTGAAGATGGTTATACTTAAAAGCTGCATGTATATGTACTCTTGATAGGATTTCATCTCGTAGATGTAGTGTAGGACCCATTAGATATGAATGGTGATGAATTTAAGTATATCATTTGAAACTTTAAAATTAAAATAATCAAATTATTATGGAAAACCCACTTGTGAATCTCTCCTCTTTGTTCAATGTACTGACGTGAAGCAGAAGGACAAAACTCCGTCGTTTTCTTCTATTAAATTATTCGGTTAATCGGTTCTAAACCTGACTCCCAATATCGATTACTAATAAATGAAATGGCTCCACCAGTAAGCCGGAGGCCATAATTGCCATAGTTTGTTGGCATTGAGTTTAGTTTTGGGTTCTTTCCATAAACTACCAGAGTAGTATAATAGAACACTGAAGAGTGATACCCAAGTTAAAGCTGTAGTTTATCATTCGTTCAAAATTTTCATTTGATTTATAATGATAATGCATTGAAACTGAGTCTCTCTTATGCTATAACACATCTCGAGTTAAACGTGGATAACAAGCGAAGAGTCAAACAGACACATTTCAGGATGTCCATGTTCTTAGTGTAAATGCTGATGACATATTCGATGACAAAAATCACTTCAGAAGTTTCTAGAAACAAAATAGAAAAAAGCTATAAATATACCCAGAAACATTCATTAATACCCACTAGACAAACTTGACTCATCGAGCTTGTTTTCTGTCTTTTGCTTTTATTATCAATCTGAATTTCTGCTAAAGGTTGAGATTCAGTAACTGGCAGATGAGGTTGTTCTCTTAGACTTCTGATCTAGTCCTTTTGGATTGAGGTGTTAGATTTAAGTGTGCTTAATTAATTATTTAAATTAGTCAATTTAATGGGAGTCCAATGAACACGATATAATCGATTTAGTTTGGTTTATTACATGGTATAAGATAGGTTTGGTAACCCTAATTCTATTGTGGGAAGAGTTTTAGGATTACAATAGTATTCTATAAATACTGGGTTAAAATCTCCATAGTCATTGTTAATTAGTTCTCTCTGCACCCATTAGCAAGAGACGTCAAGATATCCTCTGGAGGCTATGGAAGACTGTGATCGAGAGATTTCGATTAAAGCTTGGAGCGACTTGGAGCGTATGAGAATTGATCTTTTCACAGACAGGTATGTCTTTATGTTCATTGTTTATGACTTATCTATTGTGTTCTAGGGCAACTGTATGGGATTGTAATGGGTTTCATTGAAACCCTAAACTCATAATATTTTAACAGTTGGTATCGGAGCCAACCATACAGACTTAGAATCAATGGAGATTGATTATAAATACTGATAATGAATGGTTAAATTGAAATAGAAATTTTTCTCAAGTTTTAAATCGAATCTTGATCAGATTTATCGGAGTTTTCCCATCGATGAAATTTTTTTCGACTGACAGAATAGATCAAGCAACATACCGTTGGAAAGATTTTGAAGAGACGGAGCTGACGATATAAAAATCACCGGCGTCTGCCGTCGGACGTGCCGACACTCGCTGGCGGTATCCGAGAGTGGATCTCACTTGCAGGTGGGAGAATTTAAAAAAAAAATTGTGGCGCCTATTCGTTGTCGAGTTGGCTAGGCAGGAATCGAAAACCCTAGACAAACTCAGTCCGAGCCAGCCCAGCCCAGGCCCAGGCTCGAGCCAGACCGAAGACCAGGTTGTTGGCACACGTATGGCTAGCCCGTGTGAACCGTGGCCCGACCCGATAACCCGATATTCAATTCGAGTAACCGACCAGGAAACCCGATTGTTTGACCCAAAAATCCATTTGGTCGGGCCTGTGAACAAGCGGTTGAACCGTCTAGTTAGACCTTCTTAGATATTTTTTTTTTTTTTTTTTTGCATCAGACTGCTTGGTTCAATCTGGACCAAGATAATTCAAAGTAATTAAAAAAAAGGATTTTGGAATATTCGGTTCGGTTCAAATCGTACCAAGCCGATCATGGGTAGACCGAACCAACCGAATTGACCCAGACCGACCCTGTAAGGCTTATAAGGGCCTGTTTGTTTTCTGCTTTTAATAAAAAAAGACATTAAACAGTGATTCTGGGAGTTAGGAATGTCGGATTGACCTCCGATTTGTTCCATTGGACTCCATTTTTTATGCTTTTCAATCTGATATACAGTTTGGTACATTTTAGTGCATTGAAAAAATGTATTATTATGAAAAAATACTCTATGAAACTCAGTTTGCAGTATTTTTACTGATTTTTTTTAAAGTTATTGTATCAAATTGATTGATTGAACTAATGTGCATGTTTATATGAATGTTTAGACTTGTAAAATTATATTTTATAGTATTCATGGTTAAATAAATATCCCACATGAGCTGTAGTTTAAGATTTGTTCATATCATGGTGGAACTTGGTGTGATAACAAAAGTGATAATTTTGTTTTATTATGATATGTTCAAATTCAAGGGTCTGTGTTTTTGTAAATGCTTTAGTTTTGATAATGTTCACCCAAATATGACATTGTCAAAGTTTATTCAAATTATAATTTATAGATATTGTGTAAGGATTATGGTGTGACCACCAAGGGGACAACTTTAGTTCTATCATAATATATACTCAAATCTAGCATTTATACATTTACAAACTACAATAAGAAAGTATAATGTTCACACAAAAGTGACACTGACATAAGCTCTCATTTTTATGGATGCAGTAAAGAATGACACTATCCACCCAAAGGTGGCGTTGTCTAAGATTATAAAGAACGGTACTGTCCACCCAAAGATGACGTTGTCAAAGATTATAAGAAACTCATGCACATGGTTAAAGGATTGTGACTTTAGGGGTCTTCATCCATCCAAAGGTGGTGAGATTTTTAAAAGTTGTTATCTCTTCGCAGTTATTGCACTGATATTGAGAAGACCAGTGCACATATTGTCCCAAAAGATATATGTATAGTTCGATTGACTTTTCAAAGATATTAATTAGCTTACACATGTTATGTATATATATTCTTGCTACCTAATCTTATTTGGTATTAATCGTAGACTTATAATTATTTACATTGTAATATAGTTGTGGACATGTAATAATTAAATACCTTAAGATGTCTGTCTTTGGTAGTCAGTTCTATGAATTGATATGAAAATTGAAAACTAGTCTAGGACTGTTTAACCTAGATGTACTCAATAAAAATTTTTTATTCTGATCCTTAGGGTATTCAGTCCTTAAGATCAAGTAAAACAATGTTCAGATGAAGAACATTGAAAAATAATATTTTCTGTGAAATCCAAAGAAAGATTTGATATTTCAAGAAGGGACGAAAAGATGTTTTATTACTCAAGTCCATGAGTATCAGTTTTTTGATTATTAGAGATGGTATTGGGAGTGTGAGGAAGTACAAGATAGAGTTGTTAAGTATTAATGATAAGTTCAAGGATAAATGAATATTTGTAGGTTCATTAAAACCTATATAGGTGACATTTTTAGACTTTTCACTTCCTCACAAGAATAGTATAATCAGATCCTAGTGACATATAGTACTTAAAAATATAATGAACCCTAAAATAAAAGAACTAAGGATAGCAGTTCAAAGAAAAAAAATATATGAATGACAATGTCATAGTATATAATACATACCCAAACAAAGGTAAATTGTAAAAGGGGTAGAAGAAACTCATAAAAAAAATATTTTTCTATGGAATAGTCAGAAACTTTATGACAAAGAAATTAAACATTAAGAAACTATAAGATAAAATAGATTTGAGTAGAATAAAATTCTTGTAGTATGACCCAGAAGGGACATGTAAAAAAAATTTATATAGCTAAACAGACTTAAGTGAAAAAGGAATAAGAATAATGAACCTTCTGAGTAAGAAGATGCAGAACATTAGACATTTAAGCATTAATCGTAATCTGAACCCATAGAAGTATAAAAATCTTTAATTTATTTTACCTTTAGAAGTGAAACTGTATATTGTAATCTTCTACCCTGGTCATAAGGGTTTAGGACTGTTATCCAAAGAAAGATTGAAAATAATAATAAACCCCCCTTCCAAAGTTTATAACATATATATATATATATATATATATATGAGAGAGAATTAATTAAAAGGAAAGATAACAAGATTAAGGTAAATCAAAGTTATTCACAACAAGAATTTATTGAACTTGGTGGAAATCGAGATTTTATCTAGGATTTTTGTTATAGTTTAGTCCATAGGTGTTTTTTCAAATGATGAAAATTAAGATGGAAAAACTTTTATTAAAAAAATTGAAACTATTGGATCTGAATGAGAGAGTTTTGGGAGACCATATGATATTGGTATATTCCTTGATAAATTTGAGCAAGCGTTTGCAAAAGCTTAAGAATGTATTTGATCCTGTAAGAAAAGAATTAATATTGCAGCCCATATTATTAATAGAGTGCCAGTTAGTCAGTTCTAGTTTAAGTTATCTTCTTGTTTGAAACTGTAGAACTGACATGGTTTCATTACACTCGTAGGAGAGTGATTATTTTAGGACATTGAGTTGTTATATTATGGGATGTCAAAATAGACTCAAGAAACTTGAAGTTTGATGAGACCACATATGAAGTAACCAGTTGAGATAACAGAATTGTTACCAGAGTATAATGAAATAATTATTGAAATGTTCATTAAGATCGATGCTTCGATCATAGTAGCAAAGTCAGATGAGGCAATGAGGAGATATAGTAGACCATGTAGATCTGTGATTTCATCTAATCACGTGTTGTATTTCAAAATAAATATTTTGGTGTTGGACAAGATAAAGATCCCAATGATTTTGAGCAAGTTGTCAATATTAAAATTACTTTTGAATGATTAATGGTCATAAAAAGATGTGTTGTTGTCTATGAACAATAACGAGACTTGGGATCTTGTACCTTTATCGATGAACGGTGTACTCATAGGTTAAAAATTGATATATAAAAAAATATGTGATTCCAGTAGGAGAATTAATTGTTACAAAGTAAGACTTGTAGCAAAGTAGAATCACACAAAGAGAAGAAAAGTATTGACTTCAAATATTTGAGATCTTAGTCACGTGATTTGTTTTGAAATTACATCAAATAGATGTAAAGATCATTTTGATCAAAGAAAATCTAGAAGAAGAAAGAAAATGCTTATATACTTTAATCACAACGTTTTGTGGTAAAGATAAATAAGATATGTTTTGTAGACTTATAAAGTTAATAAGTGGATTAAACAGGTATCTGAATAATTGTATTTGAAGTTTGACAGGGTTGTATCTTCTTTCAACCTTATTGAGATTGTTATTGATCATTGTATATATCTATAGGTCAGTGAGAGGAGATTCACTTCCTAGTCATGTATGTTGATGGTTTTCATTGGCTTATAGTGACATGATTTATTAGTTGAAATCAATATTTTTCTATCTGATAACTTCGACGTGTAAAACTGCATGAGCAAGTACCTTTATACCTAGTATTGAGTTTGCTCGTGATAGAAAAAATATAATTTAAGATTTATCTCAAAGCGTAAACATTGTTCTTGTTTTCGAACCGTAAAGTATGCATATATAACCATTAAGTTGCAGATGCTTAAATCGGTAAAAGAGACAAATTGACAGAATTGTGTGCAAGAAATGATATTGAGTGTGAGCATCTGCAATGCAAATAAGGAGCTTGATATATGCTCAAGGTTGTAATCATTTTATATAGTCTTTTCAATGAGTATTATGAGACTTTTTCAGTTAGATGCTTGTATAGCTTACTGGACAACTGAAAAAATGATGGTCATGCGGTATATGCAGAGGACAAAAGATTACATGTTCATTTATAGAAGTAGTGATACTCTAGGCTATTTTGATGCAATTTTAATGATTGCATTAATGACAAAAAAATAACCTCAAGGTTCATTGTCATGGTAGTAGAGTTTTGTAACTCTATATAATGATAACAAATAAGGTATCTGATGTGAAATTTTTTTTCTAATTTGGAGGTTGTAGACTCAACTTCTAAACCTATTGAGATGTGTTGTGACAGCGGTTCAGCTGTGTTCTTCTCAAAGAATAATAAGAAATCTAGTATTTCAAAGCTTAATAGAGATCGAATCTCTTCAGATAAAGAAAAAGGTTAAAAGTAATTTATATCATTGTAGATTCTCTGATGAATGTTTTGTTAGTGGGAGTCTTCAAGGGACGGTATGTCCAATATAAGAATGGTTGAAAATAATTAATTTTATCAAAGGCTTGAGTAGCTAAAGATCTGGGAATCAGTGAGAGTCTCTAGATATGCTTAATCAGTGGGAGACTCTTTATGTTTATACTTGTATTTTCACATTGCTTACTATATTTGATTGTATTGTTCATGGTTTGATGGGTACAGTTTTTGCAACTATGGTTTTGTTTGCCTTAGCATTTACAGTATTGTTTTTTTTGCATACATAATTATGTGTTTGACATGTCAAAGATAAACCAGACTATATTTAGCCAAAGATAAATCGAACACTATTTAACCAGACTTTAGGTAGTATTTAGTCAAAGGACGAACGAGGCAGTATTCAACCAGATATATATAAGACAGTATTTAGCCAAGATAAGAGGCGGTATTCAGCCATACAAATAATAACGGTAAATCAAAGTGCGATATTAATCCAAGCTAGAGGCGGTTTGCCATGAGATGATAATATCAAAGAATAAAGGCGGTGTCTAACCAAGGTATGGTATTATATTTCTGAATTATTTAAATACCTTGTTTTAGTTGCCCATAAAGATTTTGGGGCACTTTGATTAAGGTTTTTTAATCAAGTTTGGACTCACATGGGAGTTTACTTTTATGCATTATCTCAGGTGATTCATGTATTGAGTAGACCTCTATTATGGCTGATAGAAATTTATACACCATATGTTGAGGTGTATTATTCGTTGTTGCTCACATTGAAAAGCTTGATGGATGTTTCAAAATTAGTGACATTTTAGTGTGTTCGATTCCATTGCCACACTGGTTGACGGTGGTTTTGTAATTAATATAGTCCAAGTAGGAGATTGTTAGATTTATGTGGGCTTAATTAATTACCTAAACTAGTCAATTCAGTGGGAGTCCAATGAACACGATAGAACCGGTTTTGTTTGATTTGTCACATGGTATGAGATAAATTTGGTAACCTTAATTATATTGTGGGAAGGGTTTTAGGGTTACAATAGTATTTTATAAATACTGGATTAGAGTCCCCACAGTCACAGTTAATCAGTTCTCTCTGCACCCATTAGCAAGAGAAGTCAGGATATCCTCTGGAGGTTGTGGAAGACTGTAACCGAGGGATTTCGATCAAAGCTTGGAGCAACTTGGAGCGTATGTGAATCGATCTCTTCACAGACAGATATGTTTATTGTTTATGATTTATCTATTGTGTTCTAAGGCAACTGTATGAGATTGTAATGGGTTTCATTAAAACCCTAAACTCATAATATTTTAACATGAGGGTGAGAATCACCCTGGCTGAGAAAGGTGTCGAGTACCAATTCATGGATGGGAACCTCCATGACAAGAGTCCCTTTCTACTACAGATGAACCCAATCAACAAAAAAAAATCCCTGTCTTGATCCATAATGGAAAACCCATCTGTGAATCTCTCATCATAGCTCAATACATTGATGAGACATGGAAAGACAAAGCACCATTGTTGCCTTTTGATCCTTACTAGCGAGCCCATGCCAGATTTTGGGCTGACTTTGTCGACAAGAAGGTACTTCTCTTACTCTAACCTCAAAGCTGTTCTTGCATTTTCTTACTTGGCTAAGACCACTCATTTTATATTAACAATTTATTCTCCATTCTTAGAATGCTTTCTTAAGATTACATTACATGGATGCATACCAACCACAACGTTAGTTTTCACTAACTTCATTTGTGTTCTTTATGGTTTTGTGAAATTGAAGGTTTACAATTGCATGAGGGGCATATTACAGAGCACATCAAAAGGAGAAGAACTAGAAAAAACCAAGAAGGAATTTATAGAGGAATTGAAGGTGTTGGAAGAAGAGCTCGGAGACAAGCTCTACTTTGGAGGTAACGATTTTGGGTTCGTGGATGTGAGCTTTGTGCCTTTCTACTCCTGGTTTTATGCCATGGAGCCTTTGGAAATTTCAAAGTAGAGGCCGAGTGCCCAAAGTTGATTGCATGGGCCAGGAGGTGCATGCAGAAGGAGAGTGTAGCTAAGTCCCTTCCTGATTCACTCAAGATCTATGATTTTGCTATTCAAATGAAGAAGAAGTTGAGTGTGGGGTAGCCTGAGATAAAGAGTGAGAATCTTGGATTTCAAATAATGTAGTAGAAATTTGAGGGTTTTTTTTTTTTTTTTTTTGGAATAAAGAACCTATTGTAATCTGGGTAATAGTTAAGTTCAATATTTGGTCTGGATCCAATTCTTAAGTATTCTATATAGCATGTGGGCTTTAGGAAAATAAGCCATGGTTATGATTTATGAGCAATGGTGTATACAAGTTCAAACTTGGATTAATATATGCGCATATATGTGTGGATGATATAAATGGGTAAACAACCTTAGCCTCATCAGTTTGCTAAAAGGATAAATAACCAAGGGTGTTAATTGGTTTGATATCGATAATCATTTATTTCAGCATGTGATGGATATAATCCATAATCAAATCATTTATTAAACGATTTTAAGTTCCTAAATCGAATAGACTAAAGATTATTTTCATATAATAGGTTTTTCTTTATTGGTTCTGTTTTTATTGGTTCAATTTTGATTCGGCTAGAGATATAATAAACATAAATCAAATCTAATCGATTTATTAATCAATTTCTATTTTCCAAACCAAAACCGAGTAGTAATCGGCTCGGCTTATTCGGCTCTTAATTAGTATCTCCTCTATAACATTTTCTCGTTGGTGTTAACAACAAAACAACCCCCACCCATCCACACATTTAGAGAGAGAAATCAATGCTAAAAAATCTACAAATTCTACCTAAAAGAGTGGAAGTTTATTGAATTTGACAAAAATAAAGCAACAATGATAGATGAAAGTATGAATGAAAAAGAGAATAGGGATATTATAATAGTCAATCTAATAACAGTTTATTAAATTATAACTAACTGTTTTTCAATTAAAACCTAAACCAATCCAATTTTTAAACTTATCAAAACCATGGCGTTCAATTAAGTTTTTTACCTACAAGTTTTGTTTAATTTATCGATTCCGATTCAGAATTGACACGCTGCTGAGATCAATAGCAAGTCAACACTGCCAGTCTCAAGTTTCTATGCATTATTATTAATAAAGTTATAGAATGATAAATTATTTTTAAATATATTTTGGGTAAGATATAGAATGATAATCTGCAGCTTTTTTTTTTTTTTTTTTTTTGGTAAAATGAAAGTTTATTGAATAGAGAAATAGGGACCAGCCATAGCTGGAAGAGTACATAATCCCTCAGCCACGGAGCAGTGGGAGGGCCAAATAACCAACCCTGTATAGCTTATGGCCCGCCTGGCAAGAGTATAAGCAACCACATTTGTTACTCTTGGAACATACTGAAATGATACAAGCCCTCTAGATGATAAACGTGTCTGATATCATCCACTACCATCATAAGGTAAGTATCAAGAGGTTGAAAAGTATCCGAAATCAACTTAATAACCCCCCTAGGAGTCAGACTTTACTATGATAGGACCAGGCCTGCATACCAATATCAATAGAAGGAAAGCACAGCTGATGAGAGAAGGCAAGCCAAGGGACCCATCCGTAGCCCGAACCATACAACCAATACACCCAATCCCTCGACGTGAATTTAAGGAAGCATTTATATTGAGTTTAAAACATCCCTCAGGAGAGGGAGACCAATGAGGACCAATCTAAGGTCTATCAAGATGTTCAACCTCTGGCTGTTGAGAAATATGGGCCACTGCACAATACTCATTGTATGCCTTCGTAGTACGGTGTATAACCTCAATAGGAGAGCAGTCTGTATGAGTAAAATAAAGCTCGTTGCGAGCCTTCCATAGAGTCCAACAAAGAAAAGGTGCGAAAGTAAATAACCGTTGTCGAGAGGCTTTAGAAAGTTGAGAGCTAGAGGCCAGAAATTGAAGCCGTTCAGACAACCGAAAGTCAAAAGACTGGGGAATATGAAAAGTCATGGGAGAGCCCAGCCAAGCAGCCCGGGCAAATGGACATGTCAGTAAAATATGGTCTATTGTTTCCTCAGCACAACCACATCGTTTATAGACTTCAGAAACACATATAACTCTGTGAGATAATCCCATACTAGAAGCCACTCCATGAGGAACACATCTCCACAAAAATTCCTTAAGCTTCGGAGGAGCTTTGCAGTGCCAAATATTGTTCCAAACTGAAGTAGGAATGGCCGGCCAATAGTGTCTGTGAGATGAGGAAGGAATGGATAAAAATTCAGCCTCATTTTGATTTGAGAGTAAACGATAGGCCGATTTAACACTAAATTTACCATTCTTTGATGCATGCCAAACAAGATTTTCATCAATAGGAAACAGCCTTATTGGAATCTGAAGAATGGCGTGTACCTCTGTAGGAGAAACAAGAGTATTCAACAAATCAAGTTTCCAAGTATGAGTAGTATGGTCTATCAACTCATGGACAAGAGAGAGATGAGTATTCGCAGGTTTTGGCGATTGAATTTTGTTAGCTCTGAAATGAGGAAGCCAGCGATCCTCCCAGATTAGAATACCAAAATTGGAGATTATGTCTCGCATGTTTTTCAGATTACGTTTCACGATTTTTTTTTTCCTTCTTTTTCTTGACGTTCTCAATTTGTTTCTCAAATTTGATCTGTTCAGAAGTTGATTCAGTGTAACCTTTACTCTACCTTATTTTAATTGCATTTCTCTCTGGGTATCTCTCTTGTATCAGTTGTCACTCATCCAGTAGCGATTGGCTCCTCTCCTGTTGATATTGCAGCAGGAAAAGATCCCGATCCAACTTAAGAGCCAAAGAGAAATGTAGATGTTTAAGATTCTGGACTTTACCAATGAGGGACTCTCCATGTTAAGGTCTTCTTATTTCATGTACTTTGTTTTTTTATGGTTACCCAACAGCATCAAAATAAAAACCCAATTAAGAGGAAAAAAGAGAGGACTGAGGAGAGGGATATAGGGAGATCAAAAGGACCCAGTCCGTCATCGGGCGGTGTCAAGTTCAGTTCGTTATTGGTCAGGTGACCGTCGGACTACACCCTTGCACAATGAACAATTAATTAATAATCTATACGGACCTAAGCCCAACACGTGTAGCAAAGTCTAGTTCAAGAGAATAGGGGCAGGTTAGATGTAGGAAACAGTAACACAACAAGGCAAAATATAATGTTTAAGACTATTTAATAAGTATGTGTATGCTATTAAATATAATATCATGTATCAAACCATATGTTTATGTACTCAACCAATATAGTTTAATATAATGAAATATAAACACATACTTTATACGATATTAATCAAGGAATCAACTAGGGTTGAGTCGTGTAGCACACTCTCCTTAAGATTGTGTTTGTCCCCTTCTACGGTGAAACGGATCCCCGTCCTACAAGCTTCACCCAACTAATGTGCACACACCGTTGGATGTCGTCAGAAACTCGACGGCAAAGGCTAACAATTGTTAAAAACCAAAGGACGGACTCTATTGATCAATCAGAATAGAGAGTGAGTTGGAGGGAGAAGAAGAGAGAAAAGCTCAATCAAATCTGGAATTAGTTTAAGCCCTGGGGCCGTCCTCTATTTATAGGGGACAAACACCCTTTGATTGTAGTCGTAGGATGGGTTGTGTCCTTAGATTTAGATTTGGCGATCCAATCTATGTATCTCTTGATTCTCTCCATGATACATGAGTTATAAGATGTTGCTAAGAGATTCAAAAACATTCCAAAATTGTAACGTATTGGGTTGTTGAGTTATCCTATTTCGGTAATGCTATCTTGGCTAGATCTTATCTTATTTTCTCGTATATTTTAGCTGGATCTTATCTTATCTCTCCTTGTATATCTTAGCTGGATCTTATTAGTATCTTATCATTCCATCAATGAATCTCTTATCATCATTCAATACATTGACGAGATGTTGAAAAACAGAACATCATTGCTTTTTTCTGTTAAATCAATCGGTTCCAAACCTGACTCTCATTATCGATTATTAATAGATGAGATGGTTCCGATACCTAATGGTTTCTAAGCTCATCAATCAAGCCGGTGGCTTGACTTTATCAAAATTTGTTGGCATTGACTTTAGTAGTGTTTGGGTTCTCTCCAAAAACCCCAATTGAGAATTTGCCAGTAGTATACCATTTGAAGCCTTTCAATGAAATGTAAATCTCTAAATGTAAAATAGAATATTGAAGAGTGATGCCCAAGTTTAAGCTTTAGCTTATCATTCGTTCAAAATTTTCATCCGATTATAATAATAATGCATTGAAACTGAGATTCTATCTCATGCTATAATGTGTATCGAGTAATAACATGGATAACAAGAAAAGAGTCAAACAGAGACAATTCAAGATGTCCCATGTTCTAAGAGTAAACGCTGATGACATATTGGATGACGAAAATCACTTCAGAAGTTTCTAGAGATAAAATAAAGAAAAGCTATAAATACTACTAGAAACATTCATTAATACCCACAAGACAAACTTGCCTCATCGACCTTCTTTTCTGTCTTTAGTTTCTATTATCAATTCTGAATTTTCAGTTAAGGTTGAGATTCACTAACAATGGCGGACGAGGTTGTTCTCTTGGATTTCTCGTGCAGCCCTTTTGGAATGAGGGTAAGAATCGCCCTGGCTGAGAAAGGTGTGGAGTACCAATACAGGGAAGAAAATCTCCAGGACAAGAGTCCCTTTCTGCTGCAGATGAACCCAATCCACAAGAAAATCCCTGTCTTGATCCATAATGGAAAACCCATCTGTGAATCTCTTATCATAGTTCAATACATTGATGAGATATGGAAAGAGAAAGTACCATTGTTGCCTTCTGATCCTTACCAGCGAGCCCATGCCAGATTCTGGGCTGACTACGTCGACAAGAAGGTACTTCTTTTACTCTAACCTCTTAACCTGTGCTTGAATTTTCTAACTTGGCTGTGTTTGGTATGTACTGGATCCCAGAATGTATTTTACAACCTTGTCTATGTTGGAATGCCTTCTTTAGTCCATTCTAAGCTCAGAATGAAAATGTTTTCACTCTTTAATCCATACTCATTTTATATTAAAAATGCATTCTCAAGCCTTTGTTTTCACTGATCTTGTGTGCGTTCTACATGGTTATGTAAAATTGCAGATTTACAACTACCTCAGGGACATATTACGGAGCTCATCAGAAGGAGAAGAACTAGATAAAACTAAGAAGGAATTCATAGAGGAATTAAAGGTGTTGGAAGCCGAGCTCGGAGACAAGCCCTACTTTGGAGGTGACAATTTTGGGTTTGTGGATGTGAGCTTTGTGACCTTCTACTCCTGGTTTTATGCCATGGAGACCTTTGGAAATTTCAAAGTAGAAGCTGAGTGCCCAAAGCTGATTGCATGGGCTAAGAGGTGCATGCAAAAGGAGAGTGTGGCTAAGTCCCTTCCTGATTCACTCAAGATCTATGATTTTGCTGTTCAAATAAGGAAGAAGTTGGGTGTGGAGTAGACTGAGATAAAGAGTGAAAGTCTTGGATTTCAAATAATGTAGTAGAAATTTATAGTTTTTGGTATTTTTGGAATAAAGACTATTGTAATCATGGAAATAACATCTCTGGATTATGGGGGTAAGACCAATCCGAATCGTCTCCTATGCGTATGGGCATAGGAGATCTGACGGTGATTGTCGGATGACCGCCAAGTGGAAATGCAGTAATTTGATGGTAAGTAAATGGTTGGATTAGTTTTTTTTTTTTTTTTTTTAATCTTCAGTCTCTGTTCTCCGCTTCGGTCTCCGCTTCTTATACTTAGTAACGATCTAATGAAATGGTGCTTTAGTTGGAGTTCTTCGGTGTTCCAGATTCTTCAGTGATTTGATTTTCAATCTCAGCGATTGAAATTTGATTCAGAGATTCAGATTTAGATCTTCTATGGTTCAATTCCGTTTTGTCTTCAGTGGTTCGAAAATAGAGAAAATAAGAAGCTACAAAAAGAAAGAGCAAAAGCATAAATAAAAAATAAAGTTGAATGAGAATAGCAGAAGAAGCAAAAGGGAAGAAGAAATGATGATTTCGTTTGGAGCTCGAGAGAAAAACTAAGAGAAGAAGAACAACAAAGTACCGTTGGATTATTGACATTCCACATGGCGGTCATCTGATGGTCCCCACCAGCTCTCCTATGCCCATACACATAAAAGACGATTTGGATTGGGGTAAGATTGAGTACAATCTGCCATCACCAAACTCTACAATAACAGGAGCCTTATGCATTAGGGCGTCCCTTTTTGTAATCAGGATGATAGTTATAGTTCAATATTTGATCTGGGATCCAACTCTAGAATAGTCTCTCGATTATTTGATGAGAAAAGGAAATAAATATTGTGGGACTGTACTTCCCTCTCACATCCTCCTTTCTCTCCCCTCCTTAAATATTGGCCCATTCTCTTTTCTCCAAATGACTGCTTATTAGTCGATCTTATACTTTTATTTTCTTTAGTAGCATATAACAAATGAAATCCTCTCCATCCTCAGTACTAGATGGAGACAAGGCTGTCGAGCCCTGATGCGCAACAAGTGGGGGTCGACTGAATCCGACCCGTTCAGCTAATTGACGGACCTTCTTTTCATCTCTCACCTTGTCAACTAGTTGAAAGGTTCGGATTCAGCCAACCCCCACGTGTCGCACTTCAGGGATCAGCAACCGTATCTCCATCCGACCAAAAAATAGATCTAACATATAAAATTCTAATATACCCCATTAATATATACATCATTCTCCCTTATTGATACATACATTTTTACTTGACGAAATTACAGTGTAATGTTTACTGTATGTGAACATTCCCACAATTTCATGGAGAAGTATACACAAAAGTGCTCACTGACACAAAAAAGTGTCAGTATTCTTTAATTAGTGCAGTATTCTTTAATTAGTATGCAAATCGTTAATTTACAATAAATTCTTACCCAAAAAAAAAAATTACAATAAGTTTTTCCATTACCTTGCAAGTCAAATGCTTGTATGCAACTCCAACGTTGGACACCGAGTGTATTATCATTCACGAATTTAGTTCAACCTATTGGAATGGGTATTGATATGGGTATTGGTATTGATATTGGTATGAGATATGGGTATAGGTTTGTAGTCATAATGTTAATATGGTATACCTTTTTTTGGTATCGGTTAGGTTTCGTTAGGTATCAGCCATCGATCATGTGTTGGTCAATATTGGATCGTATCAGTCACGTGTCAATCAAATCGGTCCGTATCAGTTAGGTATCGATCTTCCACACCCACTCAGCAAAATAATATTGCATCAGCTTGGTACCCATATTGTTCATGACTAATATCACAATATGAATACCTAAAACCATGTGATCATTCCAAAAACAAAGTATATCTAATTTAACAACAGTGATAAGCAAAGAAGTTGATATGACCTTAGTCTGATTGCCCTATATATTATTTGCATTTGCAAGTCAATTGAGAGAAGAGGTTTTCAAAATCATTTAAAAATGATTTATTATTATGTATCTTTCACTTTATTTTTTATTAAAAAAAAATTTTATCCGCAGTGCAAGAACATATATGTTTATTATAGTAAAAAGGCAAAAAAATAAGATTACAATTTTTTTTTTTCATCAGATTTGATGCTGAAGGGTCTTATGTGGAAATTGGGGACTGGGGATCAAATTAACATTTGGGATGATGGACGATGTTTGGGAATGTCGTTACAACCCTCTTTTGGATTAATATATGCACATATATGTGTGAATGATATAAACAGGTAAACAGACTAAGCTTCATCGTTTGCTAAAAGGATAAATAACCAAGGGTGTTATTGGTTTGATATCGATAATCGCTTATTTCAGCATTTGATGGATATAATCCGTAATCAAATCAATTATTAAATGGTTTTAAGTTTCTAGATCGAATATATTAAGGATTATTTTCGTATAATAGGTTTTTTTGTTGGTTTTGTTTTGTCAGTTCAATTTTGATTCGGCTTGAGATGTGATGAACATAAACCAAACCCAATTGATTTATTAATCAATTTCTATTTTCTAAACCAAAACCGAATTGTATTCTGTTCATAATCGGTATTACCCTCTATAATATTTTCTTGTTGGTATTGTATAACAAGACAAGATCCTCCATCCATACACACTAGAGAGGAATCAAGGCTAAGAAATCCGCAAATTCTACCTAAGAGAGTGGAAGTCCATTGAATTTGACAAAATAAAGTAAGGATGAGAGATGAGAACTCATGAGAGAAAAAAGAGAATAGATTGAGATCTAATAACGGTTTATTCCATTTTTAACTGACGATTTTTTAGTTAAAACCAAAACTGAATCAATTACTAGACTTTAAATCAAAACCGAATCAATTACCTTGCATTTAGTTCGATTTAGTTTTTTACCTGCAAATTTTTGTTCAAGCTATCGATTAAAATGTAGAATTGACACCCTGATGAGAGTGAATAGCAAAACAACACTTTCCCGTCTCAAATTTCTTTTTTTTTTTTTGGTAGAATCCGTCTCGTCTCAAATTTATATGCATTATTATTAGGGAAAATCAAATAAAAACATAGAATGATAAATTTTTTTTATATATACACTTTGGATAAGATATAGAATGATAATATGCAGTTTTGAAATCAACACTTTCCCGTCTGCCTTTTTCAAATACCAAAACAGGAGATTTTGTCTGGAAAAATATTCTTTATGGCGAAGCCAAACTGATAACGAGGATCTCAGCCACTCAAAGTAAATCGAGATCCTCACTGCCAATTTAGCCTCATTAAAGAGAATCTTAATCCATTTTGTCTCGCATGTTTTTCAAATAACATTACAAAGTTGGATGTTTAATTACCCAGTGACCACTTTATCTCTCTTTATTACTATTTTTTTTTCTCTGCATCACACACACACACACACACACACACACACACAAACGACATATATCAAGTATAACGTGAATAGCAAGCTAAGAATCAAGAGGAAAAACCAATTTGCAGTATTAATAGGAGAGGGGTCAGTTGTCTCTGGATGAGTGCCTTTCCTATTGATACCACAATAGGAGAAGATCTCGATCTGACTTAACGGTTGAAGAGAGACGTATTGAAATGTTCAAAATTAAACTTTGAAGTGAGTGGTGTCCATGTTCTTCTTGGGAGAATATCAAGTAATAGTTCGATCGTCATTGTCATTCATGGATTTAGTTTACGATAATAGAACATGTATTGGTATTGGTATCAATATGGATATTGGATACGGTTATGGGTAGTCTCGATCAGGTATTGACCATATGTTGAAGTGGCATACCTTTTTTGGTATCGGTTAGGTATCAGTTATTGACCACGTGTCAGTCAATATGGAGCCGCATTGGCCACGTGTAGGCCAATCGTCCCTTATTCATTAGGTATCTATCCCCCAAAATGATTTAACAAAAGAATATCGTATTGGCTAGGTACATGTATCAATTACAATTGATACAATACTGTTAAGTTTCCAATTCAAAAGTTCGAACTAGTAAGTGGATAGACTCATATATATAAGACACCTAAGATTCTAGACTTACCAATGAGGGATTCTCCTTTTTTTTTTTTTTTCTTTTTCTATTATTGTTGTTGGGGGGGAGGGGGTTTCGCATGTCATTTACTTTTTTTTTTTTTTTTTGGTGGTTGCCTAGGAGCATCACAATAAAAACCCAATTAGGAGGAGATGAGAGGAGACGAGAGAAGGAAGAGGGAGATAGGGAGATCAGAAGGACATAGTTCGTCATCGGGCAGTGTCAGGTTCCGTCTGTAATCAGTCAAGCAACCATCGGACTACACCCTTACACTATAAATGATAGATTAATAATCTGTATGGGTTTAAGCCTGACACGGCATTTAGTAAAGTCCAGTTCATTCAAGGGAGAAAGTGCTGGTCAGAAATCGACAATCCGTCCTAACAAAGAGGATCTAGGCTTGTGAATGGAAATAGCCTTTTGGGTCGGGTATTCGGTACCTCGTATACCTAGATTTTTTTTTTTCTTAAGTGAAAGAATACCTAGATTACGTGTACTCCTCATGGATCTATTAGTATCCATGTATGTGGGACCTATGTATGTGGGACCTACCTCTAATTTTATGGACCCCTGAATATAGAAAGTGATGGAATCCTTGAGGTACACGTACGTCCATGGAATCTATGGGTTTTTCTTTTATAGAATTGTCTACACACGGTCAAATATAAAAGCATTCAAATTTATGTCCTGTTCTAGTCTAGATTCTAGACCTAGATGCCTAAAGGTGATGTCAAATTTATTTCCAAAATCGTCTCTTAATAAAAGAATTATACACTATTTGTATATCCATACTACATCTGCTGTAAAGGGAAAAATTTCAATCACGCAATATTTTGATGGCAATTCAGATGCCACGGAGTAGATATAAATGAGTTATTGGACATGATAACTTTTAGGGTTTGTTGATAAGATCAAATCAAGTAATAGCCTTTGAACGTATACCTTACAGTCATATCGTATTCAACCATGCATTTAGTATGCATATTGCTGTATTGACTTCAAAAATATTTTAAAATACTTCATACTCTAAGCTTTGCCATTTAAAACGCGTTTAGTACGCATACCATATTATATCCGTATTTTAACTTGCATCTTCAATGATGAATGAATCGATTAATCGCGTTTCATTTAATATTCTTTTTGCCTTCTATATGTAGCCGATTTGGGATTAAAGGCTGCCACTTCCTCATAAGTACTTCTAAACTCATTACCTTATTACTCGTTAGGGTGGCTGTGGGTTATGGGTTATAACAAATGTATATTGTAGGCCACCATAGGGTATTCTCTCTCTCTCTCTCTCTCTCTCTCTCTCTCTCTCTCTCTCTCAGATTCATACTTGGAGTCTTGGACATAAATAAAACATCAATTAACAACTTGATTGAAGATGATAATTCTCACCGTTTCATGACTAGACGCATCATAAATGTCATTTGTTCCCATTGATTTTATAACTTTTCAATTTCTGGGAGTATATTGCAGTTTTTTCACCGTACCGTATTATATCTTATCTGTTTAAAACACCTAAAGTCCGTTTTAGTTTTTTTGTTGTTCTTGGAATATTTGAACTTTTTTTTTACCGTACTTTTTTGTTGTTCTTGGAATATTTGAACTTTTTTTTTACCGTACCGTTCTTATTTTGCTCTGTTTAAAACCCATTCCATCCCGTTTTGTTTTTCTTAACATTCCCTTTTTAACTAACTATTGTCACAATTAATAGCATGGATAACAAGAGAAGAGTCAAACATAGACATTTCAAGATGTCCCATGTTCTTCGAGTAAATGATGATGACACGTTGGATGACGAAAATCACTTTTGAAGTTTCTAAAAATAAAATAAAGAAATACTATATATACCAGAAACATAGAATAATACCCACAAGACAAATTTGCCTCATTGAGCTTCTTTTCTGTCTTTTGCTTCTATTATCAATTTGAACTTCGGCTAAGGTTGAGATTCACTAATAATGGCGGACGAGGTTGTTCTCTTAGATTATTGGTGCAGCCCTTTTGGAATGAGGGTAACAATTTCCTGGTTGAGAAAGGTGTGGAGTATCAATACAAGGAAGAGAACCTCCTTGAAGGCAAGAGTCCCTTTCTACTACAGATGAACCCAATCCACAAGAAAATCCTTGTCTTGATCCATAATGGAAAGCCCATATGTGAATCTCTTATCATAGTTCAGTATATTGATGAGATATGGAAGGACAAAGCACCATTGTTGCCTAATGATCCTTACCAGCGAGCCCAGGCCAGATTCTCGGTTGATTATGTCGACAACAAGGTACTTCTCTTACTCTAACCTCTAACTGTTGGGTTTTTTAGGCTCCCTTCCTATGTGGATAAAGGCCCAAACCTTGATGTATTTTAAGCCCATTTAAGCCCATTCTTTTTGTCTTATATTTAATTTTTTAAATAGTGCAAAAAAGGATTAGAATTAGGGTTTAGCATCATAAGTAGAAGAGAGAAAGCAGCAGTTTTTCTGGGCGTAGGTGATTTGCCCAGCCTTGATCAAGTGGACGATCAGGAGGTCATCCGTGGTCCGATTGGGCTGATTTATGGACAGCAGGTAGATGACACATAGTTCGTCAATCTATACGATTAGATTTTTTATTGGAGTTTTCCAAGTCAAGTTATTCGCTTCGTACATCAGCCTCTATTTCTTTGGGTGAAATTTTTTCATCTCTTTGTTTCTTCAAGTAGTAGTTTTACTTCTTGTTGCTATTGAGATTGTATACCCATTGGAAGAATTGGAACTAGGTTTTGTAACCTCTATTTGATAATAGTGAAGTTTCGATTTGGACTTTCGAGTCCCGTGGTTTTTTTCTCTTCGATTTAAAGAGGTTTTTCCACATTAAATTATTGTGTCTCATGTATCGCTGATTTATATTCATTATTTGCACATATTATTAGGACTGAAAATATTTTTTGTGATATACTTGTTACCTTCTCATAAGTTCGATCAAGTGTGGAAGTGATTTTTCCCTAACACTAACATGTGCTTGCATTTTCTAACTTGACTATGTTTGGTATAAACTGGATCCCATAATGTATTTTACAACATTGCATTTTAATTAATTGTGAGGATCAAACAATTAAGAAACTTAGCATCCAGAGGGTTTTAGAGAAAAAGGGAAAGAGGAACTTGTGTGCAAGTTGAAGAAAAACTTGTATGGTTTGAAACAAGCACCGAGGCAGTGGTATAAGAAGTTTGACTCTGTTATGGGGGAGCATGGCTATAAAAAGACTACTTCTGATCATTCTGTAATTTTTCGTAAATTCTCTGATGATGATTTTATTATCTTGTTACTTTATATTGATGACATGCTTATTATTGGCCAAGATGCTTCTAGGATTGACAGTTTGAAGCAAGATTTGAGTAAATCTTTTGCTATGAAAGATTTGGGGGCAGCAAAGTAGATTCTTGGTATAAAGATTGTATGTGATAGAAAGGCTAAAAAGTTATGGTTATCACAAGAAAAGTATATTGAAAAGGTATTTAAAAGATTCAATATGAATAATGCTAAAGTGGTGAGTACTCCTCTTCCTTCACATTTTAGATTAAGTATCAAACATAGTCCTTCTACTGAAGAAGGAAAAGAATATATGCAAAATGTTCCTTATGCATCAGCAGTGGGTAGTTTGACGTATGCAATGGTATGCACTAGGCCAGATATTGCTTATGCCGTTGGCACAGTCTATCGATATCTTTCTAATCCAGGAAAAGAGCATTGGAATGCAGTGAAGTGGATTATGAGATATCTTTGTGGCACCTCCAATTTGAAGCTTTGTTTTGGAAGTGAGAAACCAATTCTCACTGGTTATACAGATTCAGATATGGCAGAGGATGTTGACTCAAGGAAGTCTACTTCAGGTTACTTAATCAACTTTGCAAGGGGGGGAGCAGTGGTTGGCAATCTAAATTGCAAGTGTGTTGCGCTGTCTACTTTAGAGGCAGAATTCATTGTGGCTACTGAAACAAGTAAGGAGTTAATTTGGATGCGAAAGTTTTTACAAGAACTTGGTTTTACACAAGAGAGGTATGTGTTGTTATGTGATAGTCAGAGTGTTATTCATTTCGGTAAGAATTCAACCATTCATTCTAGGTCCAAACATATTGATGTGAGGTATCACTGGATACACGATGCTTTGGATGATAAATTGCTAGAACTGAGAAGGTTTATACGATGATAATGGTGCTGATATGTTGACAAAGTCTTTACCAAGAGATAAGTTTGAAACTTGTTGCATGATCGTCGGTTTGGCGAGTTCCTCCACATAGTTGGGAGGGAGAGATTTGTTGGGTTTTTTGGGCTCTCTTCCTATATGGATAAAGGCCTAAATCTTGATGTGTTTTAAGCCCATTTAAGCCTATTCTTTTTGCCTTGTATTTAATCTTTTAAATTGTACAAAAATAGATTAGGGTTAGAGTTTAGCATCATAAGAAGAAGAGAAAGAGAGCAGCAGTTTTTCTGGGCGTAGGTGATTTGTGTAGCCGTAATCAAGCCGACGATCGGGAGGTCATCCGTGGTCCGATTGGGCTGACTTTTGGACAAAAGTAGAGGACACATAGTTCGTCAATCTGTACGGTTAGATTTTTTATTAGAGTTTTTTAAGTCAAGTTATTCGCTCCGTACAGCAGCCTCTATTTCTTTGGGTGAAATTTATGCATCTCTTTGTTTCTTCAAGTAGTAGTTTTACTTCTTGTTGCTATTGGGGTTGTATACCCATTGGAAGAATTGGAACTAGGTTTTGTAACCTCTATTTGATAATAGTGAAGTTTCGATTTAGGCTTTCGAGTCCCGTGGTTTTTTTTTTTTTATTCTTTGATTTGAAAAGGTTTTTCCACGTTAAATTCTTGTGTCTCATGTGTGGTTGATTTATATTCATTATTTGGACATATTGTTAGGACTGAAAATATTTTTTGTGAAATACTTGTTACCTTCTCATAAGTTCGATCAAGTGTGGGAGTGATTTTTCCCTAACACTAACATGTGCTTGCATTTTCTAACTTGGCTGTGTTTGGTATATACTGGATCCCATAATGTATTTTACAATATTGTCTAGCTATTTTGGAATGCCTTCTTTAGTCCATTCTAAGCTCAAAATGGACATGTTTTTGCTCTTTAATTCATACTCATTTTATATTAAATGCATTCTCCAACCTTAGTTTTCACTAATCTCCTGTGTGTTCTATATGGTTATATGAAATTGTAGATTTACCCCTACATAAGGGACATATTAGAAAACTCATCAAAAGAAGAAGAACTAGAGAAAACTAAGATGGAATTCATAGAGGGATTAAAGGTGTTGGAAGGAGAGATCGGAGACAAGCCCTACTTTGGAGGTGACGATTTTGGGTTTGTAGATTTGAGCTTTGTGATCGGAGACAAGCCCTACTTTGGAGGTGACGATTTTGGGTTTGTAGATTTGAGCTTTGTGACCTTCTACTGGTTTTATGCCATGGAGACCTTCGAAAATTTCAACGTACAGACTAAGTGCCCAAAGCTGATTGCATGGGCCAAGAAGTGCATCCAGAAGGAGAGTGTGGTTAAGTGCCTTCCTGATTTTGGTGTTCAAGTAAGTAAGAAGTTGGGTGTGGAGTAGACTGAGATAAAGAATTAGAATCTTGGATTCCAAATAATTATTGAAGAAATTTGTAGTTTTTGGTATTTTTCAAATAAAGACTCTATTGTAATCATGGAAACAGCCTTTCTGCATTGTGGGGCAAGGCCGTGTACATTCTACCCTCCCTACACCCTGCAGTAGCCGATCCTCGTGCACCGGGGTGCCCTTTTTGTAATCATGCATGGTAATAGTTAAATTCAATATTTGGTCTGGAAAAATACTGTCCATGTACTTTCCTCTCTCTCTCTCTCTCTCTCTCTCTCTCTCTCTCTCTCACATCCAAATGACTAGTTATTAGTCCTCCTTGTACTTCTATTTTCTCTGGTAGCATATAAGAGTCTAATACGTTCCACCAACATTTACATCATTCTCCCTTATTCATTAGGTATCTATCCCCCAAAATGATTTAGCAAAAGAATATCGTATTGGCTAGGTACCTGTATCAATTACGATTGATACAATACCGTTAAGTTTCCAATTCAAAAGTTCGAACTAGTAAGTGAATAGACTCATATATATAAGGCACTAAGATTCTAGACTTTACCAATGAGGGATTCTCCTTTTTTTTTTTTTTTTTTTTTTTTCTTTTTCTATTATTGTGGTTGGGGGGGAGGGGGTTTCCCATGTCATTTACTTTTTTTTTTGGTGGTTGCCTAGGAGCATCACAATAAAAACCCAACTATAGGAGGAGATGAGAGGAGATGAGAGAAGGAAGAGGGAGATAGGGAGATCAGAAGGACATGGTTCGTCATCGGGCAGTGTTAGGTTCCGTCTGTAATCAGTCAAGCAACCATCGGACCACACTCGCCTTACACTATAAATGATAGATTAATAATTTGTATGGGTTTAAGCCTGACACGATATTTAGTAAAGTCCAGTTCAATTCATTCAAGGGAGAAAGTGCCGGTCAGAAATCGACAACCCGTCCAAACAAAGAAGATCTAGGCTTGTGAATGGAAATAGCCTTTTGGGTCGGGTATTCGGTACCTCGAGTACCTAGATTTTTTTTTTTTTTTAGGTGAAAGAGTACCTAGATTACGTGTACTCTCCATGGATCTATTAGTATCCATGTATGTGGGAGCTACCTCTAATTTTATGGATCCCTGAATATAGAAAGTGATGGAATCCTTGAGGTACACGTACGTCCAGGGAATTTATGGGTTTTTCTTTTATAGCATTGTCTATAGACACGGTCAAATATAGAAGTATTCAAATTTATGTCCTGTTATAATCTAGATTCTAGACCTATATGCCTAAAGGTGAATAGGTGATGTCAAATTTATTTCCAAAATCGTCTCTTAATAAAAGAATTATACACTATTTGTATATCCATACTACATCTGCTGTAAGGGGAAAAATTTCAATCACGCAATATTCTCTACAGACGTGAGGTTTGAACTCGACCGATAATGAATATCGACTTATTGTGCCTGGCATGTGAATCTCTCTCTCTCTCTCATGTATATGCATACATAGCAAGTGTGCATGTCCGTGTCTGTGACGAGTATGGGGGAGAAATCGAAGAAGATTTCCTTTGATGGCCTGCCTAATTTGAGCCATGTGAAAGATGATATATATGCCTCCTCATGGGTCGGATTGATGGATCTCCAATCAAGTCAGTTACCAGCAATAGTATATGAATCAATGTTGAAAACACTGAAAAAGACCAAAGACCTAAGCACTTGTTGGGCTGTTATTGACATGATTAACTTTGATTTCTAAAGCTGGAATCTGCTTCACCTAAGAGACAAGACAAAAATGTATTGATATTGGTATTGATATCGATATTGAATACGGGTATGGATAGTCTCGATCAGGTATTGACCATATATTGAAGTGGCATACTTTTTTTGATATCGGTTAGGTATTGATTATCGGTCACGTGTTAGTCAATATGGAGCCGCATTGGCCACGTACGTCCAGGGAATCTATGGGTTTTTCTATTATAGCGTTGTCTACACACGGTCAAACATAAAAGTATTCAAATTTATGTCCTGTTCTAATCTAGATTCTAGACCTAGATGCCTAAAGGTGATGCCGAATTTATTTCCAAAATCCATATTTGCATCTTCATGGTTAAGAATATTGACGGATTATGGATTTCCAGCCATCCATTAACATCTCTACCAAGAGGGTAGGCAAGAGTAGGGATATCAATCAATTGATTCAGTTTGGTCTCCGTCTGAACTGGTTTGGTTTTGATCTTGTACACTCAAGCTTAATTATGTTCAGTAAAAAAAACCTTTGGTTTCAATCTAGTTTTGGATTTTTTATTTTTTTATTTCTTTGGGTTGGTTTAATGGGCTCTTATTGGGCCACTATTAATTTGGTTTTGGTTTATTGTATGTATAATTAGTAACAAGTTGGCTTAATGGCTCTATCAGTCTGTTTCAGTTTCATACATATATATTTAGTAAAATGTTCGTTTAATGGACTATTATCGTTTCATTTTCAAGAATCTTCAGTTTTGGTTTCAACCTATAGGGTTGGTTTGTTTTAGATTTGTCACTCGGTTTGGTCCGATTTCCTTTTTCCACTAGGCTCTAAAAAGACAACCTCAACTGTAGTCCAATAAGGGTCGATTTCGGTTTTGTATGAGTTGAATCGGATTAGTTTCGGTTCTGATTTTCGATTTGAGCCCAATTTAGACACCCAACTAGAGCTTATTCTAACCTTAACAGTTTTTGAGTGAAGTGGCCCATCAACCGAGCTGTGGTGGCTATACTTACAACAACATTGGTGTTGCATGTTGATAAAGGGGTGTTAATTGGTCGTTTTCGGTCTAGTTCAATTGATTCCCTCCACTTTAAAATCAAGGATCGTGATTTCCGTTTAACTAATTGGCCCTCATAAATCGGATCTTGACCTACTTATATTAGGTCGGTCTGCTTCCGGTTGATAAGCATGTTAATACCAAACAAATTAACTAAAAGAGGTGAATTGGACTCATACCAATCAATCTATAATTGTGATCATACTGATTGATTTGATTTGAATGATTAAATTACCACTAATTTTTAGCATATAAGTAACCAACTCACTCGATGATCCCTATTTATAGACTTTTTTTTGGTCTAATCTATAATCATGAGTTGATCTAGGGTTAAAGTCGCGGAGACAAAAAAGAGAGAGTATGGAGTCTGAAAAACTTAAGACCTACAATGGATGGAGAAAGAAACTCTTAGAGAGACACAAGTTTTACAAGGAGAGTAGACACTTAAGAGAGACTCAAGGCCACTTAACTCGCCTTTAATCGTTCAGTCTAGATCGGTTTAGTGTAGTTTTAATATTTGATATGTTTTCGGTTTTCTGGTCGATATCAGAAATGACTACTTAATACTTCATGACATGACTATTTATTAAATGATCAGTTCGATTTCAATCTTTTTATTATTGAGCACAGTTTGGGTTTTGACACACCTACTTGTTAGTATGTGTTTGGGTTCTCTCCACAAACCCTAAAAGTTATCATGTCCAGTATCTCATTTATATCTACCTCGTGGCATTTGAATTGTCACCAAAATGTTGCACAATTGAAATTTTTCCATTTACATCAGATGTAGTATGGATATACCATTCCAAGCCTTGAAATTAAAAATAATCAAATTATTGCGTGGTAAGATACCCATAAGATTCAGTTTGACTATACAAGGAGAAAAGATAAGATCCAGCCAGGATATACAAGGAGATAAGATAAGACCCAGCCATGATAGTATTCTCGAAAACTTAATAACCCAATACTTTTATAATTTTGGATTGTTTTTAAATCACTTAGCAGGATCTTACAACTCATGTATATCCAATCTCTGTATCCCTTGATTCTCTTCATGATACATGAGTTGTAAGATCCAGCTAAGGGATTCAAAAACTTTTTAAAATTGTAACGTATTGGGTTGTTAAGGTATTTTATTTCAGGAATGCTATCGTGACTGAATCTTATCTTATCTCCTTATATATTCTGACTGGATCTTATCTCCTTGTATTTCATGACTAGATCTTATCTTATCTCCTTGTATATCTTGACTAGATCTTATGGATTTCCTACCACGCAATAATTTGATTATCTTTAATTTCAAGGCTTGAAATGGTATATCCATACTACATCTGCTGTAAAGGGAAAAATCTCAATCACGCAATATTTTGATGGCAATTCAGGTGCCACGGGGTAGATATAAATGAGTTATTGGACATGATAACTTTTAGGGTTTGCCGATAAGATCCAATCAAGTGGTAGCCTTTGAACGTATACCTTACAGTCGTACCGTACTCAACCATTTAGTACGCATATTGCTGTATTGATTTCAAAAATACTTTACAATACTCCAAACTCTAAGCTTTGCCATTTAAAATGCGTTTAATATGCGTACCGTACCATATCCATATTATTGATGGACCTTGAATGACACTGAGAGGGGGGGTGAATTAGTGTGAAAAACTCTTCCCTTTGAATTGTTTTCTTACTGCCAAGTGTTGATGATGAGCCAGACTGTCCCACACACTATCGTATGCAAATCTACCTTGCTACCACTCAGTGGCCAGGTCTACCGGATTTGCACACCCATCCTGCAGTTCATTCCACACACTTCACAAAATACATAATCAAAACATTCCATAACACAAAGGGGTTACGTGGTTCACCACCACAGTGAGTGATGGCTAATCCAGGGAGTAATGCCCAATGGGTTTCGTATTTACTCAATACTCAACTTTCAGCCCTTTACAGGACAAGGATAATCACCCTAAATTTTCTCAGCATAAAACTGAGAGGGCAAACACTGCCAAGGTTCAGGCTATTTCAGCCAGTGTCCAGCACCCACTGAACACAAATCAAAACAGATAGATTTTAGGGCTTATAGAGATGCCCTACAATTAAATCCCAAACTAGCAAGGCTTTCAATAATCTTTTTGCCTACGCTAGCATACAATAGACTCCCATACAATGTAGACATTCAAATTTCTTAACCTACTCCAGCATACAATACATTAATCCAATAAATAATAAGGGAGTATAGAAAATCTCACAACTGATGTTTTCTGGTACCTGAAGTCATATGCAGCATTCCTTTTCTTCTGATAATCAACCAATCACGAGCCATATGCAAAGAAGCTTCACCATCATTCAAAAAACACAGCAGTGCATCGACATGGGCATGAATAGAGAGGATGAGTGATTGTTTTCAATTCCCCAAGCCAGAAATCATCAAAAATAAAGAAATAAAACTTTTCTCCTCAAAATCGCATCTCTGCCTCTATTTCACGCAGCCAGCAGCTTCTCAAACCATTCTCAATAGAAAGAGAATGAAAAACCTAGCTCGGTGCAATTTGGATCGTCGGATTTGGCCTCCGGATGATCAAGTTATGAGGAAAACAAGTTCGGCCAATAAGAAAATTTAAAAAAGAATCTTCGAGTCTTATTTAATGCACATGCGAAGCACCGTAGCCGTGCCGCGCCGCCTGGGTGTCGCGGTCTGATTGGCTGAGGAGGGAATCAATGCAATCTGTCGTCGGATCAGAGAAGAAAAGGCGGGATCGAACCTGATCCCTCGGATCTGAATAATCTGAGTTTCCAAAAATCGGCTTGAACGACAGCCTTTAGATCTAGATCTGTCCCACTTCCGTATTGTGCGTGCATCACACATAATCACGGCTTTGCTCCCATGTGACGCGACACAATTCTTTAAAATGCCTCCGTCGAATTAGAACACTCGCGGGAGAATATAACGCATCTGATGCATATACACTCAATCTCGCCACCATCTGGACCATCCAATAGGCATCAACCCTTCATAGCTTCGTCTGGACTGCCGATTTGAGATATTCTCCTTAGTAAAAGTACCAAATTACCCCTGAAAAACCTGAAAATGGCCTCTGTAACTTTTACACTTTTATTAAAATGTCTACAGAGACGATTTTCCAGAGAGGTTTTCTCTCTCCTACAAAATCGTCGAACAGTTGGGGGGGAGGCGCGGCATGTGAGAGAAGCAAAGCCAGCGCGCGTGCTTGGGCCTTGCGGGCTGCGCCATGCGGCGGCATGTCTTGCGATGGTGCCATGCGGGACTGCCTTGTTGTGGTGCCATGCGGCTGGCCTGCTAGCTGGCTGCCTTGGCCCTCGGCCAGGCTGGCTGCCATGGTGGCATACCACCTAGGTACAATGGGTCCCACCCATAGTTTTCTCTCTCCTATTTCTCTCTCTTTTGATTCTCTCTCTTCCTTCTCTTTCTTTCATTGCATGACGAACCACAAGACTACAACCAGTATCAATCTCCCTCATCAGACTTGGTCCGAGTTACCGACAATGACAATCCAAAGTGCAACAATCTCCCCCTTTGGAATTGTTGGCAACTCACTCTGCGCATAAATATTTCTCCCCCTTTGACAACAAGAACAAAGGGATATGTCACATAGGAGTGCCCACCGCAACTTCCCAATCCTACGGGCTCGCCAGAGACACAAACTCAACACCATAGTAATACAGAAAAAGACCAATGGACTCTCCCCCTGAGTCCTGTATAGAAAAAAAAATAGAACAACAATCAAACACTGCTCCCCCTCACTCCAAGCTCCTCAATGCTTGGGAAGGATAACCACTCCCAACTTCTGTCTCAAGTAGCCAAACTGTTCTTTGGGAAGAGGCTTTGTGAAGATATCTGCAATCTGCTCTGCTGTAGGAATGAACTCTAACCGAACTTCTCCTTCCAAAACCTTTTCTCTCAAGAAGTGATACTGAATGGCTATGTGCTTCGTCCTGGAGTGCATAACTGGATTTTTAGAGATATTTTTAGCACTAGTGTTGTCACAGAACATTGAAATAGGCTTGTCGGACTCAATGCCCAAATCCTTCAACATTTGTTTCATCCACAAAACCTGTGTGCAACAAGAGGTGGCTGCAATATATTCTGCCTCTGCTGTAGACAATAAGACTGACTCTTGTTTTTTACTATGCCAAGCCACCAAATTTCTACCAAGATAGAAGGCACCTCCACTAGTACTCTTCCTATCATCAACACAACTTGCCCAATCTGCATCTGAGTAGGATGACAAAACCAGATCCTTGCTTTTTGCATACCAGAGACCATACTCCATTGTCCCCTTCAAGTATCTGAAGATCCTCTTCACAGCTACCACATGTGTCTTCTTTGGGCCAGCTTGAAATCTAGCTACCATGCACACCGACTGAAGAATATCTGGTCTAATAGCAGTCAAGTAGAGCAGACTTCCAATCATTGACCTGTACATAGTATTATCAACTGATGGAGAGTCATCATCTTTGCTCAACTTACAATTAGTCAGCATAGGTCTGCTTAATGGGGTGCAATCCTCCATTGTGAACTTCTTCAACATCTCTTTCACATACTTGGTCTGAGATAAAAAGAATCCATCTTTCAACTGACTGATCTGCAGACTCAAAAAATAAGAAAGTTCACCAATCATGGACATTTCAAATTCATTCTGCATTCTCTGAGCAAAATCCTTACATGACTCATCTTTGTGACCTGCAAAAATGATGTCGTCTACATACACAATCACAATTGTCTGACTACCATCAACAGATTTGACATACAAGTTGCTATCTACAAGTCCCTTCTTGAAACCTAATTGACAAAGATAAGTGTCCTGCCTTGAATACCATGCTCTTGGTGCTTGCTTCAACCCATACACTGCTTTTCTCAGTCTACAAACAAGTGTAGGGTCTTCACTCAGTTGAAATCCTTCTGGTTGCTCTATATACACCTCTTCTTCCAAGTCACCATTCAGAAAAGCTGACTTGACATCTATCTGATAAACTTTGAAATTTTTGTGTACAGCAAATGCAAGAAACATCCTGATTGCTTCCAACCTAGCAACATGAGCAAATGTTTCTTCAAAGTCAATGCCCTCAACCTGGGCATATCCTTTACAAACCAATCTGGCCTTGTTCCTTACAATTTTTCCATCTTCATTGAGCTTGTTCCTGTAGACCCATTTAGTGTCAATAACATTCTTGTCTGTAGGCCTTGGCACCAATTCCCAAGTTTTATTCTTCTCTATTTGATCTAACTCTTCATTCATTGTCTTGAGCCAACTAGCATCTTCACATGCCTTTGCAACTGATTTTGGTTCAATGTGAGATAATAAAGAGAACGTTTGTTTTGGTTGTCTCACTTTCCTTGTTTGTATACCAGCAGATGGATCACCAAGAATTAATTGGTCAGGATGATTCTTTTTTACCCTTCTTGAGCCACTTTTGTTCTGCCTATCTGCCTCAGAATCAGACTGCTCTTCTCTTTTTTCTGTCTCAACCACAGCTCTCTATCTTGGCACATTTGTAACATCCTGCTCCTTTTCTGTTTCATTGTCATTCTGCTCACTGTCAGGTCTTCAAAAATAGGAACCTCATTATTTGATCCTGTAGGAGAATTCTTGTGTTCATCAACTCTCACATCTGCACTTTCAACAATTTTACCAAGTTTTTTATTATAGCATTTATAAGCTTTGCTAGAGGTAGAGTAGCCAATAAATATTCCTTCATCAGCCCTATCATCAAACTTTCCTAGACCATGACTGGTGTTCTTGATATAACACTTACTACCAAACACCTTGAAGTGCTTTGCTATGGCCTTCTTACCAAACCATAGTTCATAGGGTGTCTTGTCTTCATGTGGCCTCAACATACACCTATTCTGAACAGATATTGCTGAATGCACTGCTTCTCTCCAGAATTTATTTCCCATGTCATTTTCAGTTAACATAGTCCTGGCCATCTCTTGAACAGTTCTATTCTTTCTTTCTGCAACACCATTTTATTGTGGTGTTCTAGGAGCTGAAGTCTGTCTCTTGATGCCATTCTCAGAACAATACTCTGCAAAGTCTATCCAGGTGTACTCTCCTCCCCTGTCAGATCTCAAACACTTGATTTTCTTCCCTGTCTCATTTTCAACTTGAGTTTTGAAGATCTTGAATCTAGCCAGAGCTTCTGACTTATGTTTCAAAAATATTACCCAAGTCATTCTAGAGTAGTCATCTATAAACAGAATGAAGTACCTTTCTCCTGCAATGCTTTGTGTTCTCACTGGCCCACATAAATCTGTATGAATTATCTCCAATGGTTGAGTAGTGTGGTATTCCTTAGGCTTGAATGATGTTCTTGTCTGCTTTCTCCTTCTGACAAGATGCACAGATATCATTGGAAGGCTTTTTCAATGAAGGAATGTCTCTTACAACATTCTTGTTGGATATTTTTGATAGATTTTCAAAGTCAATATGTCCTAATCTTCTATGTCATAACCATGTTTCCTCTTCTTGACTCATCATACAATTCCCTTCAAAATCTTCAGAAAAATATAGAGGTTTTTATGAGTTCTTTTTCCTGATGCCATCAACTTTCCACTATTAGACCTTCGGATCTCACATCCTTGATCATTAAAAATTACATTGTGACCCCTATCACAAATCTGACTAACACTCAATAAGTTATGTTTCAAACCTGAAACATAGAGAACATCATGAGATTTTATATTTCCATTAATGAGACTGATGCTTCCCTTTCCAACTATCTTGGCACCATCATTGTTGCCAAATTTAACTGAACCTCATTCATAATGCTGAAGCTTCAGAAGCCTATTACTGTCTCCAGCCATATGACTTGAACACCCACTGTCAAGAATCCATGGTGTAGAGCTGTCTTGTGCTTTAAAAGCTGTCTGCACAACCAAAGAGCTGTCTCTTTATGTTCTGTCCCTCTGAACCCAAACTCTCTTCTGTGATGATGCCTTCTCAACATGTTTATGCTTTGGAACCTCTCTTCTTGTTCTGCTATGCTGTCTCTGTAAAGGTGGCATAGGGGGAAAGATGGTTCTACAGTTCCTTGCTACATGCCCAAAGTTGTGACAGTTGTAACACTCAACAAAATTCTCTTCAAGGGGAGCAAATTGATTTCTACTCTCAAATTTACATCTCTTATGTTAAATTTGCAGGTAGAAATTTTATGTCCAAAGTTGTTACATCTGTAGCAGTAACCCTGAAAATAAGGTCTTGACCTTGCAGTTGCCATGTATCTCATCTGTCTCTGTGGTGCACTGGGATAGTTTTCTTTGTAGAAATTTTCATACTCCATTCTCTTGCCTTGCCATGCATTTTGTCTTGGCCTTGCATAGTTAGTCTTAGGAATAGGAATTTTGTTTCCACCTTGACAATGAACTATAGGGTCCTTACCCTTTTCATTTTCCTTTACA
Organism: Protea cynaroides; assembly: GCA_028583415.1. Classification (NCBI taxonomy): domain Eukaryota; kingdom Viridiplantae; phylum Streptophyta; class Magnoliopsida; order Proteales; family Proteaceae; genus Protea; species Protea cynaroides. The sequence continues at coordinate 76,660,613 of CM053265.1, read as the reverse complement.
AAAGATATGGGCCTTTTTCCCTTTGAGTCGGCAATTTTTGATGTCTCTCCTTTATCAAAACCAAGGCCAAACTTGATGTGGGAAGGTCTTTGAGCATTGATAATCCTATCAAGCTTATTACTACTAGGATGCACTGGAGTAGAATTATTTAAATCCTCATGTTGAGATACTTTTTGTTGTCTCTCAACCTCTTCTTTTTCATACTCTGCTACTTTTGTCTTTAGAAGGATAAACTCATTCTCAAATTCTTCAAATCGATCAACCATAGGAAGTTGTTCTTCGAGTTGAACTTTCAAACTTGCATTCTCTTTCAACACCATGGAGTAGTCTACAGATGCCTGTTTAAGCTGAGTATTGAGATTTTCTATAATTTTCTTGGACTCTTCATATTGAGCTTTCAGTTCTTGAATCACTTGCTTTTGTTTTTTGGCTTCTTGAGAGGCAAGTTTGTTATGCTTTCTTTCCTTCTTGAGCTCCTTCATGGCTGCAACAAGTTCTTCCTCAAAGTTTATCTCACCTTCTTCATCACTGCTTGAAAAATTATCTTCATTGTCTCTTTCTTCATCACCACTTGAGATAGAATTCATAATTTTTTTCTTTCATTGCTTTTTGAGGAGAATTTTTCTTTATCTGAGTTCTTCTCTTGATCTTCAATATAAACCATGAACAAAGCCTCACTAGGCTCATCTTCAGAGATTTCATCAGAGTCATCATCTGAAGTTTCAGTACTTCTTTTAGAGATAAAACTCTTTTTGTTGTTGGACTTGTTTTTCTTGAAGTTATAATTTTTCTTTCCTTTAAACTTGCTTTTTCTATCTTCTTCATCATCACTGTCAAACTTACTCTTCATTGGGCACTTTGCAGCGAAGTGTCCAACTTTATCACAATTGAAGCATTTGAATGGAAGCTTATTTTTATTTTTCCTGTACCCTTTTTTAATTTCCTAGTGAAATGAGTTGTGGCCTCATCTTCACTTTCTTCCTCATTTTGTTTCTCAGAAATTTTCAGCTTCTTCATAGCCTTGAAAGCTACTTGCTTGTCTACAGTAGTTCCAGGGTCTATTCTCATCCCAAAAGTTGTCAATGCTCCATGTATTTCATCTATGATGACTTCATCCAAATCCTTAGTTTCTTCAAAAGCAGAAACCTTTGATTTATACTTGGATGTGAGAGACCGTAATATTTTCTGACAGACAACCAAACCTTTTAAGTCTTCACCAAGTCCTCTGATGGAGTTAACCACTTCATTCACTCTATTCATGTATTGATCAACAGTTTCATCCTCATTCATTTTCAGGTTTTCAAACTGAGCCCTGAATGTTTACAGTTTCACTTTCTTGATCTTCTTGTCTCCTTCATAGATATTTATCAGTCTATCCCAGACCTCCTTTGCAGTTTTGCAATCCATGACCTTGGATAATTCACTGTTTGTCAGACCACCTTGAATGGCATTGAGTGCCTTTCTATTATTCTCAAAATTCTTTTTGTCTGTTGCACTAGGAGTAACTGTATCATGTGGAGTGTAGCCAATTTCAACTGCAGCCCAAACATCAAACCCAAGTGATCCCACATAAATCTCTATTCTCTTTTTCCAAAACACAAAGTCTGTACCATCGAACAATGGGGGTTTATATGAACCTTCCCCTGGTGCCATTGTTACCCTCTGATCTCTCAGATGCTGATTTAGTTGTTACTGAGCCTGGTGCTCTGATATAAATTGATGGACCTTGAATGACACTGAGAGGGAGGTGAATTAGTGTGAAAAACTCTTCCCTTTGAATTATTTTCTTACTGCCAAGTGTTGATGATGAGCCAGACTGTCCCACACACTATCGTATGCAAATCTACCTCGCTACCACTCAGTAGCCAGGTCTACCGGATTTGCACACCCATCCTGCAGTTCATTCCACGCACTTCACAAAATACATAATCAAAACATTCCACAACACAGAGGGGTTACGTGGTTCACCACCACAGTGAGTGATGGCTAATCTACGGAGTAATGCCCAATGGGCTTCGTATTTACTCAATACTCAACTTTCAGCCCTTTACAGGACAAGGATAATCACCCTAAATTTTCTCAGCATAAAACTGAGAGGGCAAACACTGCCAAGGTTCAGGCTATTTCAGCCAGTGTCCAGCACCCACTGAACACAAATCAAAACAGATAGATTTTAGGGCTTATAGAGATGCCCTACAATTAAATCCCAAACTAGCAAGATTTTCAATAATCTTTTTGCCTAAGCTAGCATACAATAGACTCCCATACAATGTAGGCATTCAACTTTCTTAACCTACTCCAGCATACAATACATTAATCCAATAAATAATAAGGGAGTATAGAAATTCTCACAATTGATGTTTTCTGGCACCTGAAGTCATATGCAGCATTCATTTTCTTCTGATAATCAACCAATCACGAGCCATATGCAAAGAAGTTTCACCATCATTCAAAAAACACAGCAGTACATCGACATGGGTACGAATAGAGAGGATAAGTGATTGTTTTCAATTCCCCAAGCCAGAAATCATCAAAAATCAAGAAATAAAGTTTTTTCTCCTCAAAATCGCCTCTCTGCCTCTGTTTCACGCGGCCAGCAGCTTCTCAAACTATTCTCAATAGAAAGAGAATGAAAAACCTAGCTCGGTGCAATTTGGATCGTCGAATTTGGCCTCCGGATGATCAAGTTATGAGGAAAACAAGTTCGACCAATAAGAAAATTTAAAAAAAAATCTTCGAGTCTCATTTGATGCACATGCGAAGCACCGTAGCCGCACCGCGCCGCCTGGGTGTCGCGGTCTGATTGGCTGAGGAGGGAATCAATGCAATCTGCCGTAGCATCAGAGAAGAAAAGGCGGGATCAAACCTGATCCCTCGGATCTAAATAATCTGAGTCTCCGAAAATCGGCTTGAACGACAGCCTTTAGATCTAGATATGTCCCGCTTCCGTATTGCGCATGCATCACACATAATCACGGCTCTGCTCCCATGTGACGCGGCACATTTCTTTAAAATGCCTCCGTCGAATCAGAACACTCACGGGAGAATCTAACGCATCTGATGCATATACACTCAATCCCGCCTCCATCTGGACCATCCAATAGGCATCAACCCTTCATAGCTTCATCTGGACCGCCGATTTGAGATATTCTCCTTAGTAAAAGTACCAAATTACCCCTGGGAAACCTAAAAATGGCCTCTGTAACTTTTACACTTTTATTAAAATGTCTACAGAGACAATTTTCCAGAGAGGTTTTCTCTCTCCTGGAAAATCGTCGAACAGTTGGGGGGAGGCGCGGCATGCGAGAGAAGCAAAGCCAGCGCGCGTGCTTGGGCCTTGCGGGCTGTGCCATGCGACGGCATGTCTTGCGATGGTGCCATGCGGGACTGCCTTGCAGTGGTGCCATGCGGCTGGCCTGCTGGCTGGCTGCCTTAGCCCTCGGCCAGGCTGGCTGCCTTGGCCCTCGGCCAGGCTGGCTGCCATGGTGGCATGCCACCTAGGTACAGTGGGTCCCACCCATAGTTTTCTCTCTCCTCTTCCTCTCTCTTCTGATTCTCTCTCTTCCTTCTCTCTCTTCTGATTCTCTCTCTTCCTTCTCTTTCTTTCATTGCATGACGAACCATAAGACTACAACAAGTATCAATCTCCCTCATCAGACTTGGTCCGAGTTGCCGACAATGACAATCCAAAGTGCAACAATTTTAACTTGCATCTTCAATGAGGAATGAGTCGATTAATCGCGTATCGTTTAATATTCTTTTTGCCTTCTATATGTAGCCGATTTGGGATTAAAGGCTGCCACTTCCTCATAAGTACTTCTAAACTCATTACCTTATTACTCGTTAGGGTGGCTGTGGGTTATGGGTTATAACAAATGTATGTTGTAGGACACCATAGGGCATTATCTCTCTCTTTCTTTCTCTCTCTCTCTCTCTCTCTCTCTCTCTCTCTCCATATGGATTCATGCTTGGAGTATTGGACATAAATAAAATATCAATTAACAACTTGATTGAAGATGATAATTCTCACCGTTTCATGGCTAGATGCATCATAAATGTCATCTGTTCCCATTGATTTATGTATAACATTTCAATTTCTGGGAGTATATTGTCGTTTTTTCACCGTACCGTATTGTATCTTATCTGTTTAAAACCCCTAAAGTCCGTTATAGTTTTTTTTTTTTGTTCTTGGAATGTTTGACCTTTTTTTTACCATACCGTTCTTATTTTGCTCTGTTTAAAACCCATTCCATCCCGTTTTGTTTTTCTTAGCGTTCCCTTTTTAACTAACTATGGTCTTAAGTAATAACATGGATAACAAGAGAATAGTCAAACAGAAACATTTCAAGATGTCCCATGTTCTTCGAGTAAATGATGATGACACATTGGATGACGAAAATCACTTTCGAAGTTCTTAAAAATAAAATAAAGAAATACTATATATACCAGAAACATAGATTAATACCCACAAGACAAATTTGCCTCATTGAGCTTCTTTTCTGTCTTTTGCTTCTATTATCAATTTGAACTTCGACTAAGGTTGAGATTCACTAATAATGGCGGACGAGGTTGTTCTCTTGGATTACTGGTGCAACCCTTTTGGAATGAGGGTAACAATTTCCTGGTTAAGAAAGGTGTGGAGTATCAATACAAGGAAGAGAACCTCCTTGAAGGCAAGAGTCCCTTTCTACTACAGATGAATCCAATCCACAAGAAAATCCCTGTCTTGATCCATAATGGAAAGCCCATATGTGAATCTCTTATCATAGTTCAGTATATTGATGAGATATGGAAGGACAAAGCAGCATTGTTGCCTAATGATCCTTCCCAGCGAGCCCATGCCAGATTCTGGGCTGATTATGTCGACAACAAGGTACTTCTCTTTCTCTAACCTCTAACTGTTGGGTTTTTTAGGCTCCCTTCCTATGTGGATAAAGGCCCAAACCTTGATGTGTTTTAAGCCCATTTAAGCCCATTCTTTTTGCCTTATATTTAATCTTTTAAATAGTGCAAAAAGTGATTAGAGTTAGGGTTTAGCATCATAAGAAGAAGAGAAAGAGAGCAGCAGTTTTTCTGGGCGTAGATGATTTGTGCAGCCTTGATCAAGTGGACGATCGGGAGGTCATCCGTGGTCCGATTGGGCTAATTTCTGGACAGAAGGTAGATGACACATAGTTCGCCAATCTGTACGGTTAGATTTTTTATTGGAGTTTTACAAGTAAAGTTATTCGCTTCGTACAACAGCCTCAATTTCTTTGGGTGAAATTTCTGCATCTCTTTGTTCTTCAAGTAGTAGTTTTATTTCTTGTTACTATTGGAGTTGTATACCCATTGGAAGAATCAGAACTAGGTTTTGAAACTTCTCTATTTGATAATAGTGAAGTTTCAATTTGGGCTTTTGAGTCCCATGGTTTTTTTTCTCTTCGATTTGAAGAGGTTATTCCACATTAAATTCTTGTTTCTCATGTATGGTTGATTTATATTCATTGTTTGCACGTATTGTTAGGACTGAAAATATTTTTTATGATATACTTGTTACCTTCTCATAAGTTTGATCAAGTGTGGAAGTGATTTTTCCCTAACACTAACATGTGCTTGCATTTTCTAACTTGGCTGTGTTTGGTATATACTGGATCCCATAATGTATTTTACAACATTGTCTAGCTATTTTGGAATGCCTTCTTTAGTCCATTCTAAGCTCAAAATGGACATGTTTTTGCTCTTTAATTCATACTCATTTTATATTAAATGCATTCTCCAACCTTAGTTTTCACTAATCTCCTGTGTGTTCTATATGGTTATGTGAAATTGTAGATTTACCCCTACGTAAGGGACATATTAGAAAACTCATCAAAAGAAGAAGAACTAGAGAAAACTAAGAAGGAATTCATAGAGGGATTAAAGGTGTTGGAAGGAGGGATCGGAGACAAGCCCAACTTTGGAGGTGACGATTTTGGGTTTGTGGATGTGAGTTTTGTGACCTTTTATTGGTTTTATGCCATGGAGACCTTCGAAAATTTCAAAGTACAGACTGAGTGCCCAAAGCTGATTGCATGGGCCAAGAAGAGCATGTAGAAGGAGAGTGTGGTTAAGTGCCTTCCTGATTTTGGTGTTCAAGTAAGTAAGAAGTTGAGTGTGGAGTAGACTGAGATAAAGAGTTAGAATCTTGGATTCCAAATAATTATTGCAAAAATTTGTAGTTTGTGGTATTTTTCAAATAAAGGCTCTATTGTAATCATGGAAACAACCTTTCTGCAATGTGGGGTATGGCCGCGCACATTCTACCCTCCCTACACCCTGCAGTAGCCGATCCTCGTGCACTGGGGCGCCCTTTTTGTAATCATGCACTGTAATAGTTAAATTCAATATTTGGTCTGGGAAAATACTGTCAGTGTACTCTCCTCTCTCTCTCACACACACACACACACACACACATCCAAATGATTAGTTATTAGTCCTCCTTGTACTTCTATTTTCTCTGGTAGCATATAAGAGTCTAATACGTTCCACCAACATTTACATCATTCTCCCTTATTTGATACATACTTTTTAACTTGTGCTCCGTTTGTTTTGATGTAAAACTTGCGGCTAGGGCCATGTGCATGGCCATGCGGCAGTGGGCCTATGGGCGAGCTGCTGCTGGCGGCTTGGTGCATAGCTTGCACACAGCTTGCCTATGGTGCATGTTTGTTGCTGGGCTGCCTTGCTGTGGGCCATGGCAATGTGCCTTGGGGCTGGCCATGTGGGGCTGCCACTAATTATTTCACTCCTGCCCAGAGCTGATGGAGATATATTCTTTTACACACATACAAGTGTATGCAAATCCATCTCGCTACCGCTCAGTGATCAGGTCTACGAGATTTGCACACCCACCCTGTAAGCCATTCCACGCATTCCACAATATACCAGAAAGATAAAACAATCAACACAAGAATATTACGAGATTCACCAACACAATGTGTGATAGCTAGTCCACAGAGTAATGCCCAATGGGCTCCGTATTTACTCAACACTCAACTTTTAGTCTTTTACAAGACAATGATACTAACCCTAGGTTTTTCCAGCATAAAACTGAGAGGGCGCAACAACGCCAAGATTCAGGCTACAACAGCCAGTGCTGAGCACCCACTGCACACACCATGCTTAACCCGCACCTATAGGAAGCAAATAACAATTTTTTTTAGGCTTATAGAATTGCCTTATAATTTTCCCCCACTAGCTAGGTATTCAATAATTTTCACCTACGCTAGCATACAATATATTGAAAACATAAATAGATAGGGAATTGAAAAATCTCATAAACAATGTTTTCGAATGACCAACAATCTCTTTGAAACTTCACATTATCCTCAGATACTCTCCGACAGCCTTCAATGATGATAGAGATCGATTCACAAAGCACACCTCACTCACAGGCTTTCAATATCTTCCACACAACCCATAATCACCATGAATGTATAAAAACTCTACTGACCTCTCATAGGGATTTATCACTCCATTGATGCACAGAGAAGAGGTAGCTGGTGATTAATCTCTCCCACATGGTACAAAACCCTATAAAACTTTTTGTCTCTCTTCAAAATACTCTTTTTGATTTTTCTCAGCATTTCTACGAATCTCAACGATGCCCAATGTATAGAACATCTGAAAATATGGAAACTGCAACTTGAACGGACTAATTTGGAGCTCGGATGGTCAAGTTATGACTGTTTGAAGTTCGGCCAATCAAAACATTCAAAAGAGAATCTTTTAAATCATAATCATGCACCGCGTTACACTGGATAGCCACCCGTGCCTGCGCTGTCGCTTTATGATTGGTCCGCTATGGAATCTGTGGCAGAGACCGTTGGATTGACCGCAAAATGGTCGGATCATGTATGGACCGTCAGATCGGCCTAATCATGTCACTCGACGATCGGATCCATTATGATTGCTTCGATTAGAATCTTTCCGCCATCGCATCAAACACTCGCCACACCAGATCGAGAAGTAACCTTCATAAAACATGATCCATTATATTATCTTACCTCCAGCCAACCAGTGAGCGTGCAAGAGGGTCAAGGCGCAACGTCTGCGCCACACTTTAGCCCGCATTTTCTGGACCACCGATTTAGAATCTGTCATTCGTGGCTCCTTTTTAGCAGCCGATTTTGGATCTTCTCCTTGTTACTTGCCGAAAATACCCTTGAGAACCTTTTAAAAAGGTCTCTATAACCATTAATATCATATGACAAAACCTGTAGGATGTAATTCTGGCCGAATGGTGATTCTCTCCTAGCATTTCGTCGAACACCTTGCTGGGGGGGGAAGGCGGATAGGGCCATCTGTGTGGCCATGCGGCAGTGGGCCTACGGGCTAGCTGCTGTTGGTGGCTTGGTGCATAGCTTGCACATAGCTTGCCTGTGGTGCATGCTTGTTGCTGGGTCGCCTTGTTGCGGGCCATGGCAGTGTGCCTTGGGGCTGGCCATGTGGTTGGCTGGCCATGTGGGCTTGCCACTATGGTGCCGAGGCCCATGGCCAGGCTGGTGACTAGTGGGGCCCACCACATATTTCTCTCTCCTCATTCTCTCTCTACAGTTTCTCTCTCTTCATTCTCTCTCTTGTCTCTATTTCTTCAATAGCTTTCTCTTCTGATTCTGAAACTCGATCACACCATCAGTATTACTATCACATCATCAGTTTCTGTGCCACATCACCAGTGGGGTCCACAGACACTCTTTCTCATGAAACTTGATGTAGAATGTCATTTAACTCGCTGCAAGCCATCTGAGATACACTATAAGCGATGTAGAACACTGTAAATCCCAACTATAAGGTTGCTCGAGGTTGCTCCAGCTTTGCCACTGCATTGACACTCTCTCTCCTACACTGACATTCTCTCTCCTCATTTCTCTGACTGTATGCTCACAAACACTGTCACATCAGTCAAGTTGTCAACAATGACAACATAAAGTCCAACAATACATAGTGTCGGTTGTAATCTCTCGCATTCCTCTCTCTCTCTCTCTCTCTCTCTCTCTCTCTCTCTCTTTAAAAGATTGTTTACTAATCCTCATTGTACTGACATTTTCTCTACTAGTGTATAAAATCTTAATATGCCCCACCAGCATATAAATCATTCCGCCTTATTTGATACATACTTTTTCATTTGACGAAAAAAATTTTCACAGTGTTCGGTTTTAATTATTAAATTACACTTGCTAATAATATTTACTATATGTGAACGTTCCTACAATTTTATGGAGAAGCGTACATACAAGTGCTCAGACAGGGAAGTTCCCACGTAATTAAAACCCCAAAAAAAAGAATTTTTTATTAGTATACAAATTGTCAATTTACGACAAAAATTTTCAATTACCTTGCAAATCTACAACTAGTCATCAATAATATTTCAGCCTACAGTTATCAATGATAAAAGATCATAGAGCATGTGGGCATTAGGAAAATAAGCCATGGTTATGATTTATGAGCAATGGTGTATACAAGTTCAGCCTTGGATTAATATATGCGCATGTATGTGTGGATGATATAAATGGGTAAACAGCCTTAGCCTCATCGTTTTGCTAAAAGGATAAATAACCAAGGGTGTTAATTGGTTTGATATCGATAATAGTTTATTTCAACATGTGATGGATATAATCCATAATCAAATCATTTATTAAACGGTTTTAAGTTCCTAAATCGAATAGACTAAGGATTATTTTCATATAATAGGTTTTTCTTTATTGGTTCTGTTTTTATTGGTTCAATTTTGATTCGGCTAAAGATATAATGAACATAAATCAAATCTAATCGATTTATTAATTAATTTCTATTTTCCAAACCAAAACCAAGTAGTAATCGGTTCGGCTTATTTGGCTCTTAATCAGTATCTCCTCTATAACATTTTCTCGTTGGTGTTAACAACAAAACATCCCCCACCCATCCACACATTTAGAGAGAGAAATCAATACTAAAAAATCTACAAATTCTACCTAAAAGAGTGTCAAAAGAATTTGACAAAAATAAAGCAACGATGATAGATGAAAGTATGAATGAAAAAGAGAATAGGGATATTATAATATTCAATCTAATAACAGTTTATTAAATTTATAACTAACCATTTTTCAATTAAAACCAAAACCAATCCAATTTTTAAATTTTAAACCAAAACCATAGCATTCGACTAAGTTTTTTACCTACAAGTTTTTGCTTAATTTATCGATTCCGATTCAGAATTGACACGCTGTCGAGAGCAATAGCAAGTCAACACTGCCAGTCTCAAGTTTCTATGCATTATTATTAGGGAAATTTAAATAAAGTTATAGAATGATAAATTATTTTTAAATATATTTTGGGTAAGATATAGAGATATAGAATGATAATCTGCGGTTTTTTTTTTTTTTTTTTTTTTGGTAAAATGAAAGTTTATTGAACAGAGAAACAGGGACCAGCCGTAGCTGGAAGAGTACATAATCCCTCAGCCACGGAGCAGTGGGAGGGCCAAATAACCAACCCTGTACAGCTTATGGCCCGCCTGGCAAGAGTATAAGCAACCACATTTGTTACTCATGGAACATACTGCAATGATACAAGCCCTCCAGATGATAAACGTGTCTGATATCATCCACTACCATCATAAGGTAAGTATCAAGAGGTTGAGAAGTATCCGAAATCAACTTAATAACCCCCCTGGGAGTCAGACTTTACTATGATAGGACCAGGCCTACCTACCAATGTCAATAGAAGGAAAGCATAGCTGATGAGAGAAGGGAAGCCAAGGGACCCCATCCGTAGCCCGAACCATACAACCAATACCCCCAATCCCTCGATGTAAATTTAAGGAAGCATTTATATTGAGTTTAAAACATCCCTCAGGAGGGGGAGACCAAAGAGGACCAATCTGAGGTCTATCAAGATGTATATAGCCTCTGGCTGTTGAGAACTATGGACCACTGCACAATCGCTAAGGCTGAGATGCCTAGCCCACTGATTGCGCCCAAACGCAGCATTGGTAGAGCGCATCAAATGCTTCATAAACATTTGTTTTCTTTGGCGAATTTTGGCAGTGGGAGTAGAGCATACTCATTGTATGCCTTCGTAGTACGGTGTATAACCTCAATAGGAGAGCAGTCTGTATGAGTAAAATAAAGCTCGTTGCGAGTTTTCCATAGAGTCCATCCAACAAAGAAAAGCTGTGAAAGTAAATAACCGTTGTCGAGAGGCTTTAGAAAGTTGAGAGCCAGAGGCCAGAAATTGAAGCCGTTCAGACAACCGAAAGTCAAAAGACAGGGGAATATCAAAAGTCATGGGAGAGCCCAGCCAAGCATCCCGGGCTAATGGACATGTCAGTAAAATATGGTCTATTGTTTCCTCAGTACAACCACATCGTTTACAGACTTCAGAAACACATATAGAGAGTGAGTTGGACAGAGAAGAGGAGAGAAAAACTCGATCAAATCTGGAATTAGTTTAAGCCCTGGGACCGTCCTCTATTTATAGGGGACAGACAGTACCCCTTGATTGTAGTCGTAGAATGAGTTGTGTCATTAGATTTAGATTTGATGATCCAATCTCTGTATCTCTTGATTCTCTCCATGATACATGAGTTGTAAGATCTTGCTAAGAGATTCAAAAACATTCTAAAATTGTAACGTATTGGATTATTGAGTTATCCTATTTCGGTAATGCTATCTTGGCTAGATCTTATCTTATTTCCCTGTATATCTTAGCTGGATCTTATCTTATCTCCTTGTATATCTTAACTGGATTTTATTGGTATCTTATCATTGTAAAATCCATCAATGAATCTCTTGTCATCATTCAATACATTGACGAGATGTTGAAAAACCGAGCTTCATTGCTCTTTTCTTTTAAATTAATCGATTCCAAACCTGTCACTCATTATTGATTATTAATAGATGAGATGGTTCCGATTCCTAATGGTTTCTAAGCTCATCAATCAAGCCGGTGGCCTTGAGTTTACCAAAATTTATTGGCATTGACTTTAGTAGTGTTTGGGTTCTCTCCAAAAACCCCAATTGAGAATTTGCCAGTAGTATACCATTTGAAGCCTTTCAATGAAATGTAAATCTCTAAATGTAAAATAGAATATTGAAGAGTGATGCCCAAGTTTAAGCTTTAGCTTATCATTCGTTCAAAATTTTCATCCGATTATAATAATAATGCATTGAAACTGAGATTTTATCTCATGCTATAACGTGTATCGTGTAATAAAGTGGATAACAAGAAAAGAGTCAATCAGAGACATTTCAAGATGTCCCATGTTCTAAGAGTAAACGCTGATGACATATTGGATGACGAAAATCACTTCAGAAGTTTCTAGAGATAAAATAAAGAAAAGCTATAAATACTACTAGAAACATTCATTAATACTCACAAGATAAACTTGCCTCATCGACCTTCTTCTCTGTCTTTAGTTTCTATTACCAAATCGAATTTCAGTTAAGGTTGAGATTCACTAACAATGGCGGACGAGGTTGTTCTCTTGGATTTCTGGTGCAGCCCTTTTGGAATGAGGGTAAGAATCGCCCTGGCTGAGAAAGGTGTGGAGTACCAATGCAGGGAAGAAAACCTCCAGGACAAGAGTCCCTTTCTGCTGCAGATGAACCCAATCCACAAGAAAATCCCTGTCTTGATCCATAATGAAAAACCCATCTGTGAATCTCTTATCATAGTTCAATACATTGATGAGATATGGAAAGAGAAAGTACCATTGTTGCCTTCTGATCCTTACCAGCGAGCCCATGCCAGATTCTGGGCTGACTACGTCGACAAGAAGGTACATCTTTTACTCTAACCTCTTAACCTGGGAAAAAGATCGTCTCCAGTCTGTCCAGTCGTCCAGTCGTGGACGGACAGACTGGATTTAAAGGACAGGCCCCCCCATATATTGGTATACGTGTCCTTTTAATCCAGTCCGCCCCCACGACTGAACGGACTGGAGACTATCCAAGTCCTCTTAACCTATGCTTGTATTTTCTAACTTGGCTGTGTTTGGCATGTACTGGATCCCAGAATGTATTTTACAACCTTGTCTATGTTGGAATGCCTTCTTTATTCCATTCTAAGCTCAGAATGGAAATGTTTTCACTCTTTAATCCATACTCATTTTATATTAAAAATGTATTCTCCAGCCTTTGTTTTCACTGATCTTGTGTGCGTTCTACACGGTTATGTAAAATTGCAGATTTACCACTACTTTAGGGATATATTACGGAGTTCATCCGAAGGAGAAGAACTAGAGAAAAATAAGAAGGAATTCATAGAGGAATTAAAGGTGTTGGAAGTCGAGCTCGGAGACAAGCCCTACTTTGGAGGTGACGATTTTGGGTTTGTGGATGTGAGCTTTGTGACCTTCTACTCTTGGTTTTATGCCATGGAGACCTTTGGAAATTTCAAGGTAGAGGCTGAGTGCCCAAAGCTGATTGCATGGGCGAAGAGGTGCATGCAAAAGGAGAGTGTGGCTAAGTCCATTCCTGATTCACTCAAGATCTATGATTTTGCTGTTCAAATAAGGAAGAAGTTGGGTGTGGAGTAGACTGAGATAAAGAGTGAAAGTCTTGGATTTCAAATAATGTTGTAGAAATTTGTAGTTTTTGGTATTTTTGGAATAAAGACTATTGTAATCATGGAAATAACATCTTTGTATTATGGGGGTAAGACCAATCCGAATCGTCTCCTATGCGTTTGGGCATAGGAGATCTAACGGTGATTGTCGGATGACCGCCAAGTGGAAAGGCAGTAATCTGATAGTAAGTAAATAGTTGGATTATTGTTTTTTTTTTTTTTTTTTTTTTTTTTAATCTTCGGTCTCTGTTCTCCGCTTCGGTCTCTGCTTCTTATACTTAGTAACGATCAAATGAAATGGTGATTTAGTTGGAGTTCTTCAGTGTTCCAAATTCTTTAGTGATTTGATCTTCAATCTCAGCGATTGAGATTTGATTCAGAGATTCAGATTTAGATCTTCTATGGTTCAATTCCGATTTGTCTTCAATGGTTCGAAAATAGAGAAAATAAGAAGCTAGAAGAAGAAAGAGCAAAAGCATTAAAAAAAAAAAAAAAAAGTTGAAAGAGAAGAGCAGAAGAAGCAAAAGGGAAAAAGAAAAGGTGATTTCGTTTGGAGCTCGAGAGAAAAACTAAGAGAAGAAGAACAACAAAGTACCGTTGGATTATTGACATTCCACATGGCGGTCATCTGATGGTCACCACCAGCTCTCCTATGCCCGTACGCATATAAAACGATTTGAATTGGGATAAGATTAAGTACAATCTGTCCTCACCAAACCCTACAGTAGCAGGAGCCTTATGCATTGGGACATCCCTTTTTGTAATCAGGGTGATAGTTATAGTTCAATATTTGATCTGTGATCCAATTTAGAATAGTCTCTTGATTATTTTGTGAGAAAAGGAAATAAATATTGTGGGACTGCACTTCCATCTCACATCCTCCACTCTCCCCTCTTTAAATATTGGCCCATTCTCTCTCCTCCAAATGATTGGTTATTAGTCGAGCTTATATTTTTATTTTCTTTGGTAGCATATAACAAATGAAATCCTCTCCATCCTCAGTACTGGATGGAGACAAGGCTGTCGACTCCTGATGCGCAACACGTGGGAGTCGACTGAATCCGAACCGTTCAGCCAATTGACGAGCCTTCTTTTCATCTCTCACCTTGTCAACTAGTTGAAAGATTCGGATTCAACTAACCCCCACGTGTCGCACTTCAAGGATCGGCAACTGTGTCTCCATCCGACCAAAAAATAGATCTAACCTATAAAATTCCAATATACCCCATTAATATGTACATCATTCTCCCTTATTGATACATACTTTTTTACTTGATGAAATTACAGTGTAATGTTTACTATATGTGAACATTCCCACAATTTCATGGAGAAGTATACATAAAAGTGCTCACTGACACAGGGAAATTCCCACGGAATTAAAGCCCAAAAAAGTGCAGTATTCTTTAATTAGTATGCAAATCGTCAATTTATAATAAATTCTTACCCAAAAAAAAATTACTATAAGTTTTTCCATTACCTTGTAAGTCAAACGCTGGTATGCAACTCCAATGTTGGACACCGAGTGTATTGTCATTCACGAATTTAGTTCAATCTATTGGAATGGGTATTGGTATTGATATTGGTATGAGATATGGGTATGGGTTTGTAGTTTAGTCATAATGTTAATATGTCATACCTTTTTTTGGTATTGGTTAGGTTTCGTTAGGTATCAGCCATTGACCACGTGTTGGTCAATATCAGATCGTATCAGTCACGTATCAGTCAAATCGGCCCGTATTAGTTAGGTATCGATCTTCCACACCCACTCAGCAAAATAATATTGCATCAGCTTGATACCCATATCGTTCATGACCAATATCACAATACAGATACCTAGAACCATGTGATCATTCCAAAAACAAAGTACATCTAATTTAACAAAAGTGGTATTGTAGAACAAGACAAGATCCTCCATCCATACACACTAGAGAGGAATCAAGGCTAAGAAATCCACAAATTCTTCCTAAGAGTGGAAGTCCATTGAATTTGACAAAATAAAGTAAGGATGAGAGATGAGAACTCAGAGATGAGAACTCATGAGAGAAAAAAGAGAATAGATTGAGATATCTAATAATGGTTTATTCCATTTTTAACTGACGGTTTTTTAGTTAAAACCAAAACTGAACCAATTATTAGACTAAATCAAAACCGAATCAATTACCTAGCATTTAGTTCGATTTAGTTTTTTACCTGCAAATTTTTGTTTAGGCTAGCGATTCAAATGCAGAATTGACACCCTGATGAGAATTAATAGCAAAACAACACTTTCCCGTCTCAAATTTCTTTTTTTTTTTTTTTTTGGTAGAATCGGTCTTGTCTCAAATTTCTATGCATTATTATTAGGGAAAATCAAATAAAAACATAGAATGATAAATTTTATATATATATATATATATATATATATACTTTGGGTAAGATATAGAATGATAATATGCTGTTTTGAAATCAAAACTTGCCCTTTTCGAATACCAAAACAGGAGATTTTGTCTGGAAAAATATTCTCTATCGCGAAGCCAAACTGATAACGAGGATCTCAGTCACTCAAAGTGCATCGAGAACCTCACTACCAATTTGGCCTCACTAAAGAGAATCTTAATCCATTTTGTCTCGCATGTTTTTCAAATAACATTACAAAGTTGGCAGTTTGATTACCAGTGACCACTTTATCTCTCTTTATTACTATTTGTTTTTTCTCTCCATCACAAACACACACAAACGACATATATCAAGTATAACGTGAATAGAAAGCTAAGAATCAAGAGGAAAAATCAGTTTGCAGTATTAATAGGAGACGGGTCAGTTGTCTCTAGATGAGCGTCTTTCCTATTGATACCACAATAGGAGAAGATCCCGATCTGACTTAACGGTCGAAGAGAGACGTATTGAAATGTTCAAAATTAAACTTTGAAGTGAGTGGTGTCCATGTTCATCTTGGGAGAATATCAAGTAATGTCGGTCATCATTGTCATTCATGGATTTAGTTTACGGTAATAGAACATGCATTGGTATTGGTATCAATATCGATATTGGATACGGGTATGAGTAGTCTCGATGAGGTATTGACCATATGTTGAAGTCGCATACCTTTTTTGGTATCGGTTAATTATCGATTATCGCCCATGTGTCAGTCAATATGGAGCTGCATTGGCCACGTGTAGGCCAATCGTCCCTTATTCATTAGGTATCTATCCCCCAAAATGATTTAGCAAAAGAATATTGTATTGACTAGGTACCTGCATCAATTACGATTGATACAATACTGTTAAGTTTTCAATTTAAAAAATTCGAACTAGTAAATGGATGGACTCATATATATAAGACACCTAAGATTCTAAACTTTAGCAATGAGGGATTCTCCATTTTTTTTTTTTTCTATTATTATGATTGGGGGAGGGGGGTTCGCATGTCATTTATTTTTTTTTTTTTTTTTCTTCTGTGATTGCCTAGCAGCATCACAATAAAAACCCAACTAAAAGGAGACGAGAGAAGGAAGAGGGAGATAGGGAGATCAGAAGGACATAGTTTGTCATCGGGTAGTGTCAGCCTCCGTCTGTAATCAGTCAAGCAACCATCGCACTACAGCCTTACATTATAAATGATAGATTAATAATCTGTATGGATTTAAGCACGACACGGCGTTTAGTAAAGTCCCATACATTCAAGGGAGAAAGTGCCGGTCAGATATCGACAACCCGTCCTAACAAAGAAGATCTAGGCTTGTGAATGGAAATAGCCTTTTGGGTCGGGTACTCGGTACCTCGAGTACCTAGATATTTTTTTTTAGGTGAAAGAGTACCTAGATTAAAAAAAAAAAAAAAAAAAAAAAAAAAAAAAAAAAAAAAAAAAAAAAAAAAAAAAAAAAAAAAAAAAAAAAAAAAAAAAAAAAAAAAAAAAAAAAAAAAAAAAAGGAAAAGAAAAGGGAGGAGAAGAAGGAGGAGAAGGGAGGGAGGAGGGGGGGGGGAGGGGGGGGGGAGGGGGTACGTGTACTCTCAATGGATCTATTAGTATCCATGTATGTGGGACCTACCTCTAATTTTATGGATCCCTGAATATAGAAAGTGATGGAATCCTTGAGGTACACGTACGTCCAGGAAATCTATGAGTTTTTCTTTTATAGCATTTTCTATACACACGGTCAAATATAAAAGCATTCAAATTTATGTCCTGTTCTAATCTAGATTCTAGACCTAGATGCCTAAAGGTGATGTCAAATTTATTTCCAAAATCGTCTCTTAATAAAAGAATTATACACTATTTGTATATCCAGACTACATCTGCTGTAAAGGGAAAAATTTCAATCACGCAATATTTTGATGGCAATTCAGATGCCACGGAGTAGATATAAATGAGTTATTGGGCATGATAACTTTTAGGATTTGCCGATAAGATCAAATCAAGTAGTAGCCTTTGAACGTATACCTTATAGTCGTATCGTATTCAACCATTTAGTACACATATTGCTGTAATGACTTCAAAAATATTTTAAAATACATCATACTCTAAGCTTTGCCATTTAAAATGCGTTTAATACGCGTACCGTATTATATCCGTATTTTAACTTGCATCTTCAATGAGGAATGAATCGATTAATCGCGTTTCGTTTAATATTCTTTTTGCCTTCTATATGTAGCCGATTTGGGATTAAAGGCTGCCACTTCCTCATAAGTACTTCTAAACTCATTACCTTATTACTCGTTAGGGTGGCTCTAGGTTATGGGTTATAACAAATGTATGTTGTAGGCCACCATAGGGCATTCTCTCTCTCTCTCTCTCTCTCTCTCTCTCTCTCTCTCTCTCTCTCTCTCTCTCCATATGGATTCATGCTTGGAGTCTTGGACATAAATAAAACATCAATTAACAACTTGATTGAAGATGATAATTCTCACCGATTCATGGCTAGACGCATCATAAATGTCATCTGTTCCCATTGATTTATGTATAACTTTTCAATTTCTGGGAGTATATTGCCGTTTTTTCACCGTACCGTATTATATCTTATCTGTTTAAAATCCCTAAAGTCCGTTTTAGTTTTTTTGTTGTTCTTGGAATGTTTGACCTTTTTTTTACCGTACCGTTCTTATTTTGCTCTGTTTAAAACTCATTCCATCCCGTTTTGTTTTTCTTAGCGTTCCCTTTTTAACTAACTATTTTATCAAGTAATAGCATGGATAACAAGAGAAGAGTCAAATAGAGACATTTCAAGATGTCCAATGTTCTTCGAGTAAATGATGATGACACGTTGGATGAAGAAAATCACTTTCAAAGTTTCTAAAAATAAAATAAAGAAATACTATATATACCAGAAACATAGTCAAATACCCACAAGACAAATTTGCCTCATTGAGCTTCTTTTCTGTCTTTTGCTTCTATTATCAATTTGAACTTCGGCTAAGGTTGAGATTCACTAATAATGGCGGACGAGGTTGTTCTCTTGGATCACTAGTGCAGCCCTTTTGGAATGAGGGTAACAATTTCCTGGTTGAGAAAGGTGTGGAGTATCAATACAAGGAAGAGAACCTCCTTGAAGGCAAGAGTCCCTTTCTACTACAGATGAACCCAATCCACAAGAAAATCCCTGTCTTGATCCATAATGGAAAGCCCATATGTGAATCTCTTATCATAGTTCAGTTATTGATGAGATATGGAAGGACAAAGCACCATTGTTGCCTAATGATCCTTACCAGCGAGCCCAGGCCAGATTCTGAGCTGATTATGTCGACAACAAGGTACTTCTCTTACTTTTTCCTCCAACTATTGGGTTTTTTGGGCTCCCTTCCTATGTGGATAAAGGCCTAAACCTTGATGTGTTTTAAGCCCATTTAAGCCCATTCTTTTTGCCTTATATTTAATCTTTTAAATAGTGCAAAAAGGGATTAGGGTTAGGGTTTAGCATCATAAGAAGAAGAGAAAGAGAGCAGCAGTTTTTCTGGGCGTAGGTGATTTGCGCATCCGTGATCAAGCGGACGATCGGGAGGTCATCCATGGTCCGATTGGGTTGATTTTTTTAAAGCAGGTAGAGGACACGTAGTTCGTCAATCTGTATGGTCAAATTTTTTATTGGGATTTTTTAAGTCAAGTTATTCGTTCCATACAGCAGCCTGTATCTTTGGGTGAAATTTCTGCTTCTATTTGTTTCTTCAAGTAGTTGTTTTACTTCTTGTTGCTATTGGGGTTGTATACCCATTGGAAGAATTGGAACTAAGTTTTGTAACCTCTATTTGATAATAGTGAAGTTTCGATTTGGGTTTTTGAGTCCCGTGATTTTTTTTTTTTTTACTCTTTGATATGAAGAAATTTTTTCACGTTAAATTCTTGTGTCTCATGTGTGGTTGATTTATATTCATTATTCGCAAATATTGTTATGACTGAAAATATTTTTTGTGATATACTTGTTACCTTCTCATAAGTTCGATCAAGTATGAGAATGATATTTCCCTAACAAGTGGTATCAGAGCATTGGTTCATTGATTTTCTATTGTGTTGGTTTGATTGAATGATGGAGACAAATACAAGTAGAATGATCAGTTTGAATGGTTCTAACTTTCATAAGTGGAAAGGAAAGATGAAAGATCTCTTATATGTGAAGAGTATGCATTTACCCGTATTTGTTGAAACGAAATCCGACTCTATGTCTGTTGAGGAATGGAAATTTGAGCATGAATAAGTTTCTAACTACATTAGGCAATGGGTAGATGATAATGTCCTTAAACACATTAGTGATGAAACAAATACAAAGACCTTATGGGATAAATTTGAATCTTTATATGCCAAGAAGACCGGTAACAATAAGTTGCTCTTGATCAAGAAATTGATGAGTTTGAAGTACAAGGAAGGGTGTACTATCACCGATCACTTGAGTGCAATTCAAGGTGTTCTTCAACAGTTGTCGACTATGGGTATAAATTTTGATGATGAGATTCAAGCTCTTTGGTTGCTAGGAGCTTTGTTGAATTCTTGGGAGACATTTAGGATGTCATTTTGTAACTCGGCCCCAGATGGTGTTGTGACAATGAAGATGACTAAAAGTAGTGTCATGAATGAAGAGATGAAAAGAAAGTCTCAAGGTTTATCGTCCAAATTTAAGGTTTTATACATCGAGAATAGGGGGAGAAATAAATGCAAGGGTCCAAGGGGTAGAGATAAAAGCCATAACAAGTCAAGAGGAAGATATGAAGATAAAAAATGTCATTATTATGACAAGTTGGGACATATCAAGAAGAATTGTTTCCAATATAAAGGAGATAAGAAGAATGAAAATTTAAAGGAATACAAGAACAATCATGAGAATAGTGATCGTGTCGCTTCTGTTTCTTCTAATGATCTTGTCATCGTTTATGATGAGAATTTTATCAACTTAGCATGCCATGAGACAAGTTGGATTGTTGACAGTGGAGCTTCGCATCATGTTACTTCAAGTAAGGAATTTTTTACTTCTTATACTTCTGGTGATTTTGGTATCTTGAAGATGGGTAATAATGGCTTGTCAAAGATTGTTGATTTTGGAGATGTTTGTTTGATAACTAACAATGGAACAACTTTGTTATTAAAAGATGTGAGACATGCTCCTAATGATGTTCGACTGAACTTGATATCAGCGGGGAAGCTTGATGATGAGGGCTATATCAACACCTTCGGTAATGAAAAATGGAAGCTCACTAAATGCTCTATGATTGTAGCTCGTGGTAAGAAGTATTCCAGCTTGTATGTAATGGAAGTTAAATTTTCTAAGGATGCAATTACTGTAGTGGAAGAAGATCATGTCACCGAGTTATGGCACAAGAGGCTTAGTCACATAAGTAAGAAAGGACTTAATCATTTGGCCAAGAAGAATTTACTTTATAGATTAAAGAATGCAAAGTTGAAAAGGTGTTCTCATTATTTGGCTGAAAAACAACAAAATAGAGTTTCTTTCAAGAGTCATCCTCCTTCAAGGAAATCAGATCTAATAGAGTTGGTGCATTCTGATATTTGTGGCCCCTTGAAGGTACATTCTCATAATGGTGCTATCTATTTTGTGACTTTTATTGATGATCATTCTAGAAAACTTTGAGTTTATACTTTGAAGACCAAAGATCAAGTATTTGGTGTATTCAAAGAGTTTCATGCATTAGTGGAAAGATAAACTGGGAAAAAGTTGAAGTGTATTCAATCAGACAATGGTGGTGAATACCATGGACCATTTGATGAGTATTGCAGACAACATGGTATTAGACATCAGACAACTCCTCCAAAGACTCTTCAGTTAAATGATGTTGCTAAGAGGATGAACAAGACTTTGATTGAGAGAGTGACATGTTTGCTTTCAGATGCACACTTACCTAAATCATTTTGGGGTGAGGGTTTTCTTACTGCAATACATGTTATTAACTTATCTCCTGCTGTTATTTTGGATGGTGATGTTCCTGACAGAGTTTGGTCTGGCAAAGATGTGTCATATGATCACTTGAAGATTTTTGACTGTAAGACATTTTTGCATACTCTTAAAGATGAGAGGTCGAAGCTAAATGCGAAGACATGACAGTGTATCTTTCTTGGTTACAATCTAGATGACCTTGGTTATAGGTTGTATGATTCAGTTGAGAAGAAACTTATTAGAAGTTGTGATGTAGTGTTCTGTGAGGATTAAACAATTAATGATATTGAAAAGGCTAAGAAGACTATATCTACTGATAGTGGTGACTTGATTGATTTAGATACAATTCCCTTGGGTAAATCCAGTTCATGATGATACAGAGATCAACTTGCTACTGATAATGTAGAGGATGTAGGTGATGTAGATGTTCCCTCTGATGATAATATTGATGATCAACAGCATGTGCCTACAGTTCCACCAGTGGTTCCACAAAGAAGGTCTGAAAGAGTTCATCAACGTTCTACAAGGTATTCTCCAAACGAGTATGTACTTAATTATGTACTCTTGACTGATGGGGGAGAGCCTGAGTGCTATGAATAAGCAATGAAAATTGAAGACAAGACTAAATGGGTTGAAGCTATGGAAGATGAGATGAAATCTTTGCATGACAACCACACCTTTGAGTTGGTAGAGTTACTAGAAGGAAAAAGAGCTTTAAAGAATCGTTGGGTTTATAGGTTGAAGCAAGATGATAGTTCTTCACACCCACGATATAAATCTAGATTAGTTGTTAAGAGCTTTAGTCAGAAAAAGGGGATAGACTTTAAGAAAAAATTTTCTCCAGTTGTGAAGATGTCATCTATCCTAGTTATTCATGGCTTGGCTACCACTCTTGATTTGGAAGTTGAGCAGATAGATGTGAAAACTGTTTTTCTTCATGGTGATTTAGAAGAAGAAATCTACATGGAGCAGCCAGAGGGTTTTAGAGAAAAAGGGAAAGAAGAACTTGTGTGCAAGTGTTGAAGAAAAGTTTGTATGGTTTGAAACAAGCACTGAGGCAGTGATATAAGAAGTTTGAGTCTGTTATGGGGGAGCATGGCTATAAAAAGACTACTTTTGATCATTTTATATTTTTTTCGTAAATTCTCTGATGATGATTTTATTATCTTGTTACTCTATGTTGATTACATGCTTATTATTGGCCAAGATGCTTCTAGGATTGACAGGTTGAAGCAAGATTTGAGCAAATATTTTGCTATGAAAGATTTGGGGCCAGCAAAATATATTCTTTGTATAAAGATTGTATGTGATAGAAAGGCTAAAAAGTTATGGTTATCACAAGAGAAGTATATTGAAAAGTTACTTAAAGATTCAATATGAATAATGCTAAAGTGGTAAGCACTCCTCTTTCTTCACATTTTAGATTAAAGTATCAAGCATAGTCCTTCTACTGAAGAAGGAAAAGAATATATGCAAAAGGTTTCTTACGCATTAGCAGTGGGTAGTTTGACGTATGCAATGGTATGCACTAGGCCAGATATTGCTTATGCCGTTGGCACAGTCTGTCGATATCTTTCTAATCCAGGAAAAGAGCATTGGAATGCAGTGAAGTGGATTATGAAATATCTTTGTGGCACCTCCAATTTGAAGCTTTGTTTTGGAAGTGAGAAACCAATTCTCACTGGTTATACAGATTCAGATATAGCAAGGGATGTTGACTCAAGGAAGTCTACTTCAAGTTACTTGATCAACTTTGCAAGGGGAGCAGTGGCTTGGCAATCTAAATTACAAGTGTGTTGCGTTGTCTACTATAGAGGCATAATTCATTGCGGCTACTGAAGCAAGTAAGGAGTTAATTTGGATGCGAAAGTTTCTACAAGAACTTGGTTTTACACAAGAGGGGTATGTGTTGTTATGTGATAGTCAGAGTGTTATTCATCTCGGTAAGAATTCAACCTTTCATTCTAGGTCCAAACATATTGATGTGAGTATCACTGGATACGCGATGCTTTGGATGATAAATTGCTAGAACTTGAGAAGGTTCATACGATGATAATGGTGCTGATATGTTGACAAAGTCTTTACCAAGAGATAAGTTTGAAACTTGTTGCTTGATCGTCGGTTTAGCGAGTTCCTCCACATAGTTGGGAGGGGGAGATTTGTTGGGATTTTTTGGGCTCCCTTCCTATGTGGATAAAGGCCTAAACCTTGATGTGTTTTAAGCCCATTCTTTTTTCCTTGTATTTAATCTTTTAAATAGTGTAAAAACGGATTAGGGTTAGAGTTTGGCATCATAAGAAGAAGAGAAAGAGAGCAGCAGTTTTTCTAGGCGTAGGTGATTTGTGTTGTCGTAGTCAAGCCGACGATCGGGAGGTCATCCGTGGTCCGATTGGGCTGACTTTTGGACAAAGGTAGAGGACACATAATTCGTCAATCTGTACGGTTAGATTTTTTATTGGAGTTTTCTAAGTCAAGTTATTCGCTCCGTACAGCAGCCTCTATTTCTTTGGGTAAAATTTCTGCAGTACTTTGTTTCTTCAAGTAGTAGTTTTACTTCTTGTTGCTATTGGGGTTGTATACCCATTGGAAGAATTGAAACTAGGTTTTGCAACCTTTATTTGATAATAGTGAAGTTTCGATTTAGGCTTTCGAGTCCTGTAGTTTTTTTTTACTCTTTGATTTGAAGAGGTTTTTCCACGTTAAATTCTTGTGTCTCATGTGTGGTTGATTTATATTCATTATTTGCACATATTGTTAGGACTGAAAATATTTTTTGTGATATACTTGTTACCTTCTCATAAGTTCGATCAAGTGTGAGAGTGATTTTTCCCTAACACTAACATGTGCTTGCATTTTCTAACTTGGCTGTGTTTGGTTTATACTGGATCCCAGAATGTATTTTACAACATTGTCTAGCTATTTTGGAATGCCTTCTTTAGTCCATTCTAAGCTCAAAATAGACATGTTTTTGCTCTTTAATTCATACTCATTTTATATTAAAATTCTCCAACCTTAGTTTTCACTAATCTCCTGTGTGTCCTATATGGTTATGTGAAATTGTAGATTTATCCCTACATAAGGGACATATTAGAAAACTCATCAAAAGAAGAAGAACTAGAGAAAACTAAGAAGGAATTCATAGAGGGATTAAAGGTGTTGGAAGGAGAGATCGGAGACAAGCCCTACTTTGGAGGTGACGATTTTGGGTTTGTGGATGTGAGCTTTGTGACCTTCTACTGGTTTTATGCCATGGAGACCTTAAAAAATTTCAACGTACAGACTGAGTGCCCAAAGCTGATTGCATGGGCCAAGAAGTGCATGCAGAAGGAGAGTGTGGTTAAGTGCCTTCCTAATTTTGGTGTTCAAGTAAGTAAGAAGTTGGGTGTGGAGTAGACTGAGATAAAGAGTTAGAATCTTGGATTCCAAATAATTATTGAAGAAATTTGTAGTTTTTGGTATTTTTCAAATAAAGACTCTATTGTAATCATGGAAACAGCCTTTCTGCATTGTGGGGTAAGGCCACGTACATTCTACCCCCCCTACACCCTGCAGTAGCCGATCCTTGTGCACTGGGGTGCCCTTTTTGTAGTCATGCATGGTAATAGTTAAATTCAATATTTGGTCTGGGAAAATACTGTCTGTATACTTTCCTCTCTCTCTCTCTCTCTCTCTCTCTCTCTCTCTCTCTCTCTCTCTCTCTCTTTCTCTCTCTATCTCTCTCTCTTTCTCTCTCTCTCTCTCTCTCTCACACACACACATCCAAATGACTAGTTATTAGTCCTCCTTGTACTTCTATTTTCTCTGGTAGCATATAAGAGTCTAATACGTTCCACCAACATTTGCATCATTCTCCCTTATTTGATACATACTTTTTCACTTGTGCTCCGTTTGTTTTGATGTAAAACTTGCGGCTAGGGCCATGTGCGTGGCCATGCGGCAGTGGGCCTACGGGCGAGCTGCTGCTGGCGGCTTGGTGCATAGCTTGCACACAACTTGCCTATGGTGCATGTTTGTTGCTGGGCTGCCTTGCTGGGGCCATAGCAGTGTGCCTTGGGGCTGGCCATGTGGTTGGCTGGCCATGTGGGGCTGCCACTAATTATTTCACTGCTGCCCAGAGCTGATGGAGATATATTCTTTTACACATATACAAGTGTATGCAAATCTATCTCGCTACCGCTCAGTGATCAGGTCTACCAGATTTGCACACCCACCCTGTAAGCCATTCCACGCATTTCACAATATATCAGAAAGATAAAACAATCAACACAAGGATATTACGTGGTTCACCAACATAGTGTGTGATGGCTAGTCCACAGAGTAATGCCCAATGGGCTCTGTATTTACTCAACATTCAACTTTTAGTCTTTTACAAGATAATGATACTAACCCTAGGTTTTCCCAACATAAAACTGAGAGGGTGAAACAACACCAGATTCAGGCTACAACAGCCACTGTTCAACACCCACTGCACACACCATGCTTAACCCACACCCACAGGAAACAAATAACAATTTTTTTTAGGCTTATAGAATTGCCTTAAATTTTCCCCGACTAGCTAGGTATTCAATAATTTTCACCTACGCTAGCATACAATATATTGAAAGCATAAATAGATAGGGAATTGAAAAATCTCACAAACAATGCTTTCGAATGGCCAACAATCTCTTTGAAGCTTCACACTATCCTCAGGTATTCTCCAACAGCCTTCAATGATGATAGAGATCGATTCACAGAGCACACCTCACTCACAAACTTTCAATATCTTTCACACAACCCATAATCACCATGAATGTATAAAAACTCTACTGACCTCTCATAGGGATTTATCACTCTATTGATGCACAGAGAAGAGGTAGTTGGTGATTAATCTCTCCCACAGGGCACAAAACCCTAGAAAACCTTTTGTCTCTCTTCAAAATACTTTTTTTTTTATTTTTCTCAGTATTTTTACGACTCCCAACGATGCCCAATGTATAGAACATCCGAAAATATGGAAACTGCAACTTGAACGGACCGATTTGGAGCTTGGATGGCCAAGTTATGGCTGTTTCAAGTTTGGCCAACCAAAACAATCAAAAGGGAATCTTTTAAATCATAATCATGCACCGCGTTACACTGGATCGCCGCCCACGCCTGAGCTGTCGCTTTTCGATTGGTCCACTGTGGAATCTGTGGCAGAGACCGTTGGATTGATCGCAAAAAGGTGGGATCATGTATGGACCGTCAGATCGGCCTAATCATGTCACTCGACGATCGGATCCATTATGATTGCTTCGATTAGAATCTTTCCGTCATCGCATCAAACACACACCACACCAGATTGAGAAGTAGTCTTCATAAAACATGATCCATTATATTATCTTACCTCCAGCCAACCAATGAGTGTGCAAGAGGATCAAGGCGCAACGTCTGCGCCACACTTTAGCCCGCATTTTTCTGGGCCGCTGATTTAGAATTTGTCATTCGTGGCTCCTTTTTAGCAGCCGATTTCAGATCTTCGCCTTTGTTACTTGCCAAAAATACCCTTGAGAACCTTTTAAAAAGGCCTCTATAACCATTAATATCATATGACAAAACCTGTAGGATGTAATTCTGGCCGAATGGTGCCTCTCTCCTGGCATTTCGTCGAATACCTTGTTAGGGGGGAAGGCGGCTAGGGCCATGTGCGTGGCCATGCGACAGTGGGCCTATGGGCTAGCTGCTGCTGGTGGCTTGGTGCATAGCTTGCACACAATTTGCCTGTGGTGCATGCTTGTGGCTGGGTTGCCTTGCTGCGGGCCATGGTAGTGTGCCTTGGGGCTGGCCATGTGGGGGGCTGGCCATGTAGGCCTGCCACTATGGTGCCGCGGCCCTTGGCTAGGCTGGTGACTAGTGGGGCCCACCACATCTTTCTCTCTCCTTTTTCTCTCTCTATAGTCTCTCTCTCTTCATTCTCTCTCTACAGTCTCTCTCTCTTCATTCTCTCTCTTGTCTCTATTTCTTCAATAGATTTCTCTTCTGATTCTGAAACTCGATCACTCCATCAGTGTTACTGTAAGATTCGTATCGAACTAACCAGTCTTACCACCTTGTATCAGGTCTACCTATCATGGTCGAGCCAAGTGAACCCAGTGCGGGAAGAAACCACAAGACCAAGTATGAAATATAACTCAAAAACAATCAAATATGAGTGTGTGGTCGCATGCCTAAAAGGTGTGACCGACCCCACCTCAAAAGAGTTCAACCCATGATTTTTTGGTCGTGGGGTCGCACGTTTTAAAATGTAGGGTCACGGATTTTGTGACCCTACCTGCGACCCTACACCCTAGGGTCGCATGTTTTAAAAACATAGGGTCGCAGTATGTCCGACCCTACATGCGACCCTACGAAAACAGCAAGAATCAAAAATTAGGAAACCTTCCTAATTCGAAGGGGGTGTCTTTCCTAAACTCATTGAGGGTTATTATGGAGGGTTTTTCTCTATAAATAGGACGTCCCTAAGCCTCTTTCACTCCTTTAAAACCCTAATTGAAAGTGAGAGAAAGAGAAAGAGAAGGAAGAGAAGAAGAGAAGGAAACTTGAAGAAGAAGACTAAGGAAGAGGAGGAAGTTCAGAGAAACCTCTGAATTAAGGTATGAACCTAATTCCCTACCTGAATAAGAGAGCCTAGAATAGTTATGAAGAACAGAGGATTAGGAGAAACCCAAATCATCCATCCATGGAGAAAATCATTGTGGACAATGGAAAGTGTATCAAAATTGTAGTTTTGAGCCATAAAACAAGCATAGAATGGACCATGATAGTAAGCCAAAGGATCCAAACATGAAGGGATGGACTTTAGAATGAAAGGTCGACTCAAAGCACGTGTGGTCGCACGTAGGGTCGAATGATATCCGACCCTACAAGACCACATGATCGACCACATGCCCTCGGGAACTCCCAAGGAGGGTGTGGTCGCACGTAGGGTCGAATGGTATCCGACCCTACATGTGACCCTACACCCTAGGGTCGCAGAAACTGCAACCCTAGGTGCGACCCTTCCCTGCGACCCTACCCCTGTGGTCACAGAAACTGCTACCCTAGGTGCTACTGTCACACCCCAATTCTGCAATATTCAAAATGATGTGATGAACCGCTAATAAACCAACGGTTCAACCAGGATCTCAAATAGGCTATCCCCGCGTTATCTAAACTTACACACATCCGTAATCATAATCAGAGTAAATACACAATAGCGGAAGTCTTATAATAACATGAACTGAGAAACTAAAATGATATTAATAATTTAATAGCAAATTATTCCCGTTTTCAACCGAGACATAAATAT